>JAQPPZ010000949.1:0-498229 GCA_028583015.1 Wollemia nobilis
ACGACATCTTCCTCTGTTTGGATTTGTCTCCATGACATGTCATGAAATCATGACATCTTCCTTTGTTTGGCTTTGTCTCCATGACATGTCACAAAATCGCGACAATCTGCCTTCGCTTTGTTCCTTCGCTGCTCCAAGTCGCAAAAATGTGACAAGTCACAAAAACGCGACAAGTCGTGCAAAATCGTGACATGTCACGAAATCTCGACAATTTTCTCCCGCATTGTACTTTTTTGCTTTCTCCCGGAAAAATGTGACAAGTCGCAAAAATGTGACATATTGCGAAATCGTGACAATTTTCTGTCTTCTCCTTCGTTGCCGCTTCCTGTCACAAAAATGTGACATGTCGCAATATCACGACATTCCGTACCATCTTGCTCCTTGGTGCTTTCCTGTCATGAAAATGCGGCATGTCACGATATCATGACATTTTATCCTTGGTGCTCCCCCTTGCTACTGTATGTCACGATATCGCAACATTTTCCTATCACTTTGCTTTCTTGCCATTGTCTGCCATGAAATTGCGATAGTTCACGATGTCACGACAACTTTGTCGTTACTGCTCCCTCATCGCAATAAGTCACAAAAATGCGATAGATCATGAAAATGCGACATGTCGCGATATCACGACATTTTCTATGCGTAGCTTTTTTCTGCATTGGACGTTGCAAAAACATGATAGGTCATGAAAATACGACATGTCGTGATATCACGACATTTTTCACTTACTTTGCTTTGGCACAAAACTTGTAGAGATTTTTATTTTTTACTTATTATCCCTTTTGAGGTGCTTGGAGGGACAAACAGAGGAGTGAGTATCTCTACAATTTGTGCATTATTTTGCATGAACAGCAAAAAAAAAAACAATGTGGTAAAAATGCCAATATTCTTGGTAGCTCTCGGGGTATACAGTTCTATTGTATGCACGAACCCCAGGCCTTTATTCATTGGGAAATAGAGTCAAGAAGCTAGAGGAGCAGAAGATGTGAGTGCTGGTTGATGTTGGACATTTGTGCGGGCTGCTACAGCAAGCTCTTGCTGGTGCTCGGTACTTAAAATAAGACTTTTAGCAAAAATATGAGGAATAGTTGAACTTCCCTTATTCCTTTAACTGCTGCATTTTTCCTAGCTCGGTTGAGCTGGTTAATCACTAGGTGCTATGAAAGGGTCTCCATGGTAGTGGTGAGAAGCACCTAGGTTTTAAAAGTGGGAATGAATGGGGTGATGATGGGTATATGTGTAGGCTATGGAACAGGAATGGAAGATGGAGGAGTAGAAGCGGTAGATACAACAATTGAAGAGGGCACTACTATGCTACCAGCTGTTGGGATTCCATGAAAATAGATAATGAAATGGAAGTATATGGGATCCTCCTAAATCTACCTTGGAGAAATCACATTCCTTGCTTTTATGGATCAAGTTTGAAAATCCAATGGAAACAAGGGACCAGATTTCTCCATTAAATGATTGTTCTCGGGGTATGCTTGAAGTGTTAGGAGATCACGAACAAGAGCTTTTAATATCGGAGGCATCTTTAATTTTGGTGGCATCAAAAACTACATGATTTAACATGTTCTCCCATCTTGCACACATAGGTAAATAGCAAAACATTTAATCTTGGAGCCTCTTTGACCTCGATCTCAAAATCAGTTGGAGAGATTTTAAAACATTACTTCGTTCGATCCTCATTTTCTCCTTCTCCTTACATTCTCAATGCGGACAAAACTTTATTGGGCCTTTGTTGTCACTTTTGTCATGAAAATGTGACATGTCGTGAAATCGTGACATGTCACAAAATCGTGACAATCTACCTTCATTTTGTTCCTTCGCTGCTCCAAGTCACAAAAATGTGACAAGTCACGAAATTGTGACATGTCGCAAAATCGCGACAATCCGTACTTGGTGCTGTCCTTTCCACTTTCTCCTCGTGAAAATGTGACAAGTCACAAAAATGTGACATGTCACGAAATCATGACATTTTTCTCCCTTGTAATTTTCTGCTTTCTCCTCGCGAAAACGAGACATGTCACGATATCATGATAATTTTCTATCTTCTCCTTTGTTGTCACTTCCTGTCTCAAAAATGTGACATGTCATGATATCGTGACATTCCATACTATCTTACTCCTTGGTGCTTTCCTACCACGAAAATATGACATGTCACGATATCGCAACATTTTTCCTTGATGCTCCCCTTTGCTGCTGTAATGCACAAAATCGTGACATCCGCCTATCACTTTGCTTTCTTGCCACTGTCTACCATGAAAATGTGACATGTCACGAAATCGCGACGTTCTTCACCATTACTGCTTCCTTACCACAACAAGTCGCAAAAATGTGACATGTCGCGAAATCATGACAACTTCTGTGCTTTGCTTTTTTTTGCATCGGACGCCATGAAACTGCAACAGGTTGCGAAAATGCGACATGTTGCGATATCGCGACATTTTTCACTTACTTTGCTTTGGCACATAACTTGTAGAGATTTGTGTTTTTTACTAATTATCCCTTGTGAGGTTCTTGGAGGGACAAACATAGGAGTGAGTACCTCTACAGTTTGTGCATTATTTTGCATGAACAACAACAACAACAAAATGTGGCAAAAATGCCAACATTCTTGGTGGCTCTCGAGGTATACATTTCTGCTGTATGCATGAACCCTAGGTATTTATTCATTGGGCAACAAAGTAAAGAAATTGGAGTAGAATAAGCGAGTGCTAGTTGATGTTGGATGTTTCTATGGGCTGTTGCAACAAGCTCTTGCTAGTGCTCAGCACTTAAAATAGGACTTTCAGTAGAAATTTGTGGAATAGCAGAACTTCCCTTATTCCTTTAACTACTACATTTTGCCTAGCTCGGTTGAGTTGGGTAATCACCAGGTCTTTGTGAAAGGGTATCCATGGCAGTGGTGAGAAGCACATGGGTTGAAAAAATAGGAATGAATGGGGTGATGACCTGCAGATGTGTAGTTTGTGGAACGAGAATGGTGAATGATGGAATGGTGGAAGATGGAGGAGTAGAAGCGGTAGATACAACAACTAAAGAGGGCGCTACTATGCTACTAGCTGCTAGGATTCCATGAAAATAGATAATGAAATGGAAGTAGATGGGATGGAGAAAGTGGTGGGAACTGTGGAGAAGTGCTCAAAAGACAAAGGATTGGAAGAAAATGGGAAGTGAAGTAATCGAGAACATTAGAGAGGGGAGTAGAAACAACAGTAGTGGCTTGATTATGTACAGTGGAAGAAGGAGTGGGAAAAGAAGAAAATGAAAATAAGGAAGTGGAAGCAAAGAAGTAGATGGAAGCCACTACCTTCTGGGAAGGAAAAAGAAAAAGAGAGAGAAATAGACATACCTGCGGGCTCGTGTGCAAAAGGAGCCAAAGTTGATAAATTTCTTTTTTTTTCTTGTTTTTCCTTTTTTTTTTTTTTGTATGTACAAGGTAACACTATGTTTTCACATCATGAAATGTAGGCTTTAAAATGAAAGTCATTCACTGAGATAGGAAGTGAATTACCTTCCAAGTCCTCAAGATAGAATGAATTTGTTGCACTTGTACTGGCAATCTGGAATGGACCCTCCCACAGAGCGTCAAATTTCTTGTGCATCCCTGGCTTGGCCTTCTTTTCATTCCACTTTAAGACTAAATCACCCACTTTGAATGTGCGGTCAGTAGAACCTTTGTGAAACCATTTTGAAACTACCTATGAATGCTTAGCAAACTCATCATAGGCCAAAGAATGTTGCTCTTCCAACTGCAACAACTGAGCCAATCGTATGTTCAAAGGATCCATATTTTCTTCATCGTTTGGGAATTCATTCAATTTCTACAAGGCAGGCAGTTCTAAATGAATAGGCAATCTTGCCTCTTTCCCGTATACCATGGCGTATGGTGAAGTCTTGATAGACTTCTTGATCAAAATTCTATTTGCCCATAAGGCTTGATTTAGTAAAAGGTGACAAGATCTCTTATTATCCCCCAAGGATCTCTTTAAAATCCATAGCAAGTTCTTGTTTGTAGATTTCGCCAAGCCATTCCCTTGAGGGTAATAATTAGAGGATGTCTTCAAAAAAATATCGTACTTGTTTGCAAATTCTCCTAGCTTGGCTCCAATGAATGGAGTTCCATTGTCTATGATAATGGCGTCACGAATTCCAAAATGTGTGATCAATCCTTCAATGAAAGTGATTACCACATCCTGATTTGCAACCTTGGTTGGAATGGCCTCGGACCATCTTGTAAAATAATCAGTAGCCATCAAGATGTACTTGTGTCCGACTGAAGAGTTTGGATCAATGATCCCAATAAAGTCTAGCCCCCACTGCTAAAAATGTGCTTCTACTTGAATTGGATGTAGGGGCAATGGTGCATTTCTCATCTGTCTCGTATACCTTTGGCATTTGTCACAAGTTTGAGCAAACTTGAAAGTATCCATGAACAAATTTGGCCAATAGTAACCTGCCCGAATAATATTTAAGGCCATAGGCCTACAAGTGTAATGTCCTCCCGACATTCCAGAATGAAACTCCTCCAAGAATCTAGCTTTCTCAGGTTCCTTAATGCACCTTAGGAGAACTCCATCAATGTTTTTGAAGAACAATACCCTAGGCAACAATACATACCTAAGAGCTTGTAGGTGAAACCTTCTTCGTTATGAAGCATTTAATTGTGGGGGACATCTACCCATTGAAAAATACTCAACAAGGTCATCTTCCCAATCTTGGCCTTATGCAAAGATGTTTAGTAGATTCCTTTCTTTAGTAGGGTTGTCCACTTGATGATCAACTATCTCAGAGGCCGCAGTTTTTGCTAATTATTGGCATAAGGCCTTACGTCACGCACCAAATTTGTTGGATGGATCTCAACATCGAACTCTTGAATTTTGGTGACCCAACCGACATGCTTATCGCCCATCTCACCCTGAATGATGAAATTCCTTACATCGGGGTGGATGACGTAGACGATCATCTTGCTCTGAGATACGAAGTGCTTGATATTTTTGAGAGACTTCATGATAGCATAGACCTGCTTCTTAATGAAAGTGTATCTCTCCTCATGGGGTAAGATAACCTAGCTAAGGAAAGCAATGGGTCTTTCATCCCCATTGTCTCCTTTCTGTTTAAGCACTACAACATAGCTTTCGTCCTCTCCAACTGCGTACAAAATGAAGTCCTTAGAATAATCTGGATTGATCAACACAGGGTCTTGTGTAATTCTATATTTAATCTCTTGAAATGCATATTTCCCCCGGTTTCCATTTTAAACCCCAATTTTTTTAAAAAATCCACAGGGATAACCAAAGGCAAAAATAATTTTTTTGACAAAATTGATTTGTCCAAAGAAATATTGCAACTCTTTCTTATTGGTAGGGAGCGATAGTTTCTTCAAAGCTTCAGATCTCGATGGATCAATTTCCAAACAGTTCTTTGAGATGACATGTCCCAAGAGCTTACCTTACTTTACTGCAAAAATGGACTTCTTTGGATTGATGGAAATTCCAAACTCCCAATATTTCTCAAATATCTACCTCAAATGAGAACATTGTTCCTCTCATTTGTGCAAAAATACAATCATATCATCGAGATAGATGACAATGATCTTATTTAAAATCTCCCCAAATGCGATATCCATGGCCCTTTGAAATGTAGCCCCAGCATTGGATAATCCAAAGGGCATGCACTGATAGGCAAAGGTACCCCACTTGGTTGTGAACGCGGTTTTGTGCTAATCCTCATCCCTGACCCAAATTTGATTGTATCCAGAGAATCCATCTAGCAATGAAAAGCACTGAGCCCCAACAACAACGTGAAGGATCTGATCAATGCGAGGCAATGGGTAGTGATCCTTCAAGGATGCTCGGTTCAAGTTTCAAAAATCCACACACAACCGTATATCTCCATTTTTCTTATGGACCAGAACCAAATTAGCAACCCAAGTCGAGTGCTTAATTGGATATATAATCTTGGCCTGCAACATTTTTGCAAGTTCGGCCTTCATGAGGGCTTCAATATTTGGGTTCACCAGTCTTTACTTTTTCCTAAAGGGTTTAACTCCTTCTTCCAGCTCAATAGTGTACTGAATGATCTCTTTATCATATCCCCTTAGATCCTCATAGCTCCAGGCCATGATGTCAAAAAACTCTTGACATAATTGTCTGATCTCTTGCAATTCAACGGGAGTAGAATCAGTCCCAATTTTGATGACCTTATCATCCTCCAACTGAAGCTCCATGTACTCTTTCTCGTTGACCTCGATCTGATGCTTCTTGGATCAATAATTCTAATAAAACAAGATTTCTATAGTAATGAGGCCTTTAGGAATGTGGTTATTCTGCAACTAAATCAGGCCTTTAGTTTCTTCATGCTCCAAGGTCCTTCCCTTGATGGTGGCATCTTCTTGAACCAAAAAGTTAACAATTTTCTCATCACTATCGAAGACTTGCCAAAAGGTGTCCTTGTTTGGGACAGAGGGCCTATACACCATTCTCACTATTTTTGGCCTTCTCACCACCTACTCGATTGGTGAAAAATTTGCTCCCAAGGAAGCCAGCAGGTCAGCATGTCTATTTTGTTCTCATGGAATGAAACGCATGCTGAGAGTAGAGAATGATTCAAACATGTCCCATACCATGTTGTGATAGTTCTTGAGATAGTGGTTCTTGGACACACACTTATTGGTCACCTGATTGACAATTATCTCAACGTCACCAAATATTTGCAACT
Source organism: Wollemia nobilis (assembly GCA_028583015.1). Lineage (NCBI taxonomy): Eukaryota > Viridiplantae > Streptophyta > Pinopsida > Araucariales > Araucariaceae > Wollemia > Wollemia nobilis. The sequence continues at coordinate 6,724 of JAQPPZ010000949.1, forward strand.
GTCATGCTCCAAGTTTCTCAGCCTTCTTGAGACCTAGGCATAAAGCCTCATATTCTACTGCATTATTTGTGCAGCTCCATGTTAAATGATATGAATATGATCATTGAATCCCAGAAGGTAATACTAGAACAATCCTAGCTCCAACACCATTTCTACATCGTGCTCCATCGAAATAGAGCTTCCAGATCTGGTCTTGACTTTCATCATTCTTTTCTTTAGCCTTTTCAGGCTTAAAAATGGAGTAACACCCCAAGTCAGTTTCCATCATGGCGTTGAAATTGGCCATGGAAAATTCATTTTTTGGGTGGAGCTCTTCCAAAGCTTCTTCCATTAAGTCAAGCTCACCAAATTCTTCAGACATCATGTGCACCAAATTTTCTAACCTATCCATTTCATCTATTCTCTCCACATAAAATGTGGAAGGCTTCTCATTGAAAATTTTCACCTTTTTACCTTTATGGATCACCTCCAAATGAGTAAAATCCAAAGAAAGGTAACCCCTGAGTTTAGCCATGAACTCTTGGGAGAGACACATACCAAAACATGGCTCTAGGTCCACTACTATGATCTCCTGGATCATAGTAATCTGAGTCATGGCGTGCAGGGAGATAGGAACATCCTTAATTATGCCCATCATCTTTACTGAGGTACCATCTAGCTACAAAATTCTCATGCTAGTCCTTGTATATTCCATGCATATGACATCACATACTGCCTTAGGCATGACAATAGTAGCTACTCCTGAGTCAATGAGGCAATTATGCACCACATGTCCCTCCATTCTCAATGAAAGATAAAAAGGTGGTGGTCTATTTTTTTGGTGACTGAAGAGGTTAGAGTTTGAGAAATAACTACCTGGGTTGGAGCATTCCCCTTACTTTGTGTGGTCTTCAGGGATTCTTGTAAGATATTCACCTGTCCAGACAGCTGCAAGGTATCATATAGACTTACCTTGGCTAGTATCCTTTTGAGTTCTTTGACGATGTTGTACTCCATCAAAATCAGCTCTCTCCCTCCACTAGCAGATTCAAATCTACTTCTATATTGTTGGGTGGCCTCCACTCGCTATCATTTAGTCAACGATGGATACCGCAACGTCTCTCTAGCTTGTTCCTTTGTTTCCTCTTGTGGCTGGGAGGTAGAAGCCTTAGCTTGCAACCTCTATTTTGCTTGTGGTGGAAGAAAATACTTCGACAAAATATGTGGGTCTTGTTGCGGTGCTAGAGGATCATGAGTCTTTGCAGGTATTTATTGCTTTGTTGCTTATGCAGGAGGCACTTTCAATGACTCCATCTTATCCAGATCTACCACCATTGGTTTATTTTCGCTGCGTGTCAAGACTGTAATGTATTCCTTAAGAGACATCGTGGAATTGTGATCCACCTCTCGAATCATGTTTACATGGCTCCTCGTAAGAACTTATAAATAATTTTGGTGGACCATGCAAGTGGACTCATCATGTGGGTTATTGCATGAAGAACACCAGTAATATGGCTCATGTGAAACTTTAGAGGGACCAACCTCTTCACTTTCCAGGATCGCTGAGTTCCTCTCAGGTACTTTTTCTATAACCTTGCTAGGAGAAACTTGCTCTCTAGTTACCGCCGGAATAAATATTTGTGGCTGAAAGTTCCTTTTTGCCTCTCTTCACTCCATAGATGTCATCTTGTTAGTGAGGGCTCTCATGGCTGACTGAATTTCTTGCAAAATAGCCAATTGAGGATATGGGCTTGAGGACACAGGCGGTGCTGGTAGAGGTAATGGAACTGGTGGAGAAGGTAATGCAGGAGTTGGAACTGGAGAGGTTAACTGTGGAATGGGAATCATAGATTCCAAATTTGTGGGAGGATTCCATGAAGATGAAGAGTACATGGATGGAGCAGTGTAAGATGTGGAGGCTGCACCTATAAGCTGGTATTGTGAAAGCTTAGGAAAAATGGGCATAGTCATTTTCGGAGGTAATTTCCCAATGGCAATCAGATCAGCCTTAGCCTTCTGTGCCTGGGAATATAGTGCAGGAAAGGTTTGAACGTTGGACATCCTAATGTTCATACTAATATCCGAGTGGAAAGCCCTAAGATAGTAAAATGCCACTTGGTCATTAGTAGGGCGGAGACCATCAGGAACTCTTTGCAAAGTTCGGGCAAACCTAACATTGAAATCCACTATCTCCTCTTGAGGATGCCTCTTAATATTAGTAAATTGATGCAACAAATAAAATGGGTCCACTTGCTCATTTAACCCTTTGATTAGCATCTCTGCTAATTGATCCCATGAATTTATGGAGTTGGGAGACAAGGATCTATACCAGCACAATAACTTACCGTGGAGTGACAACACGAGCAATTTGATCATGACATCTTCGTCTGTGATATTATGAATTGTAGCCAAGGATGCCACGTCTGACACATGCTCATACATGATCTTTCCAGTCCCATCGTATGTTGGCAAAGCCTTTAATGTTGTAGCAGGAACTAGATTTTGAAAAGGTAGGTCCAACGCTCCCGAATGGTTCCAAGTAGGAAATTGACGTGGAGGAGGTTGATGACCAACCATTTTCACTGCTGAATTTGGATGTACTAGCAAGATCGTAGCAGTACTGGGAGGAGTCGAAGATGGCACAAACTAACATGTTGCTTGTGAAGATAAAGCAAATGATGGGTTCACAAGGCTTACCAATCTTGAGCGCTCCCTCCAGCTTTGAACATCGATCTCGAAGAATTCAACTGGGTCTTCCGATTCTTTGGCTCTTGATCTCATGATCATGAAGCAAAGATTTTTACTAACTTCACGATTGGAGATTTCTAGGTACTATACAATTTCCCTTAGAAGAGTCATCATATGAACTTACAATCTCCACTTTGAGGTCAAGACAGTTCATAAAAATCTCGATTCCTTCGGATGTTAAAATATGGGACTTGTGAGTCCCATCGAGCGTGCCAAAAATTGTTGGCACAAGTGGGTTTGTCAACTCGGAATAATACTTGTCCCATTGATTATGGATCTTACTAAGATAGAGATAGTCTGTCCCAATGGGCATACCAAAAATTGCTGGTCACGAATCTGCCTAGTCATATAAAATGTACCCTAGACTCAGCCAACATTGAAAGGCCGAGAGAAAGAGAAGTCTCCCGGGCCAATCCCCAGAGAGGGCTGGCTACCAAACTAATCTAAACTTGTTTTAAGGTTCAGGGTTAGAAATAACAAAAAGATATGGAAATATGGCCGAAGTCGATAGTTGATAGGGAGAACAACCTCAAATAGCAAATAACCTCAAACTAAATCCTAAATATAAGCAGCAACTGATTCTTAGAATGCACATACAGAAATTGGATCAAACATTGACCATAATTTTGCCTTCAATTATACTTCAAATGTTCAAATGAAAACATAGCCAAATTCAGAACAGTAGAATTCAACTTATATTTTAGCACTTTGACTAAGCAGAAGTGAATTACACAGAAAGCATCACATGAACATCATTTTGGAACACCAACTCAAAAGACTCTAAGAACAGAGCAAAATGCACTTAGGATTTTTGCTTTAATTTTTGCAAAAAGGTCTTCCCTTTTCTCTTGAGATGGACATTGGTATTTATAGAGGTCTTCCCTCTCCCTTTCGCATAGCATCATTTAAAACATAAAACAGATTTTGAAGAGGATATCCACAAAATATGCACTTGAAAAGAGAAACAATCCCCCTAAATCCGCCTCGAAGAAATCACATTCCTTGCTTTTATGGATCAAGTTTGAAAATCGAACAGAAAAAAGGAACCATATTTCTCCATTAAATGACTGTTCTCGGGGCATGCTTGAAGTGTTAGGAGATCACGAACAAGAGATTTTAATACCGGAGGCATCTTTAATTTTGGTGGCATTGAAAACTGCATGATTTAACACGTTCTCCCATCTTGCGCACATAGGTAAACAACAAAACATTTAATCTTGGAGCCTCTTTGACCTCGATCTCAAAATCATTTGGAGAGCTTTTAAAACATTACTTCGTTTGATCCTCATTTTCTCCTTCTCCTTACGTTCTCAATGCGGACAAAACTTTATTGGGCCTTTATTGTCGCTTTTGTCACAAAAATGCGACATGTCACGAAATCACAACAATCTATACTTGGGGCTATCCTTTCCGTTTTCTCCCCGCGAAAACGTGACAAGTCACAAAAATGTGACATGTCACGAAATCGTGATATTTTTCTCCCTTCTTGTACTTTTTTGCTTTCTCCCCATGAAAACGAGACATGTCGTGATATCACAACAATTTTTTGTCTTCTCCTTCGTTGTCGCTTCCTGTCGTGAAAATGCAACATGTCACGATATCGCGACATTCCGTACATTCTTGCTCCTTGGTGCTTTCCTACCATGAAAACGTGACATGTCGCGATATCGTGATATTTTTCCTTGGCGCTCCCCTTTTCTGTTGTATTGCGTGAAATCATGACATCCGCCTATCACTTTGCTTTCTTGCCACTGTCTTCCACAAAAATGCGACATGTCACGAAATCGTGACGTTATTTGCTATTACTGCTCCCTCACCGCAACAAGTCACAAAAATGTGACATGTTGTGAAATCGTGACAACTTCTGTGCTTTGCTTTTTTCTGCATCGGACACCGCAAAACTACAACAGGTCGCAAAAATGCGACATGTTGCGATATCGCGACATTTTTCACTGACTTTGCTTTGGCACAAAACTTGTAGAGATTTGTGTTTTTTACTAATTATCCCTTGTGAGGTTCTTGGAGGGAAAAACAGAGGAGTGAGTACCTCTATATTTTGTGCATTATTTTGCATGAACAGCAACAACAAAAAAATGTGGCAAAAATACCAACAGTTCTTAACTTCCTACAATATCTAGGAAGAATATCTTCTCTGGAATAAATTCAATACTTGCAACAACAAGTCAAAGATTGAATATTTTGGAGGCCTAATGAAAAATGTCCCATTGCAAAATTTTCAAATTTTCATATTAGATATAATATTGAGGAGACTCAAGAAAGAGATCTCCATAGAAGATTGAATATTGAGGCGAACCAATAAGGAGGTCCTCATAGAAGTTATAATATTGAAGACACCAAATTGAAGAAAGGAGAAAGAAAATTTATTAAATATTGAGAAGGAGAAGACCCAAGAAAGAGATCCCATTGAAGAACTTCCATATTTGGAAGCTAGAAGATAGAAGATTAAAAATATATGAGGACTAAGAAAATTTCCTATTTAAGATTTGAATATGCTAATTTGAAGACCCAAGAAAAGAGGTCTCAAGAAAATTTGGAAGGATAAAGAAGAAGAAGGCTAAAGAAGCCCTATTGAAGAAATTGAAGAAGTGGACATTGAAGAATATTTGAAGAAATATCAAGGTATAATATTGCATGAAGGAATAACAACTGAAAAGAAAATTTTGGGATAATTGTCGCCATCCAACAAGACCATAAGGAAAAAGGATTTGGCAAGAAGTTTGCCAAATTTTGGAAAGGATTTTTATAAGACATCAAGACATTGTGATTCTTAAGGAGAAGGCTAGAAAATAGGCCCTATTTGAAGTCATAATTTGACAATATTTAAGTAGAAAGAATCTAGAAGAGGCCACTAGGTTTGAGAGTTTTGAGGACAGCCATGAATAATTTGAAGGTTGATTTACAAAGGAGAATATTGGTGTTTTTATAGTAGAAGTTGAATTGTCACGGGACAACAAAATAAAGGTGACTAATAGTTGAAATTTGAAGAAAAATTGGGAATATTTTAAAGAGCCCTTGAATAGCCAATTGAGGGAAGGCTTGACAACAAAATAAGGCAGCAATTTGAAGAAGTTAGAAGAGATTCTTGAACAACAAGATAAGGAGAAAAATAAGAGTTTTAAGAAAAGCAAATAAAGAGATTTAGATGCAATATTGGACAACATTTGGTCAAAGAAAGGTATTGCAAATTTCAATAGATGAGGGAAGAAGTTTGGGCAGCACTAATAGGTGTAATTTTCATAGTTTGCGAGAACGCATCTGGAGGAGAATGGAAGCCACAAAAATCAGATTTTAGGGCAACATTAGAAGTAGAAAAAGAGCTACATTTTTGGAGAAAATTAGGGCATATTTGAGAAAGCTTTGGAAAACAAAGCAAAGAAGGATTTGGAAGCATTTGAAGAAGGATAATTGCTGCAAATTATAGAGACATTTGGACTTCATAGAAGCTGATTTTTAAAGAGTGATATAGCTACAAAAATAGATATTCTTGGACAACATAGTTGAAGAAGAAATATACAGCAATTTAAGCTACCAAATTGAAAAAAAAAACAGCAGAGCAAAAGGAAGTGAAGCTGCAAAGTTGATAAGTTTGAAGTAGCAATTGAATAGAATGGAAGAGCTGAAAATTTTACAAACTTGGGGTAGTAAATAGGTGAAATGTAGGCCAAAAAAGTCTACATTCATACTTAAGCCAAAATTTTGTAAAATTTGGTTAAGTATGTAAGGGAGATGCAAAAGCACTACAAACTGCCCAAAGATGAGAAGTGCTAAAATTGGCTCAAAAGTAAGAAGTCTAGCAAAGGGCATGTTTCTCGATTTCCTTTGTACTCATCATGCAAAATTGAAGAGTGCTAAAAACTAAAAAATGTTGTGCAAAGGTGGAAAGCGAGAAAGCACTAAAATCGAGCTAAAATTAAGAAGTCTAGAAAGACCATGCTTCTTAACCTTCCTTGTATAAAGTGTGTAGCTAAAAAATGCCAAAAGGAACCCAAATTTGAGAAGTGCTAAGAAGAGAAAAATAAAAAGTCATAGAAGTCATGCTTCTCGATCATCTTCACATAAGCCTCACAAATAGAAAAGCATCGATAAAAGGCTAAAACTTAGAAGTGTTGACAAAAGGCAAAAATAAAAAAATGAAAAGTTGTGCTTTCTCTTATTCTTCGCATAATATGCATAAATGGGAAAGTGCTGAAATTAAGCCAAAAGTGATAAATGCCATAAAATACGATAAATAGCTAAAGGTGAAAAACTATCATTTCTCTCATTCCTTTGTTGTTATCGTGAAAGCAAGAAGTAGTCTTATAGTCATTCGATGATTAGATCTATGGCCAAAAATAAAAATTCTACCCCCTTAAGGGTTTTTGATGAACTTTTGCACATGTTATCCAAGAACTAGGGGAGAAACTAAAACTAACGCCAGATAAGCGAAATATAAAGTAGTTGCAGCCTAGAACCTTCCAGAATATCTGATCAAACCATATTTAGTTGTAATATTAGTGGAGAGGAATTAATTTTGAGAACCACCAATGATGATGATGAGCTCAAATAGGACTTTGCAACAGAATTAGGAGGGCATAGTTCGTAGGCATCATGAACAACAAGTGGTTAGAAAAACCACAAGAAAATCAAATTTCTTTGTAATGCTTGAGAGTAAAATGACCATTGTAAAACCTATAAATAAGGGCAGCAACATCCTTCCAAATGGTTGAATCTAGAGTGTTTACTTGCACCACTATGTAGATATTTGTAAATTGATGAATAAAGCATTACAAGGGATGTTGTTGGCATTTTTGCCACATTGTTTTTTGTTGTTACTGATCATGCAAGAGAATGCACAAGTTGTAGGGATACTAACTCCTCTGTTTGTCCCTCCAAGCACTTTGAAAGGGAAAATGCAAAAATCTCTACAAGTTTTGTGTTAGAGAAAAGTAAATGAAAGATGTCACGATATCACAACATGTCGCGATATCACGACCTGTTGTAGTTTCGCGGTGTCCAAATGCAAAAATCAGCTAAGTGTAGAAAATGTCATGATATCGCGACATGTCACATTTTTGTGACCTGTTGCGTTTTCGTAGCTAAAAGCATCCAAAGGAAGCAAGGGAGTAAAACTGTCGTGATATCGTGACATGTTGGATTTTTGCGCTAGGAGCAACAAAAGGAAGCATAAACGGTAAAGTTGTCGTGATATCGCGACATGTTGCGTTTTCACGACTTGCAATGTCAACAGAGCAGAGTGATGGGAAAATGTAATGATATCGCGACATACAACAACAAAGAAGAGCACCAGAGAAACTTGTCTTGATATCATGATAGAAAAATAGAAAAGGAGCAAATGGTATGGAATGGCATGATATCGTGACATGTCGTATTATCGCGGAAGGGCTGAAGATAAACACAAGGTGGATGAACGATGTCGCGATATCATGACATTTTTGGAAATGAGGCCAAGCAGAGAAACTTATCGTGATATCGCGACAAGAAGCGGCAATGAAGGAGAAGACAGAAAATTGTCACGATTTCACGACATGTCAGGGCAAAAGGGCAAAGCACGTAGAAATGTCGTAATTTCGTGACATGTGGCATTTTCGTAAGGAGAAAGTGTAGAAGCACCCAGATAGTACGGAATGTTGCGATTTCATGACATGACGAATTTTTGTAGCCAAAAAGCAGCAAAGTGCAAGAAGACAGAAAATGTCGTGATTTCGTGACATGTTGAAGATGAAAGGACAAAACAGAGAAAACGTCGCGATATCGTGACATGTCGCATTTTCGTGACCTGTCGCATTTTCACGATGATAAAGCAGACAAGACAACATCGAGTGAAAGATGTCACGATTTCATGACATGTTTCATTTTTGTGATAAGGAGTAGCGAAGAAGCCAAGAAAGAGGAGAATGTCATGATTTTATGACATGTCATGGAGACAAAGCTGAACGAAGAGAAGATGTCGCGATTTTGTGACATGTCACATTTTCACGATTGGTGGCAAGAAGAGAAAGTAGTAAGGTAAAAGTGTCACGATTTTGTGACATGTCACATTTTCATGACCTGTCTCATTTTCATGATAGAAACAACAACAAAGGCCCGATATAGTTCAGTCTGCATTTTTCCTTCAAAATTGCATAGGATAACGTGAGGAGAAGATAAGGATCAAATAAAAGTTCAACTGATTTAGAGATTGTGGTCAAAGAGGCTCCAAGATTAAATGTTGCTGATTACCGATGTGCACAAGATGGAAGAACATGAGGCAGTTTTCAATGCTACCAAAATTAAAGACACCTCCAGTATTAAAAGTTCTTGTTTGTGATCTCCTAACAACTTCTGGCTTGTCCCGATAATGGTCATTTAATGAAGAAATATTGTCCCTTGTTTTTGTTTAATTTTTAGTTTTGATCCATGAAAATAGGGACTATCATTTCTTCGAGGCAGATTAAGGGGGATTGTTTCTCTTTTTAAGTGCACATTTTGTGGATCACTTCTTCAAAATATGTTTTATGTATTAAATGTTGTGATTCGAAAGGAAGAGGAAAGACCTCTATAAATACCAATGTAAAATATCAAGCAAAAGGAGGAGGACCTTTTTGCAAAAATTGAAATAGAAATCCTAGATGCATTTTGCTCTATTCTTAGTATCTTTTGGAGTTGGTGATCCAAACTATTGTTCAAGTTTTGCTTTTTGTCTGAGTCACTTCTATTAGTCTAGTGTTAATATAAGTTAAATTCTATTGTTCTGGATTTGGCTGTATTTGCATTTGAATGTTTGGAGTACAATTGGAAGTGAACTTATGGCTAATGCTTGATCCAGTTTCTGTATATGCATTCTAAGAGTCAGTTGCTGCTTAGCTTCAAGATTTTGTTGAGGTTATTTGTTTTTTGAGGTTGTTCTCCCCATCAACTATCAGATTCGACCATATTTACATCTCTTTTTATTATTTCCCTTTCTTTCCACATTTTCCCATTTCTTTCCTGCATCCTTATCTTAAAACCAGTTTAGATTAGTTTGGGAGCCAGCCCTCTCTGGAGATTGGCTCGGGAGACTTCTCTTTCTCTTAGAATTTCAATGTTGGCTGAGTCTAGGGTGCACAAGTGATGAAATATTATACTTAGGCAGATTTGTGACCAACAATTTTTGGCATGCCTAGTGGGACAGACTGTTTCTATCTCAGAAAGATCCATAATCGGTGGGACAAGTGTTATTCCAAATTGACAAACCCACCTGTGCCAATAGTTTTTGGCACGCCTATTTTTTTTGACACCCGAAGGAATCAAGATTTTTTGATGAACTATCTTGACCTCAAAGCGGAGATTGTAAGTTCATATGGTGACTCTACTAAGCTGAAGATCCAAATTTATTGATCGTAGATGCCTTTTGAATCTAAAAGAAGATACCCTAGAGGAATCAAGGTTTGGTGAGCAGCCTTGACCTCACAAGCAGAGAAAAGAATGTGCACTTGGTGACTTCGACTTAGTGGTGATAATTGTGATCTCTGCAGACCACTACTATAATGGCAAGTGTAAGCTATCCTAGCTGGAATGATCCTAGCCCTCTGAATCTCCAAAGTCGACATGAGATTCCAAAAAATGCCTTGAAGAAATTGATGAAATACAATGGCACTAAGGGAATGGCCCTAGAGCACCTTGAAGATGTTGTCGCTTTGTCAATCATCCATGGCATAATCCATGAAGATGTCATGATCAGACTTCTGGTTCTATCTTTGGAAGGAAGGGCATTGCAGTGGTACATACTTCTTGAGCGTAAAAGCATTAGCTCATGGGATGACTTAGTGGGAGCACTCATCAGAACATTCAATGAGGATCCCTTTGATGGCTCTCAGGATCCCTTTTAGCTTTTAATGTACATCATGAGAGCACCTCTGGAGAGCATCACAAAATTCAATGTTCGATTCTACAGAAGTTGGAAGAGAATTCCAGAGAAGATCCAACTGACACCCACCCAGGCCCACCTCTTCTATGTTTGGGCTTTCCACCCGGACATAGGCCTCCTCTTGCTGCAATCATGTGAATGAAGGTTCCCTCAAATATTTTAGGAAGTAGTGCAAGTGGAACAACTTTTTCTCCTATCAAGAAAGTGGTAGTGGGGAGAAATCTCATCACCTTATCCGGTAGTCATTGCTCTTGTCTACCCTATGCAGTATTCACCATGGCAGATTCCTCATACTGAGTAGAGACCTAAGATGCAGTCATGTGGAGATCAAGAGATGGCTTTCATCCAAGTCCAATGATGTGAATATGCAAGCTTTGTCCCTACAATAGATAATATGGTTGCATGTAGTTTCCATCAGAAGATGAGCGAGGAAGAAGAACAGGCTCAAGTGGCAGAACCTGAGAGCAAAGAGGGCACATTTTTGCACTCTTTTTGTGTCCCATGACATAACATGCAAGTGTTCATCCAGAGCCCAATAAGCAGACCTCCCCAAGAAGCTGAGCCTAAGGAAATCCTAGAAAAAGGCCTATCACCGGACAATTCCTGTTATCGCATCAAGGGGTTGGAGGAACCTGTACTCGGTCCACAACCAGTGGACTCTTCAAACTGGTGGTATTGGCTTCGGCCGTTACTGCAACTAGTACCCCAAGGAGCCCTCCATGTGGCCAATCTCTTTGCTACATTATTTATCAATTGTATGGGTAATGGTATGCATGATCACTTGCCATGTTGTACCCTATTAGCAACATGGAGAACTTCAGGAGGTCATCCAAACTTCAAGGACCGACTCAAGTACGATTAGATCTGGTCTGGACACTACAGGTTCATCGGATAGACACCTGAAGCTGGGTTTGTGGTGGTGGCATGCCAATCATGTCGCAAACTTTTGTGTAAATATTGTAAATAGCCAAGCTAGTAAATAAAGTGTCGAGGGCACTAAATGTTTCTTAGGATCTTAAGTACAATTTTTGTTTAGTTTGTGTGTTTATTTTTATGCAGTAGTTAAATAAATAAGGGAAGTTCTACTCTTCCATAAATTTCTACTAAAGGTCCTATTTTGAGTGCTAAGCTCCAGCAAGAACTTGTTGTAGTAGCCTACAGTGACGTTCAACATCAACCAACACTCACTTCTTCTGCCCCTCTAGCTTCTTGACTCTATTTCCCAATGGATAAATGCCTGAGGTTCGTGCATACAGTAGAACTGTATACCCCGCGAGCCGCCAATAATGTTGGCATTTTTGCCACATTGTTTTTTGTTGTTACTGATCATGCAAGAGAATGCACAAGTTATAGGGATACTAACTCCTATGTTTGTCCCTCAAAGCACTTTGAAAGGGAAAATGCAAAAATCTCTACAAGTTTTGTGTTAGAGCAAAGTAAATGAAAGATGTCATGATATCACGACCTGTTGCAGTTTCATGGCATCCAAATGCAGAAATCAGCTAAGTGTAGAAAATGTCGCGATATCGTGACATGTCGCATTTTCGTGACCTGTCACGTTTTCGCGGCTAAAAGTAGCCAAAGGAAGCAAGGGAGTAAAACTGTCAAGATCTCACGACATGTTGGATTTTTGTGCTAGGAGCAACAAAAGGAAGCAAAAATGACAAAGTTGTCATGATATCGCAACATGTCACGTTTTTGTGACTTGCAATGACAATAGAGCAGAGTGATGGGAAAATGTCACGATATCACGACATACAATAGCAAATAAGAGTGCAAGAGAAACTTGTCATGATATCATGACAAAAAAATAGAAAAGGAGCAAATGGTATGGAATGGCGTGATATCTCGACATGTTGCGTTATCGTAGAAGGGCTAAAGATAAACACAAGGTGGATGAACGAGCAGAGAAACTTGTCACGATATCGCGACAAGAAGCGACAACGAAGGAGAAGATAGGAAATTGTCACGATTTCATGACATGTCAGGGCAGAAGGGCAAAGCACATAGAAATGTCATGATTTTGTGACATGTGGCATTTTCACGAGGAGAAAGTGTAGAAGCACCCAGATAGTACGGAATGTCGCAATTTCGCGACATGACAAATTTTCGTAGCCAAAAAGTAGCAAAGTGCAAGAAGACAAAAAATGTCACGATTTCGTGACATGTTGAAGATGAAAGGACAAAATGGAGAAAACATCACGATATCGTGACATGTCGCATTTTTGCAACCTGTCTTGTTTTCGTGGTGATAAAGCAGACAAGACAACATCGAGTGAAAGATGTTGCGATTTCGTGACATGTTTCATTTTTGCGATAAGGAGTAGCGAAGAAGCCAAGAAAGAGGAGAATGTCATGATTTTACGACATGTCATGGAGACAAAGCTGAACGAAGAGAAGATGTCGTGATTTTGTGACATATCGCATTTTCATGATTGGTGGCAATAAAAGAAAGCAATAAGGTAAAAGTGTCGTGATTTCGCGACATGTCGCATTTTCGTGACCTGTCTCATTTTTGTGACAGAAACAACAATAAAGGCCTGATACAGTTCATTCTACATTTTTCCTTCAAAATTACATAGGAGAACGTGAGAAGAATATAAGGATCAAATAAAAGTTCTCCAACTGATTTAGAGATCGTGTTCAAAGAGGCTCCAAGATTAAATGTTGCTGATTACCGATGTGCGCAAGATGGAAGAACATGAGGTAGTTTTCGACGCCACCAAAATTAAAGATGCCTCCAATATTAAAAGTTCTTGTTCATGATATCCTAAAAAATTTTGGCTTGCCCTGATAATGGTCATTTAATGAAGAAATATGGTCCCTTGTTTTTGTTTAATTTTCAGTTTTGATCCATGAAAACAGGGACTGTCATTTCTCCGAGGCAGATTAAGGGGGATTGTTTCTCTTTTTAAGTGCACATTTTGTGGATCACTTCTTCAAAATATGTTTTATGTATTAAATGTTGTGATTCGAAAGTAAGAGGAAATACCTCTATAAATACCAATGTAAAATATCAAGCAAAAGGAGGAGGACCTTTTTGCAAAAATTGAAATATAAATCCTAGATGCATTTTGCTCTATTCTTAGTATCTTTTGGAGTTGGTGATCCAAACTATTGTTCAAGTTTTGCTTTCTATCTGAGTCACTTCTATTAGTCTAGTGTTAATATAAGTTAAATTTTGTTGTTCTAGATTTGGCTGTATTTGCATTTGAACGTTTGGAGTACAATTGGAAGCGAACTTACGGCTAATGCTTGATCCAGTTTCTATATATGCATTCTAAGAGTCAGTTGCTGCTTAGCTTCAAGATTTTGTTGAGGTTATTTGCTATTTGAGGTTGTTCTCCCCATCAACTATCAGCTTCAGCCATATTTACATCTCTTTCTATTATTTCCCTTTCTTTCCACATTTTCCCATTTCTTTCCTGCATCCTTATCTTGAAACCAGTTTAGATTAGTTTGGGAGCCAACCCTCTCTAGATATTGGCTCGGGAGACTTCTCTTTCTCTCGGCCTTTCAATGTTGGCTGAGTCTAGGGTGCACAAGTGATGAAATCTTGTACTTAGGCAGATTTGTGACCAATAGATGTTTACCTCAAATTTGTGCCTGTGTTGAATGGTGGACTTGATTCTTAGATATTATCTCATCTTGTTGCTATAGTTAGTCTATTTTTTTAATTTGAAAAGCTAACTATTTTTGTAATGATCGATTTAATATTTTTTTCATACATTTTTATCGAGAATTCTATTTTTATCAAATTTGAGTATTGATATTATTCTGCTAAAATTGGATAATCAATATTTCTAGGTATTTTAAATAGTTTTGTGAACATGCAAAACACAATTTCAATAGCATAACCGCATAATTTCTTAATGTTGTTAATCCTTTAGGATGTTTTTTTGAAATCATTTGTTAAAGGATACTGTATGGATGTCTATCCTATTAGCTTCACATGTCCATATTAAATCCATTTGTTTCTAACCCTATCATTTATATCCCTAACCTTCCTTTATTTGAGCTAAATAGAGTCAACACTCATTAAGTTGACAAGGAGCCAACTTTCTCTAGAGGTTGAATCAAAGTAGTTTGATTCTCCCAATGTTTATTTTGGGTTGTGATCAACAAGTGCTCATCCTCAAATCCCAAGAGATGATATTCATAGTTATAGCATGAGATAAAGAACAAACTAGGCTACAACATTTTTTGGTATGCCCGATGGGACAAATCCACCACATATGTTTTACCTAAAGGAATCCAAACTTAGGAAATTGTTTTGACCTTATATGTAGAGAAATTAAATTCACTTGGTGATTCCCCAAAAATAAAATCTAGTAAAGCCTCAATCCTAACTTTTAAATTTTCATGTTCACTAAAGGTGCAACTAAGAAAAGTGAACAACCTGCAAATTTCTATGAGATATTCTTAGGATATAAGTATCCTAGATACTTTTCCTCTAAAAATTTCATAGAAGAAATCCCAACATCTTACTCTTCTGATTCTTCTAGCACTTAGACCAATATAGTAGAAGAACGGGATGATGTTCTACATAATTATCCATATTGGGATACCCCAACTCCATTGTCATTTATAGCTTCACATGATATTCTTTAAGATTCTATTAAAGCCATATCGACCTATGATGGCTTTGGAAGAATAATTTATGAGTATTTTTAGGATGTATGATCAATGGTAGTTTTTTGTAAAATAAGGCATGAAGATATCATCGTAAAGTTGTTGGTTATTTATTTTAGAGATAAAATTCTACATTGTATTAGAACCTTGGAAAATGGTTCTATAAGGAATTGGATCAATTTGGTGGGTCCTTTTGTAGAAGAATTTAATGAGTCTGCAGATCCATTCTCTCTCCTAACTCAATTTACAGTCATACAAAGACATGCACAAGAATCAATTTTAGTTTTTAATCTCAGATTTAGCAGAACTTGGAAAAGAATTCCTAATGAGTTTAGACCTACTTATCCCTTAGATTACATAAATTACATCAGATATTTAGGGCGAGATATTGATCTACAAACTCAATAATCTCTAATCACCACATTTACTAATGTTTATCAAGTAGTATTTCATGTTGAAGATATCTTGATTTAATTTGGAAGATTACCCTACAAGCATGTTACTCCATATACTCCTGAAATCATGCAAAAACTCTATTTCCCATATATTCATTCCATGAATCCTATTACTATTGTAACTCATCTCTCAATGGCAAGCCCAAATCCAAATTTACCCACTGTTGCACCTTTTCCTCCTCTTCCATCACAGCCATCTCAGGATTCCTCAGTACTTCTTGATATTCAGAATTCTTTGAAAACTATCAGCAACAAGGTCAATGCTATAGAGAAGAAATAATTTGAGAGGTCTCAACCAATTATATTTCCTTATATAAATAAATATCAAAATCCTAGTTCAAGAAATAGTACAGGACCAAGGGTAAATACTAATCAAGAAGAATATGCTCTAGTTAATGTTTGGTGCTTATTTTACAATGATCCACATGATCTTGAGTCTTGTTATATGTATCAACATCATATCCAACAAGATATAGAAAAAAAAAAACTAGAAAAGGGAGAATTAATATGTTGAGACAACATGAGCAAAAGGAAGATGAATCCAACTCTTCTAAATCAGAACATGTTGCAATATTGACTAGATCTGGGAGTAACCAATAAAGTTAATTATCAAAATTTGGGATCATTTCAGGTTCCTTATCAAAATAAGAAATATCAAACATTATCAAACAAAGACAAATTCCCTATTCCTCAAGCTACTACAAAATTAATATCCTAGAGATATGAAAAGATCAAAGTTGCTCCAAAACCAATAAACAAGGATAAAGAATGACCAAGTTCTAAAGAGGAAGCTAGAGAGAAACTACAATTCCCTTCTATCACTAAAATGTAGAGGATTGAAGTTACCCAATAGTATAGAATAATATTCAAATATATAGAATGCAAGAGAGAAATCCTTTGGATAAACCCGAATTTAAAATTTTAGAAGAGCTTAAAAAAAAACCATCAAGAGGAAGTCTCTATGATACTCTTTTCCTCCCTGGTCAGATTGATTTGTTAAAATAATCTCTTAACAAGAAATCTTAAGGAAAATATATGGCTACCGTGCTCAACCAACCCCTAGAATAGATAAAAATAACACAAACTAATTTAAAAAATAAGCCTCTCCTATTCTATATTTCTTTAATAATGGAGGGATGGATTGTCTATAACTACATGATTGACTCTGGAGCATCTACCATGGTAATGCCCAAGGATTTTTGTGATGAGATGGGTATGGAATACACCCACTCTTTTCAAGGTGTTATACAACTAGATGGTACCCTAGTGAAAATTGTCGGAGTAGTAAAAGATGTATTAATGAGGTTGCACAGAGCTCCTAAGGTCACTATTGTACAAGATATCATAGTGGTAGATCTTGAACCCTACTTTGGCTTATGTATTTATAAATAATTTACCATCAATATGAGAGGACATATGTACCTGGACTACTCTGGTATGATGATACCTCATAAAGGAAGAAGAATAATATTGATTCTTGAAAAGCCATTCACTTACCATATTAAGAAGATAGAAGAAGAAATGTATGATCACTCAGTTATGGAAGAGCCCAAACTGGTAGAAATCCTAGAGGATTTAGAAGTTGATGATAAAATACATTTCCAAAATTATCAAGCTATACTAGAGACAAGATTGGGGACATATAGTATAATATCATAAGTAGATAAGAAAATTCTTGCAATCTCCAATCAATCATTAAGAGAGTTCAAAATTTGGACAATACATTTTGATGGAGCAAAATGTAGAAATGGAGCCGGAGTAGGTGTAGTTCTAAAATATCCATCTGAGGGAACAAAGAGTTTTTATTTTAGACTCACATGGTAGATGATCAAATATACAAAGAAATTGAGATTTAGAATGGAGAAAAGCTCTAAATATCACCCAACAAATGAAGGTAGATGATCAAATATACAAAGAAATTGAGATTCATAATGGAGAAAAGTTGAAGTTTAGTATTTAGTGTACTATAGAATAAATTAAGAGATTTAGAGATTTATGCCATAAGTATCAAGAAAATATCTTAGACTTACGATGACTTGAAGGTATACGATAAATCATCCAACATACTATCGAGTTAGTGTTGAATGCTAGACCATTCAAACAAAATAAAAGTGCAGTAAATCCTAATATTGAAGCAATTATGTAGGAGAAATTACTTAAGCTACTAAGAGATAAGATAATTTACCTAGTCAAACACTCAAATTGGGTAGCCAATCTAGTATTGGTAAGAAAGAAGAATGGTGATATTTGCTATTGTGTAGATTTCAGGAATCAAAATAAACATTCTCCGAATGACCACTGCTCCTTACCACAGATGGACCAAATCTTACAAATGGTAGTAGGGGAAAAAATATTCTCCTTACTAGACGGTTTCTCTAGGTACAACCAAATTTGGGTAAAATATTAAGACCAACACAAAACTACATTTCAAAAAAGTGGGGCACTTTCACCTACCAAAGAATACCATTTGGTCTATCAAATGTTGGCACTACTTTTCAAAGAGCTATGGATTATGCATTTGGTAAATTGATCAATAAATTAATTCTGATATACTTAGATGATATGACTATGGTATCACATGAAATATGGGATCATCTTTGTCATTTAGAATAAGTTTTCTAGAAATGCAAAGAATTTGGCATATCATTAAATCCTAAGATGTCCATATTTGCATTTCATGAAGAAAAGTTGCTAGGGCATGTAGTATAAAAATAAGGGATGTCTATTGACCCTGATAGAGTAAAAGTGCTACTAGAATTACCTCTCTCGATGAACAAGAAGGCTCTGCAATATTTGTTCAAGAAGATTAATTTTGTAATGAAATTCATTTCAACTTTTTCTTAGATTAGAAGACCAATTTCAAAATTTCTCAAAAAGAATACAGATTATAAATGCAACGATAAAATAAAGCAATCATTTGAATGATCAAACAGGCTATCACCATAGCTCCTGTATTAGTCAATCCAAAATTTTATAGAGAATTCATTCTCTATTCTTATGACACTGAAGATATTTATGCTATTGTATTAACCCAAAAGGATGAATAGGGGAATGAACATCCTATCTTCTTTTGGAGCCAAACCTTGCACGAATACTAGGTAAAATACAACTTCATAGAAAGGCAAATATTTGCAATCATGAAGTAATTGAAATTTTTTAGAAATTATATAGATTATACCAAAACACTGGTCTATGTAGTCCATCCCAATGTAAGAGCTTTCATCTTATAAGGGGAACTTGGTGAGAAAAGAGTAGTTTGAATTACAAATATTCGAGAGTTTGACACTTAAATTCACCCCACCAAGGTGATAAGGGGTAGAGCTCTATGTCAATATTTAGCGGCTACAATCAACCCATGAGAAGAGGTAGTTGAAGAAGTGTGAGAAATGGCACACCTTAGGTATTTGTATTGAAATGCAGTTAAATATCTAAGCAAGCATTCAAAGGGAAAAGGTGCAAAAGATGTAACTATGTAAATATTGCAAAAGAGGGATTATTCAAACTAAATAGGGGGGTGTTTATCCTTGTATTTATAAATACATAAATGAATAATGTTACAATACATCCCCTTTGAGGGCTTCATATCTTGATACATTTCAAATTATAATTTATAAAGGTATCAAATCCCTCTAGGAGCTTAATGGCATGTTTTAATGTTTTTCTCACAACCCACACTTGAGAGCTAATATTGGGGTTGTTATAATATATCTCTTAGCTCCTAAATAATGCCTAGAATACCTGCACCTACACACAAGCTATTGAAAATAGTTAATAGCATATGCGTTTAGTGATAAAAGCTAAGAAAACCATGGAAAGAATGCATTTATGAATATAAAAATAATTTGTGATAAATAAAAACGACTCTAAATGACTTTAAAATCTAGTATGATGTTATTAATATTATTTTTGTAAGATATAAGCATAAATTGAAAGGAAATTGTGATAAAAAACCATGGTCATCCCTGGTAGGGACAACTAAACCTGCAATCACAAAAACCTAAATTGACCCATCAAAACTACTCAAAACTTGACCAAAATTGAATGCAAGGCTATTATAATGATTTAGAAATGATCTATGGTGGAATTGCATGAAAATTTCAAACCATTTCATGATTGTCCCTAGAAGGTGCAACTAAGACTGTTGTCTGTCCCTGGGTAGGATGGTCACAAAACTAGGTGGTTTTTACCACCAATTTCAAGGGGATATGATTTAGAACCCTATTAAATATCTTATAAGAAAATTTGGTCAAACTACTCTCCAATTTGATATGTTTTGGAATGGATTTGGCATATTTTAAGATTCCCTTGAAAGCACATTCAAATGAGGAGGATTTCAAGGAAATATTTGGGGAAATGTGAGGGTAAATATGAGGAAAAATGTGAGTAGCACTTCGTGAGAAATGCTTCAATTTGTCTCTCTTGAAATTGGGTGAGAGCACCTCAATTTATAGTCCAATTAGGGCAAATGTGCAAAAGGGGTAAGTTCTGGCATGCAGGGCAAGTGTTGCCATTTTTCCATTCCCTTTCCATGCATAGGAGGTAAGAGGTTGCCCATTTAAGGCCTCTAATTTATAGGTTCTTATGTCCATGATAGCCTCAAAATAAATTTTGGATGATTGGGCAAGGAATATGGCAGGAATTGATTACCATTTCTCTACCTCTTTGACTTTTGGAGGGTCTAGAGCATGGTCATCCCACCCAGGGACAGTTGAACGTGGCCATCCTTAGATGGAACAATCATGAACTATGACCATCCTTGGGTGGGACAATCATGGGTACATGGCCCAAAACTTCCCAAAATTGAAGGGAACCTTCCCAAAAGTGTATGGGAGCCCTAATTAACCCCTGAGGGTTTCCCAATGGGGCCATATGATATCAATAACAGTGGTGCATAATAGTCTTATCTAATTTACACAATTTTAGTGTCCACAGTAGTATGCCAGATCAATGAGCTAGATCAAAAGGATGAGACTCTCCCATAAGAAGTTGATTGGATAGATAAAATCACAAGTTACTTCTAGATCGAGATCTATCCTCAAAATTTCAATCCTTCACAAAGGAGGTATAAGCTTCAAGCCTTGCATTATACCATATTGTCTAGAGAACTTTATAGAAAAATATTGTTGGTGTTCTATTAATATGCATAATGGAAAACCAAAAGCATAAATTCCTAAAGTAATTTTAAGAGAGACCATCTAGAGGCCATTATTTGAGAATATCTAATACACTAAAAATTATAAGGGTAGGTTATTTTTAGCCTAATGTTTTTCTAATTATTTTAAATTTGCTAGAGCTTGTGATAAATGCTAGAGATACACAAGTAAAAATAAAAAGGTTGCAATGTCTCTACAACCAATACAAGTTGAGAAACCTTATCAATAGTGGGATTTGGACTTTGTAGGAGAGATCATTTTGAATTATTTGATAGGGTACATGTACATATTAACTACCATGTATTATTTCACTAGATGGGTGGAGGCAATACCAACCAAGAGGTGCAATCAGGATGTAGTGCTCGAATTCCTTGAATCTCTAATCACCAGGTTTGGAATACTTGAAGCTTTGGTTAGTGACAATGGCCCAACTTTCATAGGAGCCAAATATATAGACTTTGCTAGCAAATATGGCATTTACTTGAATAATTCTTCAAATTATTACCCATAATGAAATGACCTAGTAGAATTGAGCAATAAAAATCTCCTAAGGATGCTCAAAAGATCATTAGAAGACAACAAGAAATCTTGGAATTTGTTGATGAACCAGGTATTATGGTAAGATCAAATTATCATGAAAAAATCTATAGGTACATCTCCCTATACTCTCGTCTATGGAAAATAATTCGTGATACCAATCCATTTAGAATTGCCATCTTTGAAATACATCAGTGGTGGTGATTTTGATAAAGAAGACCCTATGAATGAAAGACTACTTCAAATAGTGCATTTGGAAGAATGGAGGGAGGAATCTTACCAGAAGTTCCAAAGATACTTATCATAGACAAAGGGTTGGTTCGACAAGAAATCCACACATAGAAATTTTAAAGTTGGTGACTTGGTTTTAAAATGGAACGTAGACAAAGCCGAGCCAGGTAAAGCATGAAAAGTTTGACTCTCTAGGAAGTTTCCTTGAAAATAGAATATGTCAAATAGAAAATTGCCTTCCAGTTGAAAATTTGAGAAGGAGAGGTGCTACCCATCCTAGTGAATGGATATCACCTCAAGTTGTACATCCAACAATGAACTATCCTATGTGTATCATATGTATCATAAACTTGTAAATATTTTTACTAATTGCACTTTATTTTATGATAAGGGAAACTAAAATACAAAAGCTAATCCATGGTGGCAAGTACCCTCGCAAGCTATAATGCCCAACTATTCTCATAAGTCAACAATGTATATGTGTCCAAGAAGCATCGTAAACCTCGAAGGTGACCCAATCATGGGATGTGTTGTGGCTGATCCACAACACACCCCAAAATTGGGGACCCACCTTTTTTGCATGCTTTCAAAGAAGATCTCGATGACCGGATGCTAAAAATCAAGAAAAAGGCAAATTTGCACAAGGATGAAAAAGTGTGGCGAAATCGCGACAGTCGCAAAATCACGGCCAAAAAGGAGAAAAGGTCACGAAATCACAAGCGCCGAGAAAATGAAAAAGTGTCATGAAATCGATGAAGGCCCCGAAAAAAAAAAGTGTCGCAAAATCGTGACATGTCACAAAATCACGGCCGAAAATGAGAAAGCGTAGCGAAATCGTGACAGTCGCGAAACGCGATCAAACGACAAAGAGAAAAAAACGGAAATCGTGACATGCGCAAAATCAGGCAAAGAAACAAACAGGCAAAAACACGCAAAACACGACAACACAAAAGCACGAGCGAAAACGTCATGAAATCAGACAAAGAAAAGAGGCACGAAGAAAAAATGTCACGATATCACGACAGCATGCAGCGAAGGTGCCCGAAGTGGAAAAATGTCATGATTTCATGACATGTTGCGTGCAAATGGTACGAAATGAGAAAAGCGTCGCGATTTCATGACATGTGTTTTCGCTGGGTGTGATGGCAGAAAGGCTGTTGGCAAGAAAACGTCACGATATCATGACATGTCACAATTTCGCGGCCAGGAAGGCGGACAAGGCTGCATGCTATTTTTTGTCATGATTTTCATGGGGCCATTACGAAAGATGTAGAAGGTGCAGAACACATGGCGTACATGCTATAGAAGCATTACAGAGAAGATCAAACATCTCAATGTCAGTCATAAGGTCAAAACACACACAGTCAAATAATATGAAACGATGTGATTTAGAAGATGAAGCGAAGCGTCACAGGCCAAAACAGAGAGCATTGCCAAGCTTTAAAAGTAGAAGCACAGGACAGATACGAGGGTCGAAAACCGCTGGAGTAGAGTTGCAGTGCTAGAGGCAAAAGGGTCATTCTGGGCCTACTTTGGGGCTGTTTTCCTTCCTTCTGCTGGTTTTGAGAAAACCCGAAAGTTCTGCTGCTGTAAAATGACATTTTTTTTATGCATAAGTGTTCAGAAATTTGCATTTTGTGGGCAAGAAAGAAGGAGATCTTTTGTGCATGCTAATGGATTTAATGTTTATTCTTTTCTTTTCAGATTTCAGATTTATAGATAATGTTAAATGCCACTTTATGGGTTGCATTAGGCGAATATTTGAAATCTGAATTTTTATTTCAAACCCTAGGAATCAGCACTTAACTTATTAGGATTGTGCGTGTTTGCAGGTCCCATAGGTTAGGTTGCATGCATGGAAACCTCACATCTTCGGTTTTGCCAGGAGGGATAACATCAAACTGAATGCAATTTTTAATTTCTTTTCTTTTACATTTTATTTTCTTTTGCTGTATTTTATTTTTTTAGAAGCTCCAATTTTATTTTCAAGCATTAAAATAAAATAAAAAATTAAAAAACTTCAAAATCCATAAATAATTCCATCATTTATGGCATTTCATTAAACTTTATTTTGAAGTTACAGCATGGTCATATAAGGATCAGATCACATTTTTTTTATAAGGGTTCAATGAACAATCATTAATTTCAAGTAAAATAAACCACAGTGCCCCTTGTTTTGAGTTACTTGCAACCACTAAGGTGTTCCAAGCATTTAAAATGAATATCTTCATTTAAGATTATTAATACACAAATGCAGAATGCTAACATAACAGGAATGTTGGAGAAATTGTTTCTTTGCAAGCAGAGGATTTAGAACCCAAATCCTATCGGAGAGTGTGTTTTCACAATCGGGTGAAAATACCACTCAACATATTGGCGCTAGAAGGAGGGCTAAAAAGGTCTATTTTATCGTTATTTTAGATGTTACGGGTTTATAATTGTTAAGAGCTTTACATTGCTAAATATTTTAGGAATATATTTTTATATTTTTTATAATAAATAAGGTTTTTAATTTTTTTTTTTTTTATTTATTATAATAAAAAAAAAGAGAAAAATTGATTAAAAAAAAAAAAAAAAAAAACCCAAGAAAATAAAAACCTTGAAAACAAAATTTCCAACCTCCCCCCCCCAAATATCAAGAAAAATAAAAGAAAAAACCAGAGGAGAATACATCAATAAGGAAATAAAGTGTTAAAAAAAAATAAAAATAATAAAGACCATAAAAATCAAAAACAGATTAAATAAAAAGAAGGGAAAGAAAATAAATTGAAGATGTTGAAGATTCAACACCTTAATTGAAAAAGATTAAAAAAAAACTATATAAATAATAATGAAAATAAAAAAAAAAAAAAAAAAAAATAAAAGGGTAAAGATTAAAAATAAATAAACAAAAAAATAATAAAAATTAAATTAAAATAAATAAAGGAAAAAATATATTATTTTATCCACTGGGATAGATATAAACAATGAATATAAAAAGAAAAAAAAGAAAAAAAAAAAAAAAAAAAACATGTAACAAAGATTCAATTCAAAATAATTATACTCAAAATTAATTTAGGTTAAAAATCCAAAAAACATAAAAAAAACTAACCAAAATAGAGAAAAAGAAATCATTCTAGACCCCCTTTTAAATAAAAATATTAAGCATAATATATAAGACAAAGAGCCACAATATCTAAGGAAAAACAAAGCCAAGAATCCCTTATATTGGTTGAAAAAAGGTGAAAAAAAAGAAATTGAAGAAAAAAAATAAAGACACTAATGTTAATAATTTGAAAGTAATAAAAAACGAAACATATGGTCAAGATAGTAGGCTACCAACTTGGATATAATAAAACAATTATATAGTTGATCCTAAAGGTTATAATCTTGAATTATTATGAACTAAAAACAAAAAAAATCTATTATAAAATAAATCTCCCCAAAAAAAAAAAAAAAAAAAACATCAACAACAAAAACAAGAAAGAAAAAAAAAAAAAAACTAACCCAATAAACCAACACGAAACATAAATCTGATCAAATTAACCCCACCCACACAAAACAAAACAACAACAAAAAGAAGAATTAAAACAAGCACACCCAAAAGAGCATTGCCAACAAAACAAAACAAAAAACGTCAAAACCACATTAACCGCAGCCACACATTTTGCGGCAAAGCTGGGCAAGGACTAGCAAGGATTTAAGTATTTTTATAAAATAAACCACTAGGGTGCATAGGGAATTAACGATTACAACCAGGAAGACTATAGGGTTGGGGCCCAATAAGAAACTGCGTCAAACACAAAAACCTTAAACTATATTGCTCCAATTTATTCAAAAAAAAAAAAAAACAAAACTAAAAAACATAAAAACTTATACAAAACACATGTAAGTCAAAAAAAACTGCCACCAGGTCCACAAAACCATAAAAGCACAACACTCCAAACCCAACCACAGTTTCCAAGGCCCAACAAGATGCAATGGCATCAAAGTTGGTTCATATGTAGAGGAATGTTGTAACCACCTCATTTAAATCACATGTACTAAGATGACTATATGTTCAGTATCACTCAACAGAGTTTACTCTTGCTACAAAATTTGATTTTTGAGATTTATGTGAAGGAAAGAGGAGAGTAGTTTTTTGCAGAGCAACCAAGAGCTCAGAATATTTTTAGAGGGAAGTAGTTCAATTCCTCCTAGAACCAGGGAATTTCCATCTGCTACTACCATGAAGACCCCTTCTAAGAAAACCCAAGTAAGTAGTCGTTTCCAAGACAATGCAAATAAAATTCCTGATACAGTTACCACCTTCAAGTAGAATTTCCAAACGAGGATAGAGATAGAAGAAAAGGTCACAAGGCATAGATCATCCTCAAAAATGAAGGCAATGGAAGTAATTTCATTACTATATTTTTACATGTGTGATTTTGTGCATCCATACCCTGAATTCATCCAAGCTATCACAAAAAAAATTGACCCTAAACAAAAGATATGGTAGAGAACTGAGGGAAAAACCTTGATGCATTTAAAATCTCAATGCTTCAATAATTCCTTTGCCCTAGGATCAGAACCAGGTTTGAGATCCAACTCATTTTCCACCAAGGCCCAACCTCAATATTATGCCCTAAGTAAACATGCTGAAGGGGGAAATTTTTTTCTAAACTGGGTGGCTAGATAGTTAGATAAAACATGGAGTGGTAGTACCCTACCTTTGGTCCCCATAAAATTGGAAGAATTCAAATATCTAGAAATTTACTCCATGCTAGCCGTAATTGTTGGTTTACAGTCTGACAGACAAGTGTACAATTAGCAGATAGCTACGGCTCACTGCATATCCAACCCAAAAAATTATGAGTCTTTTGGATACAACAATAACCTAATATTAATTGATTGACCTTAATACTTAGGATTTTGTTCCTAAGAATACCTAAGGTGGATGAAGAAAAAGGAGGGGTCCTCATTCAGATATTGTTCCTATTTGGCTTGGCTTTTCTTCTACTTTAACCATGAATAGTTGTCATTCATCCCTACATAAAGAAAAAATCATGATGGAACCAACCCATCTATAAATGGATGAATTCTTTGAGAAAAGGAGAGTCTTTTATAATTTCAAAAAATAATTCCTAGGGCTAGATTTGAAGTTGATAAAAGGAGAAATCCCTAGAATTCCCCAATTAGCAAGAGATATTTTGAGGAAGAAGGGCAAAGAGTAAAGTGAATTTTATATCTTAACACAAGGGATAGTCATTTGTGTATATAGTTTCACTGAGAAACCTCTTTTCCTACCCCACTATGTCACCAAGCAAATTTTTTCTCTAGAATATTGCTTCCAGAAAGATTATACTAACATCATATTTGGAATAGGCAAGGGTAGGAAGGGCACCTACACCTATCCCCTAAAAGTGAGTGATATAGTGGTTGGTAAAGGACAACACAAAAGCATTACCAAATACATGTGAGAAATGGGTTTAGTGGAGCTTCCTCATAGATGGAGGTACGACCCAGAAAACAAATTCTCTAAGAAAATAAATAGGTTCAAAAGAACTCTTCGTCCCCACATTGAGAAATTTAGAAACAATGATGAAAGATCCAAATTAGAGTGGGATGTTCAACATATGGAGGCACTACCCCCTAGAGAGACTTCTATGATTAGGTGGTAGATTATGAGCCAGAAAATCACCCAATGCATATTTTTATAGAAGATGATGTTAAAGCTTTGGTGAAAACAAAAACTTGGAATTCTGCAAAGTTGTTTGAATTTTGGAAAATGTAGGTAGAAATAGATACCATAAGCTCCAAATATCCCATAAAAACTAATAGAATGTTTGAATACTATTATGATTCACATGTCGACACCTGGCATGGGATTGAAAAGTTCCTATCACTAAGCTTCAAGAGGCCTACTAGACAAATAAAGGAGGCAAGTAATGAAAATGCCATCAGGTCAATGTTTGAACACCACGTCCTCTCCTCAACAAACTAGGGGTACTATAGAAGATATCCCCACTAGGAATGGCAAACAGGTTGCTTTTTAATCCCTAATAGGGGAATTACAAACATATGGACTAGGTGCTCACCTAATGCAAAGGCAAGGGTACCAAGGAAAAGTATTTGGCCCTAAAAATTTGGGCAATGTAGGACCTATCCTGGTTGATTAAAGATAAGAAATATTGGTTCTAGTAGCATCTGCTAATGGTTATATGGAATCTAGGTACAAAAGTATTCAATAGCAAGTCATGTTAGGGACTTATATTATGAGATTCACATGTTCTACCTCCCCTCAATGGCAAGAGTAGCCCAATACTTCACAATTACATGATCAAGAGCCTAATCAAGGAGAGAAATTAGTGGCTAACATATCTAGGTTGCAGTCTATGGCAATATTTTTTGGAATACCTCAAGAATGAGAGACACATGGAGAGTAGGTTCAAGTTCCATAAAATGAGCGATTAGGCATGGACCAAGATGCACATTAGTCCCCATGAAGGAACTCAGGTAGGTTTTCTATCTCTTCTCCTCCTAATCCTCCACCTCTAAGTTCCCAATAAAACCTCCCCTCCCATTCTAAAATTCATGTCTCATCAGCAGAGGTTCCCCCTCTTGTATCACCCTAGGTTGTTACATCCATTTCACCTCCACTCATGCAACATCCATTAGTTTCCATTGGAACCCCACTTTCATAGTCATAGTAGTCCTCGACAATTCCATCTATGATATTGGTAGATTCACAAATCCTTACCCACTCCACTCCTCCATCCATTTCCATGCATCCCAAATCATACCTTCCATATCACCTTTATTTTCCATTCCATAAATCGTTCACCCCATCAACTTCGTAAACCCAATGAATAAGGCTCTGAGTTCTTAAACCTTGTGAGCAATATTCCCCAAGAGGTACCAATAATGTAGGCCAAAAAAGGCTACATTCATACTTAAGCCAAAATTTTGCAAAATTTGGCTAAGTATGTAAGGGAGATACAAAAGCACTACAAACAACCCAAAGCTAAGAAGCACTACAATCATCTCAAAGTATGAAAAACATGTGCTTCTAAATTTATTTTGTACTCACTATGCAGAAGTGAAGAGTGCTAAAAAACTAAAAAGTGTTGCATAAAGGTGGAAATAGATAAAGCACTGAAATCAAGCTAAAAGTAAGAATTCTAGAAATATCATGCTTATCAATATTCCTTGTATCAAGTGCACAACTAAAAAATACCAAAAATAACCTAAAGCTAAGAAGCACTAAGAAGAGATAAAAATGAAGAAGTCGTAGAAGTCACACTTCTTGATCATCTTCACATAAGTTGCACAAACCGAAAAGTATTGAGAAAATTCTAAAATTGAGAAGAGGTAACAAAAGGTAAAAATAAAAAGAAGGAAAAGCCACATTTTTTGTCCTTCTTCGCATAAGTCGTACAAACAAGAAAGTGTTGAAATTAAGCCAAAAGTGAGAAGTTCTAGAAAATATGAGAAACAACTAAAGGTGAAAAGCTATAATTTATGTCCTTTCTTTGTTGTCATCGCGCAAACATTAAGCAATCTTACAAATTTCTGATGATAAGATCTACAACCAAAATTAAAATTCTACCCCCTTCCAGAATAACCTATCGAACCATATTTAATTGTGCGATCAACAAAGAGGAATCGATTTTGAGAATTGCCAATGGTGATGATGAGCTCAACCAGAAGGTCATTACAATAAAACTAGGAGGGTGTAGTTGGTAGGAATCATGAACAAGTGGTTAGAAGAACCACAAGAAAATCTAATTTTCCTGTAATGATTGAGAGTAAAATAACCATTGTAAAACTTATAAATAAGAGCAACAATCTCCTTCCAAATGGTCAGCTCTAGAGTGTTTTCTTGCACCACTATGTAGATATTTATAAATCGATGAATAAAGTATTACAAGGGATGTTTACCTCAAATTTTTGCATGTGTTTAATGGTGGACTTGATTCTTAGATACTATCTCGTCTTATTGGTATGGTTAGTATATTCTTTTTATTTGAAAATCTAACTTAGAGTAGATCGAGTTAAATGTTCTACATACATGTTTATCAAGAATTCTATTTCTGTAAAATTAGGGTATTGATCTTATTTTGCTAAAATTGGATAATCAATATTTCAAGATATTTGGAATAGTTCTATGAGCAACCAAAACACTATTTCAATAGTGTAATTGCATAATTTTTTAATGTTGTTAATCCTCTAGGATGCTTTTTTGAAATCATTTATTGAAGGGTACTATGTGGATGTCTATGTTGTTAGCTTCACCTATCCCTATTAAATCCATTGGTTTCTAAACCTATCATTTCTATCCCTAACCTTCCTATATTTGATCTAAATAGAGTCAAAACTCATTAATTTGACATGGAGCCAACCTTCTCTGGAGGTCGAATCAAAGCAATTTGATTCTTCCAATGTCTAGTCTAGGTTGTGATCAGGAGGTGCTCGCCTTCAAATCCCAAGAGATGATAATTGCAGCTCTAGCTTGAGCTAGATGAAAATCTAGGCTACAACATGAACCAAATAACCATAAAGACTAACTACAAAAGAAGGCCAAAATATGTGTAAAAGTGGTGCTATGAAAGTTTGTTTTTAAAGAATTAAATCTAGTTCATTTAAATGTTTTTGAAAGCACCATATTAATATTGAAGGAGCAAAATATAGTTTTATTCAAGTATCTCCAAGCAAAGGAAGGAGACTTCTTTATTATCTTGAAATCTGCAAAATGAAACAACAAAGGTAGAATTTAAAACTTGCTCAAAAAGGGAGTGACAAGTAGAAGAAGCATATGTTGTGTTTATAATTTAAGTGCAGATTTTTCTAAGTCCTATTGAGAAAAATAAGGAGACTCAATAGTGAACAAAGGAAGAAAACATTTCTAGTATTTAAAGACACCAAGAGGTGTGCTAAGTATTGAAAAGGTTTTGGTGAAGGTAAGTTATCAAAGAAGTAGAAGAACTACCATAAGAAACACCATCATATTGAAGGAGATATCCATTTGCACCAAGGAAATCAACATAGAGCATTGATAAAAAATCATTGTGTGACAAACATAGAATATTGAAAATTATCATCATATTGCAAGGTTGAGCTACCAAGGTTGCACCACTAGCTTGAGGAGAAGGAGCATAGTCTTACTACCACCAATAGAATCACAAGTTGTGGCATAAGAATAATAATAAGAAGAATATCACCATCAAAGAGCGAGTGTTGAAAAGATAAAAAATCCAAGAAGAAGAAGATTAGGGCAAGGTGAGCACAACCAAATCTTAAGTAATATCCAGTACAAAGTAATCATCGAATGTTAAAACTACCATAGGAGGAGAGTTTTGAAAAAGTGACAGCCAAAAGAATCTTAGTGGATGTTGGTAAGCTGATTTGCACAAAGGTTTTTCGATATTTGGAAGGCTAAGCAACCAAAGAACCAAAATTATGGTGAATAAGGTGCATGATAAGGAAGTTCAAGTGTTATATAGACCTACTACCACATAGAGGATGATACATATTCCATTGGAGGAGAGCAATGTTCCATTTGCAACATTCAAGGAGTCATAATACATTCATACCCACAAATTATAATGCTCTTGCCAGGTGTTAAGCAAGATAAAGCTAGGTAGAGCACCATAGGAAAAATTTTCAAAGAAGTGCAAATACTTTTAGTGCCACTTAGCACTTGATACTCATAACACCAGTCATTATTGAAGAAATGTTGAATGTCTAAAGGATGCCTATTAATGTATGGGCCAAAAATAGCCTGATAACAACAAAGAGTGCACATTGGAATCAAATTTGAGCACCTTGGAGAAGTGTGAAATAATGAAAAAGGATAGTCAAACCTCACAAATATCAAATTTAGTGAGCATAAAAGAGCATCGAATGCAGTG
This sequence comes from Wollemia nobilis, assembly GCA_028583015.1. Lineage (NCBI taxonomy): Eukaryota > Viridiplantae > Streptophyta > Pinopsida > Araucariales > Araucariaceae > Wollemia > Wollemia nobilis. The sequence continues at coordinate 38,234 of JAQPPZ010000949.1, forward strand.
CAGTCAAAGGAAAGTGTAGATAAAACATAGGATGCAGATTTATAGGAAGCAATACGAAGTTTGAAATGCTATATTAAATAAGGTATGGAATATTTGAATTAATTTATAGCATTTGCAAAAATCAATGGACGTATAAGGTATAATATTGAGTTAAATATTAATTATTCTTTTGCACATAAGTTTATTTGGATAAATGGAGCTATAAGGTAATGCATTACTAAATATAAACCTTAAAAGATTTTTTGAATGGTAAAGAATATTTATTGAATGGTATAGAATATTTTTGAAGCAATTGGAATTTAATTGAAAGCATTTGAAATTACTTTATCCTGTTTAAAATTCAAATTGCATAGAAATATTTGGAATTAACTTAACTTATATAAATAATAAATTCCACATTTAAATTGAAATATTGAATTGGAAAACACATTCGTTTTCTAAATTTACAATTAGGGAGTTATAAGGAGGTCAACACTAATTTAAAATATTTAAAATCTAGAAACTATATTATTGTAAATTGAAAGAATCACAAACATAGAGTTTTTTGAAAAGTTTGAAATTACATTTGGTTTTAGTCTCTTACTCAAATTAATCAAACATAAGGAATCCAAAATTAAAGGTCTTGAAAATAAAGAACCTTATAAAATTTGAAATTGCATTAAAAATTATCTTTAGCTTTCTATTCATAAATAGGGAGAAAGAAGGCGAAGAATAAAAATTGAACATTAGGGACACAAAAAGGATTCAACTCAAAAAGAAAGATAAGTACTTTATCAAAGCCATATTACATTCAAAACATTTGGCAGATACAAGGTATTTTATAAAATTTGAGATATTGGAAATACCTTATCAAATTTGATCTTTCACATTTGAAATACTTGGGAGTTAAAAGGAATACTAACTAGAGATTTAAAAAGTTAAACCCTTGTTAAAACCAATTATTGAACATTATAATTTTCAAGGTATACTACAAAAAAGAGATCATTGAGTTTAATATTTAAACTAGGGAGCCATAAGGTAGACAACTTCAAATGCTTTGAAAATGATTATATCAAAAAAATTCACAATACATAATACTAGGGAGCTATAAGGAATTCCACTTCAAATATTAAAGTAGAAGAAACATATATGAAATAGTGAGGAATGCATTTTATAATGAAGAAATATTTCATGAATTAAAATTTTATTCATAAAAATTAATATATACTTTTTATGGATACAAATATTTGTCTACTAGTAAAAAATAAATATTCTCTTTGTTTCTCAATGAAGTAAAAGAAGGAAAAATTATGACATTAATTGGTTATCTTCATTAAGTAATTTTCAAAGCTTGGTGGAATACTCAAAACATAGTTATATTTACATCAGAAGAATGTTTGATGATATATCTATCATTAATTACTTTAATACTTTCAAAACATGAAACAAAATGAGTATACTAGCAATGAAATACTTAATCCTGGTCAATACTATTATGATGATATACTAACTCACCATGAAGAAGATATATCACTAGGAAAAATATAGATGAAAGAAAATACTTTCAAGCTAAATAAATATCAAATTAAACTAAAGAAACAATATGAAGATACTACTTATTTACTTGACTAGGATACATATAGGGAGCAAAATGAAGAATGCAGAAAAGAAGAGCTCAAGTTCCAGAACCAATATGAAGATCCACATTGAAGAATAAATTCTTTAATAACCAAATAATTTAATATAAGGGGGTGTTGGAATATATTACATTATTTGGTACATGCCAATGTACCACCATGGGCACATGTTTAGATTATGAGTTTGTCTTAGATTAGGATTTAAGTATTTACATTATGCAATGTAATAAATGCACAAGTATTATTAGAATGTGCAATGATGTAAATATGCATATTTACATCATTGCACATTCTAATAATACTCCATGTGTACATAAGTCATACAATAGTAATATGAAGAGTCATAGGTAGGTGAAATACCAAGAGACATATCTCATTATATATAGGCCTTTATAGAATAAGTGAAGAAAGGTTTTTGGTGAGCACAAAGTAGAGTAGTAGTAGATAAATTGTAGAGCATGTATGGAGTATTTTAAGACCTCCATTTTAGATCAATGTACTATTTTTGTGAGCATTCATTAATGGCATATTTTTGAGAAATTGCAGAAGTTTCTCATGATATCTACATGCTTAGTATATTGCATGCTCATTTTACATCTTGTGGTAATTATTTCATTAAATATATAGATTCAAAAGCTAACACCCAAGGATATTATTTTATATACTATTCATAAGGTATTATAGTTTATTAATAGTTAGGAAAATTGAAGCTAAATAAACTAAATAAGGTAGGAGTACTTGCATAATTATACATTTGTGTTGAAGCATCAGATTTGAACATCAAATAGTGTTGTGAATTTATTGAGTAGAAGGTTTTTACTATTGATTAAGTTGAGAGTGAGGGCTATAGGTTTTGAGGACTTGCAACACCTTTACATTGTAAATTTAGATTTCATAAAAATATGGGCAAGAGTCCAATGGAGTATAATAGAAATATATGGATGGATTACTTCATTCAAGATGGTTTATTGTTCAAAAGAAAGAAGTTGTGAATTTCCAAGAGTTCCATGGGTAAGAACACATCCAAGAGAAACATAGTTAGGTGTTTCTAAAATATTTTAACATGGAAAATAAATTAGGCCAATTGAATGATAGTTATCATTGGGTAAAGATACACATGGATGTGTAGAAGTATGTGCAACATTATTAAGTATGTCAACATTCCAAAGGACACAGTTAAAACACAAGGTTGTATCAACCATTATTGTCACCAAAGAGACCATGGTAATATATGAGTATGGATTTTATTATCATATTGGCTAGGATGCAGAGGGGATTTGATTCCATATATGTTGTGGATAGATTATTGAATATGATGCATTATATTCCATGTAAAAACACTAGTGTTGTGACACATGTAGCAACATTTTTTTTCAATGAGGTGGTGAGATTGCATGGATTGCTGAAAAGTATTATGTTTGATAGATATAAAAAAATTATTGGCTATTTTTGGTGGACATAATAGAGTAAAATTAAAATAAACTTGAATTTTTATTCTACATATCACCCATAGATATATGGGTAAACAAAGGTAGTAAATAGGAGTTTGGAAAACCTTACAAGATGTCTAGTTGGAATAAAGCAAACACAATAAGATTTAGTCTTGGCACAAGTTGAAATTACATACAATAAATTGGTAAATAGGAATACAAGTAATAGATCATTTTATATCATTTATGAATTCATCCCATGAGGAGTGGATGATATTTGTAGCACAATAAATTTTAAGGGACAAAGTGATGTAGTATAATACTTTGTAGAGTATATGCATGAGTTACATAGAGAGGTAAAGGTGGACCTCCAATAAAGTGCAACAAAGTACAATAGTGCTATAAATACTTGTAGAATAGAATGATAATTCCAAGTGGGATATTTAGTTCTTGCTCATTTGTGCAAGGTGAATATTACCTAAAGGAACCTGTAACAAGTTGATATGGAAAACGATAAAAAATTTTCAAGTCATGATGAAATTTGATTAATGAAATGCATACAAGTTAGATTTTCCTGAAGGGTAGATATCTCATCAACACTCAATATTGTTAATTTTTATGAGTTCCATGCAAATACCATAAATTTAGAGAGAAATGTTAGTTAAAATTTTGAATTTGAATAGTGGATACAATAGTTGTTGGGGAAAGAGAGGAAGAAAGTAGAGGGGATAATTGATAAGTGGATTACCAATAAGACAAGGGGACACAAGTAGAAGTAATATCTCATCAAGTGGATAGAAAAACTAGTAGAAGAGATGAATTTGATGTTAGAGTCCAAATATTTCAAAATTGGGATATCTATTGGGACCTCATGAAATGTTGTTGAGCTTTCCAAACTAAAGAAAAAATTCTTGTTACCCAAGATGTTTGATGTAGGAGAATCCAAGTGAATGGGCTATCCTACATCACCATAAATAAAAAATTAGCCAGTTGAACAAACATGTGTGCTATATTTGGATTAATTTGTGTAAACATGGAAAACTCAAGAATATACTATAGTTCAAATGATAAGTAATCCAACTATACAAAGGAAAAAAAGTAAAGAAAATGTTGCAATTGGAACAAGTAAGACAATTTTATGAAGATAGAAATTGTATATTTAGGCATTAGTCTCTAAATAGAATGATAATTGTATAAAGAAACCTAAGGATCAGATGTAGAAAATAGTTCATGGGTGTGATAGAATATAAGAGTCCATGAATGGGTAGAATTTCCTAGGGTGGAATGTGTGAGGGAAGTGTGAGTTAAACAATTGATATCACAATATTTTAATTGTTGATATTCAATAAATCAAGGTGCACACAAACATAATTGTATTTTTTGTCATTTATATTTTTTTTCCCTATCAAACCTATAATTCCTATAGTGACTTGTAATGACTATGCTTGCAAGAGTGAGATATTTCATATAGCTTGTGAGTAAGTATGTTGCCTAGAGTTGCAAACTTAATTGGTTTCCACATATAGGGCTACATAAATATTAAAAGACATCCTAGATTATGTTATATTGAAGAAACAAGGTGGTTTTATTTTTGGTAAAAAAAATCTTGTTGGTATATACTATTGGAGTATATTTTGGTAAAGCTTCTCTTGACAAAATGATTGAATTTTTTATTCCATTGTTTATATTATCCCTTTTGGCCCTTGTAAACCTTGACAAAGGTATGTTTATAATATTTTATTATTTTAAGTTTGAAATTTAGTCTGATAAACTTGACCTAAAGGTAACTTGTATTTGGGTATAAATACCCCATCATACAAATCATTTTATAATTCACTAAAGTATAATTCTATTCTTTGATAGTGAGATTATTTTGTGTCCATGGGCACTCTAATATAGTGAATTATTTGCTTTGCATGTATTTTTCTTCCAAAAATATTAGGTAATGTGTTGATTCCATTCATTTCTTAGAACTTCTATGAAAACTAACACATTATACAAGTGGGTGTGAATTGTTATTACTTAATTGCTTAATATTGACAATGTGCCTTCTAGAGATTATTAAAGGGGAAATATGTTTAAAGTAGCTAGGAATATGTTTTTTGAATGCTAAAAATAGGACTGGAAGAAGGATTTTTGATAAAAATCCTAAGTGGAATTGGATTATAAGGATATCACTAAGATTAAGCTAAAGATATATTAGTGTTGGTAGGATTAAATATGGTGGTTCAGTTGGAGGCTATGATATTAATAATCGAGGGAGAATCATTGAATATTTTTAATTACCTCAAAAAAACGTTGGTGGAGAGTTGGAGAGTAGTAGACATATTAACAAAGATACTAAGATACCTAAATTCACTAGAAAAATTTCAAGTGGTGCATGTGTATAAATAAGTAAATGAGGTGGTCAATTGGCTTGTCAATTGGGGATATCTTAGAGAGGAAGAAAATATGGAAACCATTAGATGTGATACATACAAATGTATTCCATTTAGTGGCATAGGAGGGAGGATATTTATAAATTCAAGTCAATGGATGAAAGATCTAATTTTTATAATTTCCATAGTAAACTATTTTTTGGATATTTGTGGAATTGCATGTTGTGGGGTCCTTTCATTTGGATATATATGGGTTTTTTTAGCTTGTAGTTGTAAGAATTCTAAGGGATTGTCTACTGAGGGTTCTATTTTTGAAAGATATGCATTTGCAAAGGGGCCCATTTTTTTGAGATCTATGGATTCATTTGGTGAGGGATTATTTTTCTAAATATCTATGGATTCATATGGTGAGGGATTCTTTTTATAAATATCTATGTATTTTCCTAATAAAGGTTCCATATTTTGGAGATCTATGGACCTTTTTAATAAGGGTCTCATTTTCTAAATATGAGTGCACTTTTGATTTTCTAGAAGTGTTGTGATTTTCTAAGTGAGAAGGGTTCCATTTCCTAGAGATATATGGATGTGCCTACATAGAGTTCCATTTTTTGAAGATCTATGAATTTGTGTGCTAAGGGATTCATTTTCTAAAAATCTATGGACTTGTCTACTAAGTGTTCCATTTTGGAGACTCTTCAAAGATATGAATGTAAAGAGACTAGTAAGGAATGTAAATCCATAGAGATATGAAACAAGGTAGTTCAATGCTTTGAATATTTTGTAGCCTTCATAGATGGTTATTTTTGGTTGGTAGGACTAGACATAATAGTCTAGGATTGTAAAAGGGTTTGGGCCCTTTCAAAAACCCATATTTTACCCTAAAATAAAGGATATCACTAAGACTAGAGGATATTATCTAGGATAAACATCCAAAAATAAGTTTTTTGTTCCTTTAATTGGAACACAATTCTTTTATTTCCTTTATTTTTTGACCACCTGGATGCCCTAGTTTTAGGATTATGTTTTTTGACAACCTCATTTTTATTTTATGGATTTAAAACAAACCGATTCCTTTTCTCTTTTGGATTTTTATGTCCAATAGAAACATAGATGAGAGGATAGACTAATTGTCCATTTTCCATTAATAAAGTTGCTAAAATATTCTCTATTTGGTTATGTTTAACAAAATAGTTATGCGAGAACATTATAATAGATATTAATGAACCATGAGTATTTTGGATTGTTTGTAAAATTTTAGTGAGGGTCCTAGTTAACTACATTTGCTCATTTTGCCTCTAAGTATGTAAAATTCATGTTTGAAAATATTTTATTTTTCATCCATAATTAGAAATTTTGAATTTGAAAAATAGAATATTCCAAGGAATATTTCCTATCTTGGAGGGAAAATATATGCATTGTGGGATTGCATCATGATGATACATGTATACATCATGAATGGGTAAGCAAAAGAAATTTGAATTTTATTATTTGCTTAAAATGTTTGTTGGTCCTCTAAATCCTAAGTAGCACCTTCGAGATAGTGGCTAGGTTGGCCCATGATAAGGCATTTTAAGTAGAAGATCTTAAGTTTGAACCCCATAGGACCATAAACCTTTTGTATATGATGACATTAGTATTATGCAAGCAATTATTGATGCAACAAACCATGATGACATGGCAAATGATGATTTGGTAGTAGTATATGTATGACATATTAATCCATATGGTTGACATGTAAGTTTGTATAGATGATGTCATAGCTATATATGCATGACACATGACAATCCATATAATTAATATGGTGGTCCATATAGGTGACATGACAACTAATTTAAGTCTTATGTAGTCAATGATGTGGTAGTTCAAACAAGAATCATGGCATAACATCTAGCATCTAACATAAGTGCTAACATGGCAATCTATTATAATGTTAATGTGGTAGACCATGTGGTAACCAATGAAACAATTTGTATACCACTTGGTATGTATAAATATGACATCGAGAAATCATATTCAACCATATCATTGAACTCAATTCTTATAAAATCGCACACTTTAAATAAAAACAAGATGCAACAAGTGGAATAATGTGTTTTGTTGATAAAGCAACCAATTAAAGTGCATCAAGTGGTTTTATTCTAGTTAACTAGTACCCTGCATAATTAGCACATAAGTGGGTATCCCTTGATGATGACAAGTGACAATACACAATTTTATGGTACACTATTTATTCAATATATTCTTGGTATCTCACCATCCACTCATGCAATAACACGTGATGACCTCTCATTTGCTACATATTAAATTATTTATATTTTTTAAATATTTATGATTCATTTTATGTAAATTTTGGGATAAAATTTTAAGGTCCATGATATTTTCATAGAGAAGCATTTTGAGTTTTTTTTTTTAAATAACATGTTTTTTTATATCTCTACATTTTTGGCATTCATCTTAGTCACAACCACATCCAAGATTTTATATTTTGGTAGGATATACATGGATCACCATGTACCTTTCTTTAGTGGTCCAAACTATTCTACCTAGAAAATAAATAATCCATCATTACTCTAAAGTAAGGGGTTATTCAAGTATGTAAATGAGAAACCTTGTACTATTTATAATAAATAGATAAATAAACCATATAAGAAAAATAAGGATGAAGCTCATGGTGTTATATTCCTTCATATTGATAATATCTATGAAACACATGTTACCAACACCACAAACCCTTAATTATTGCTTGATAAGTTTTAAGAATTGTCTACTAACATTGATTATATACAAATTAATAGGATAGAGGTTGAGCTTACAAAAATTTCCATGTAATCATTTGACATTCTTAATAAGTATATTAGTCACTTCAAGAAACTATAAGAAGATACTTGGATTGTAGGAGGACCACCTAAGGAGAAAGGATAAGGATAAAATATTTGGACTAGAATATTGGATTGCCAAATATTATCATAAAAAATATTGCATCATCATGATAGAAGGGAAAGTCATAAGGAAATTTTATATTCAATTAGGCCCATTGAAAATAATCTATTACTAGTCCGTGGGTCTAGGTGGATTGGTAATTTGGGGCACTTACTCAGAGGAGACCTAGGTTCTAATCCCACAGGCATGCCCATGCATACCCAGTAGCTCGATCTGACTCCTATACATGTTGTACCTGACTGATTACTATGATCCATTTCCTACTTTTCTGGTGGTCCCCTCATACCATGTGTTGAACCATACTTACGAATATGGTGTGAACCCTGTATGTCTGGTGGTCCCCATCTCATTTTGGGTTACCATTAATGAGACGTTGGGTGTGTTGGAAGCCTTCGATGATAGTTTGAACCCTACCAATTGTGCTAGTAGTGTTAGAATATTATTATAATGTGCACTATGCCCTTCTAAAATTCTGCCACTTGTCCTATTTTTTAGTTTTATTTTTAGTTGTACTTGTGTCTTATATTTTGACACTTGGAGTGGATATTATGACACTTGTCATATCTCTCTCATAAGCTTTATGTCTATATATTGTAACACAACTTGTAAATACAAATATGCTTTTGTGTTAATTTCATTGTAGTCCCAACATTTGACCTGCCATTACTAGTTTTTTAGCCCCTCCATGAAATTGTAGCAGCAAAATCTTCATGTGTGCATTTTCATAGCCACTACCATAGCACAAAAAAACATAACTACCAATATCTCACTATGCATCTCCATGAACACAAATACAACTGATGATTTCAAAACATCCATAGAAAGAGTATTTCCTGGTGGGTCCACTCCAAAACTCATTAGGCGTTAAAAGCAAAGCTCCACTAATAGTCTCCACAGGATTCCACGAAAAATGACAAATATCACACCTCAAAATTAGGTCAAGAAAAAAAAAAATCTATATTTTCATCAACGGTCAGGAATCATCGATAAAATCAATAGTACGTGGCTATCGACTTTTGTGCAACGGTCTGCCAAACAGTGCGCCAGATAGAACTATAGATGGAACTATAGATAGTAATCCACTTTCTTTAGATAGAACTGTAGGTGTCTATTGTCTTCATAGATTTTGTTATCTCCAAGTGGCAGAATGGATCACACCAAAAATAATGATGGAAAATAGGTTCATCCATCTAGTAGGTAGGGAGCTGCATATGGTTGGATGAAGTGCCACTTTCTTGAACGGCACTCATCGACCTCCATCGATGACTTAAAATTTTACTATACAAATCCAACACAGATTCATGAAAGTATCATAAACCATATTATGAGAAGATTTTTGAGACCGTCTCACATCATCGGTAAACTCCACTCCAACATTACCAATAACAACAACAAATTTCACAAGTGAGATAGGTTTAAAAAAATAGGAATTCCATTTCAAATAAAAAATATGCCAGATATGCCAATCACCAATCACGATATGTTTGTTCCACCTCCATACAACCATCACACGACATGCAGGCATAAAACAAATGGCTCATCGAACTTCAACAGGCAGATTTTCTCGATCATAGCACCCAAATTGATCCTCCAAGAACAACCTCATGCATATCGACGACTAGGACTGCGTATTTATCTGGTATTAAAAAATAGACATCTACGCTAATTAAAATAGACAATGCACTCTGCAGATCTCATTAGATCACCTTAGAAAAAAAAATATCCACGGTTACCAGACTGCACTTTCTTGATCTAATAAAAAAAATAAGGCAACTTTATAGCCTAAAAAAACAAGGGTCAAAATCAGCATAATCAGAATCAAAGGGGTAGACAACATCAGAGTTACCAATAGTACCAAAAACAACCAAATCAATAGTAGCCACATCAGCAATAGTACCAACAACAACAAAATTAGTAGTACCAACAGTAGCCACATCAACAGTAGTACCAGCAGTAGCCATGTTAGCTGCAGTACCAATAGCAACTAAGATGACAAACAAAACCTCAAGGGGGTCAAAACAACAATCAATAAGAGTGTGAATATTGTGGAAAATAGAATCATCATATTGCTAATTGCTATCAAATTCAAATAGAATAGGGGGAACAACAAAATAATAATCTAAATACATTGTATGTAGCCAACCAAGTTAATATTGAAGATAAATAATGTTGGTATATTGATTCTAGAGTAGCAAAGCACATGACAGGAAGGTAAGATTGGTTGACCAAGGTTCAACCTACATCAAATCAATTTATTAATTTTGGTGATGAAAGTGCTCTTCCCATTTAATGTGTTGGAGAGGTACCACTTACTTTGCATGATGGGAATAATATTCCTACAACATATGTTCTATATGTGCCTGGTCTTTAAAGGAGCCTTCTTTCTATTGGTCAAATTACAGATAAAGGTTACAATGTCTATTTTGAAAAAGACAAATGCTACATTAAGGAACCCAATTTCAATGTCAAAGCCATGGGATTCAAAAAGGATGGTGTTTGCTACCTCCTTACAAAATCTATAACACAAACATCTTTGCATACAACAACTACTTTCTCTTTGGAGTATATGTGGCATGAAATATTGGGACATTTAAATTTTAATAATCTTCAAATTATGGATAGGAAAGGATTAGTTAAAGTACTTCCACATATTAAGGAGTCAAAATATTTTTTTGAGCCATGTGTAATAGCCAAACACCATAGGCAACATTTTGAATCAGGAAAGGCATGGAGAGCCAATAGAACTTTGTAGTTGGTTCATTCAAAAATTTGTGGGCCAATGTCTATTCAATATTATAATGGGGCTAAATACTACATCACTTTCATTTGTGATTACATCAGAAAGCTATGGATCTACCTAATACAATATAAGTGGCAAGCCCTTGATAAGTTCAAATAATTCATGGCACTTGTTGAAAGAGAAAGTGGCTACCAAATATCCACCTTAAGATCAGATAATGGTGGAGAATATGTCTCCAATGAATTCTTCAATTTTTGTAAGTACCATGGGATAAGGAGGAAATTCACAACTCCTTATACCCCTCAACAAAATGGATTTTTTGAAATAATGAATCAAACAATCACAAATAGTTCAAAGTTAATGTTACATGTTGATACATTGCCTAACTCATTTTGGGGAGAAGTTGTTCTTACTACTGCATACTTGACTAATAGGTCCTACACAAAGGCCTTACATGAAATAACACCTAAATAAGCATGGAGTGGAAGAACGCCCTATGTGGGGCATCTAAGATTCTTTGGGTGTGATTCCTATGCTCACATTCCTCATAAGAAAAGGAAGAATTTTGATGATAAAAGCCAAAAATACATCTTTGTTGGCTATAGTGATAGTGCCAATGCATATAAGTTATATGAGCCTATTTCCAAGAAAATCATTTTATCTAGGGATGTTACCTTTCATGAGTATCCCCCATATAATCCTCCTAAGGCCCCCACTTTAGAAATAACTAATGAAATAGTTGCTCCATTCATGCATACTATATCATCTAGCCCTTCCCCTTCACTCATAAATCAAGAAATTCATCCACAAGAACTCCCCACAAATAATCCATATCCTCCATATCCTCCTAGTCCTCCATCTAATGATCAAGCAACATCATCCAATCCTTTACCTAAGTGGTTTTAAGCCACAATAGATGAAGCCCAAGCTCATTTTCCTACTTATATAGGTAAAAGGCCTTCAACCCTAAGACACCAAGTGAATTATGCCCTCATGGAAAAAGTCCTTAGCCAAACTGAACCTTCTAATGTCAAATAAGTACTTGGTGATACTAAATGGGTTCATGCCATGGATCAATAATTAGAATCCATTGAAAGGAATCACACTTTGGAGTTAGTTGATTCATCCAAAGGCAAATATACCATTGACACAAAATGGGTATACAAGGTAAAGTATAAAGAATATGGCTCACTAGATCGCTACAAGGCTCACCTAGTAGCTCAAGGCTATAAGAAAAACAAAGGAATTGGTTATGAGGAGACTTTTTCTCCTATGGCAAATATGACTACAATCAAGATAGTTATTGCTATGACAGCTCAAAAGCATTGGCCCATATATCTAATGGATGTCAAAAGTGCATTTCTCAATGGACACTTGAAGGAAGAAGTGTATGTAAAACAACCACCAAGGTACAAAATTGAAGCCCAAGAAAACAAAGTCCTTAGATTAAATAAAGCTCTATATGAATTGAAGCAGCACCCCAACCTTGGTATAAAAATATTGACTCCTATTTTCTCAACCTTGGTTTCACTAGATCTGCAGTTTAATCTACTCTATATGTGAAACATTGGAGGAATCACATCATTATGGTTACATTGTATGTGGATGATATTCTAATTAGAGGTGATGACATAGAAGGAATAAGTTTTCTCAAGGAGGACTTATGCAATAATTTTGAGATGATAGATTTAGGCCTCCTCCACTATTGCTTAGACATAGAGGTATGGCAACAACCTGGTAAGATTTTTATCTCACAGGCTAAATACATTTAATCTATTTTGGAGAGGTTTCACATGGATTTTAAGACCTCTCTAACTCCCATGGAAACTAGATATAAATTGTTCAATAATGATGAAGAAGAAAGGGTTGATGGTACCCTTTACAGGAAGCTAGTTGGAAGTTTGATCTACTTAACTTCAACTAGACCAGATATTTGCTATTCAGTTCATCTTATTTCTAGATTCATGCAAGACCCTAAGAAGAGACAATGGATAGAATCTAAGAGGATTGTAAGATTCCTCAAGGCCACACCTCATCATGGCATTATGTATACATCAAGTGATAATTTTTCTTTGATTGGATACACGGATTTAGATTGGGCTAGTTGTCCTAAAACTAGAATATCTACATCAGGTTATTACTTTCAATTAGGCCAAGTCTATATTTCATGGAGCACAAATAAGTAGAAAATATTTTCATTATCTTCAAAAGAAGTAGAATATAGAGCAGCAGTTGAGGCATCTAAGGAGGCAATATGGTTGAGGCAATTACTTCAGGACATTGGGCTATTCATACATGGTCCAACATATATATATTGTGACAATAAAAGTACCATCAAGATGACCAAGAATCTAGTTTTCCATGCTAGAACAAATAACATTGATATCCATAATCACTTCATCATAGAAATGGTCCAAGAAGACATTATACACATGGAGTATGTACCAACTCAATATCAAGTGGCAGAAATCTTCACAAAGTCACCTGGGAAAGACAAGTTTTCTCAATTTAGAAATTTGCTATATCTATGTAATAGAAGTCAACATTAATGGAGGATGTTATCTAATGTTGACTTATATTTTTAGGATAGTGCACAAAAATGGGGAATGTTAGAATATTATTATAATGTGCACTATGCCCTTCTACAATTCTGCCACTTGTCCTATTTTTCAATTTCAGTTTGAGTTGGAGTTGTGTCTTCTATTTTGACACTTGAAGTGGAGATTATGACACTTGTCATATCTCCCTCATAGGCTTTATGCCTATATATTGTAACACAACTTGTAAATACAAATATGCTTTTGTGTTTATTTCATTGTAGTCCCAACAGAAAGATACTAAAAATTGTGATTGTAACCATTTCATCTATATAACCAAAAAAAATAAAAGAATATATTACCAAATATTAGAATTAAAAGAAGACAAAATAGAATTATAAAATACCAATAATCCCTTAAAACATCTAATGTGTGTTTTGCAAGAAGGAAGATCACAAAGTAAATATTTTTTAGATTCATATTAAGAATATTGAGGAAGTAGCAATAAAGGGGGTTTTAATGTCATTATATTAAATTCACAAGGTGATATAATATTTGATGGAGGAACCTCATAGGTACATGTAGTTTTTCACTCAACATATTGGACATCCACCTCTTCAATTGAATGCATTACAAATTTAGGGGTAACTATGCACTTGATAAACTACAAACATCTTCTATAGGGTACAATAAATCATACTCAAGGGAGTGTATTATTATTGAATATGAATCCTAATTATAGGTTGTATAATATGGAGAGTTTGACATTAGACCTTCATTTTTTTATGAGGTACTTAATGATCCTAATGTTGTCCCTAACATTTTCTCTATTTATTACATTATTTATACAAAAGGGGGTGAATTCTAGCCTCATTATTGGGCAATTAAGGTTATATAAGAAAATTATTGCATCTAACAATTATAATGAGGTTGACCAAATGTACAATCTGGGAGAAATCCCAACCTTCTATGTTTTTTATTTTAGAAAGATATATTTTATCACTATGTTTGCACATACATATGATGAGAGTCACAATTACCACCATAAAATTGGGTATCTCAACTATGGATAAATAAGATACATGATTCACCATAAAATAACCATTATTTGGCCATTGGAATTCCTCATATATCTTCTCCAATTGGTGTAGGTGATATATGTATTATAGGAAATCATCATATGGATTCTTTTCCAAAATGGATTACAAGATGTACTTATCACCTCTTGGAGATCATACATAGTGATATTTGTGGGTCTATGGATAAACTATCTCTTTTAGGAAATAGGTACTTTTTTTCTTTTAGTTGATTACTTTTCTAGATATGCATGGATGTATACTATTCACACTAAGGAAGAGATCATTCAGAAATTAAAGAACATTATGGATATTTTTGAGAATAAATTGTACAAAAAAATCAAATGTCTTAGGATAGATGGAGGAGGTGAGTACATAAGAAATGCCTTTCATGATTTTATAGCTTATAATGGAATTGCATATTACATAATTGTTCACTACACTTCCAAGAAAAATGGTGTGGATAAAAGAGAGAATAAGGTGGTGATGGAGATGGAATGATTTATGATTTATGCCAAAGATATGGAGCATATTTTAGGGATGAGGCTATCACTTGTGTACTATAAATCAAGAGGATTTCCACTAGGTCTGCTCAACATATGAAAACTCTTAAGATGTTTATAGGAGATAATATTAATGTGTCTAAATTCTATATCTTTTGGTTTTCATCATGGGATCACATACCCAAGAATATTTGGAATAAGGAGGTACAAAAGAGTCATAAATGTATCTTTATAGGATATTCACATACCTCAAAGGTATATTTTATTTATGACACTCAAATGCATGACCTTTTAATTCAAAGAGATGTCATTATTTATGATATTCTTCTACGACCCCCTTCTATACCACCACCTCAGCTTTTGGCATATGGATCTATGAAGTCTTCGACTATTTTAAATTTAATTGTGTTTAGATTTTGGTTGGAATTATTTCCATTACAACATATTATTCATATTCATCTTTGATTGGACGTACAATACCTATTGATTTGACCTATCAAGGGTAGTACCACTAATAGCATCTTCTTTTCTATATTTAGAGTATGTTGAATAGGACACTTTAGATAAAAGTATTTTAGATTTGGATGATGAGGTGAGTGGTGATATCGAGTGGGATTCCTTAAATTTTTTTCTTGATGTTGATTTGTTATAGAGTGCATATGAATATTTAGTTTTTCCAACACTGAAGTGGGTTAATGTTACCTCTAAAACATTCTCAACAATTTCTTTCTCTGATAATTCAAATCAAAAATATCATTCTCAATACTTGATTTCAAATGCTAGTCACTCTTAGGATCATTTTAGATATTATTAGAATAAAGGCTTATAGGAATGGAAATATGCTATCCTAGATTAATATAAGACATTAATTAAGAAGAAGACTTGGTAGTTAGTTCCTCTTCTAGAAGAAAATAATATAGTTGTAGGTAGCAAATCCACCTCCTAGAAGAAGAAGTGACAAGAGGATTTGCCTAGTTTTGATAATTTTGACAATTTTGATAAACCATAAAAGTAGGAGCAACCATAAAACTAGGAGGAAAACCATAAAAATTGAAGGAAAAACCATACAAAGTGCAATGAAATGCAAAGGAAATGCAATTTGAGTTTTTCTTGCGCATGAATTTGAAAAATCATGTGTTTAGACTTAGTAAAAGGTATATTTATGCATTCCATTATGCATGGGCAGTTGTAAATAATGAATTGCCTTAGGAACCACTTGGAAATAGCCTAGGAAATATTATATAAGACCCCCTTTTCAATTTTGATAGTTTGGTTAATGTTGATTAGTTCTGGTTATGATCTGGTCTAAATAGTATGAAGTATTGAATGCATATCTATGATTGTTGAGTATATTTTAGTGATTGTATTGCACTATTGACAAGTAATTAATAATAACATCAATTCATAGTATTTTATCACATATTGTATGATCCTAGAATGATGGAGTAATGTTTTGCAGTTTATCTTTGTTGCATGTTACTTCTTTATGTTATGGTTGATGATTAATGCATTGCTATGAAGGATGGAATTGAACTAGCACTAGTGTGAGCCCTATAATTGATCTATGATATAGATAACATTAATTAATATATCTTGAATAATGGTGTATTATTTCTAGATATTTCCATTGGAGATAACTATCTCAAACCCTAATGATAGAACTTGCATGTTGGTAGAAATGGATTAATTGCCATTTCAGAACTTCCCAAAAACTTAAATGAGATATATTGGTACAAAATAGTGTCCAATTTGGAAAAATTTTGAACTTTTATTTTGTCAAAATTGTACACCAAGTGTGCTACAAATCCTACAAGAGAAAATTACCCGATTTGGCAGTTTATCCGATTGAGGAAACTTACCCTGTTTGGCAATATTGGCAAATTGAACAATTTGGTTACAAAACTGTGTATGACAGCTTGCAAAACTGAATCTAAAATATTAGATGAGTGTAAAATAGTACAATCCCAATCACTGTATTATTTGGGATCATATAGGAGTACGATTTGAGTTTCGTACAAGTTGTTTTGTGGTTGCATATTGCTTTTTGTGAAGATTGTATGACTGTACAATTTGGACAATCTATCAAGAATAGTAAATATATCACTATAGGAACTTGAGAACCACCTCCCTAATGGGAATACTACACCCCTATGCTACATTTAGTGTCATTACCTTATAAAACTTGGTATTTTTGTTAAAACGGGTTAAATTGACAACGTAAGAATATTACAAAAGTGGAGGTGAATAACAAACACCAGTGTGCAAAGGTATAAGATATGAGAAGTACGAGATAAAATTACAATAAGAAGGAGCATGAGAATTTTTGGCAATTTTGGGTACTTTGGGTACATTGCCTTTGCTCAAGTGTATAAGTTGTCATTGATGTCAAAAGGCATTTTTGTGTTGATATCAAAAAGAGTGTGATGTCAAAAATATCTTGAGAAGCTTCATAATGTTAAAGGGTTTTTATTAAAACCATGGTGACAAGGTTAAAGGTTTTTCTTAAAACCATTTGGACTCATTAAGGGTTTTTATTAAAACCAAGCTTAACTTAATGCAAAGGTTTTTACTTCTTGAAAAACCTTGAAGGTCCATGTTTATTATTAATAATTAAATTAACTCAAACCTTTGACAAGGGTCTAAGTTTAATTTATTATTAATAAAATAATAATAATTATTATTTTAATTATTATTAAAGGGTCTTTCAACCCTTAAGCGACGGAGAAAAAAAGAATTCTTTCGCCGATGTGTTGCCATCGTTGGAGGAGCGCCGACGTCAAACAATTAAGGAGAAATGGCTATATAAGTGGGGATGATTTTCTAAAGTGATGTACCTCCGATTAATTGGAATCTGTGATTTGCGTTTGCTCTGTATCATTCGAATAGCGCTTGGAATCTATGATTTGTGTTTGCTCTGTATCATTCGAATAGCGCTTGGTGTCTTCGATTTGAGCTTGCTCTATGTCTTCGAATCTTCGATTGACGTCTTTGAAATCGTGCTTGATTTGTGTCTTGGAAACCATGCTTGGCATACTCGAATTTGAGCTTGGGCTGCATCCTTACTTTATGCTTGACGTTAGTGGATTGGCAATTGCACCTGAACTATGTTTTTCTAGATTGTGTTGTGAGATGATTAATGCAAGCATTCAGTGACTTACGTTTTGGACAACGCTCACTAGTTTGCATGTGGCTTGTGGAAGACATTTACGTTTTCTAGATTCTTGGCGTCAAAGGAAGATAAAATATAGGGCAACACTGTATTTCTTCATTGGGCACTTGTGACCCAACGACGGTGGCGTTTTAGCGAAGGCGCTAGAAGGCAGAGGTGCCGAGTTCGATTCTCTTCGTTGGTAATTTTCTTTTGGTCGTGGTGTGCAAAGGATAGTGGTTGTGAATGCGCTGGAGGTATAAGGTTAAGGTATCATATTTGCTTTGACATTGTTTTATTGATGCTTAATGTTTATGTGGAGTAATAAGGTGTAAAGAGGTTTTACTTTGTATGTATATTATACTTCTGGTGGTTTTTATTAAGTTGGAGAAATAAGGTGTTAATTTGGATCTTTATTATTGTTTATTATTGTATAGTTGCTAACTCTAATTGGTGGCAAATTGAGAGTTAGTGTTGTGACAAATTTTGAGTTCTCCTTCTTCATCAAAGTAAAGGTATGGGCAACTTCTTCCATGTATATTGTTGATGGTATATTTTCTGAAATTGAGTTTGGAGTGAAAAGGTTGTCTACTAGGTATTTTTGGTGTAAATCCTATTTTCTGGATATTGAAGATTGTTTATGCATTAAAATCATTGATGAGTTTTTGGGTGAATGCATAATTCTGGTTGAGGAAGAGGAAGCATTTTTTGCACTAGGGTTTATGTTAGTAAGTCTTGCTACTTGCATTGAGATGATGAAACCCTTAGTTGGCTGTTTTGATATTGATGGTTGAGTTGCTTCCATAGAGGTTGTTTTGATCAAGTTAGTGCTTTACTTGATACATGATATTGGGCTTACTCCATTGAGTTGATTTGAGCAAGTTATTCTTTGCATTTGGTGATATTGTGTTGGTGGCTATTTTGTTCAAATATCCTTGGAGGGAAAAGGATTTCTACTTGTTTCCTTTTCTTGTGATGATTGGTTGAATGCTTCAAGGTTGATGTTGAGTTGAATGGTGTTGGTTGACTAAACCTTGTTTGATGAGCATTGTTGTTGAAACCCTAATTGTTGGTAAAAATAATATGAGTATCATTGTTATATGAGATATTGCATGGTTGGCAATTGTTGGGTTGTGTTTCATATTCTTGAGAAAAGCATACTACATCTATCTTATTCTTTTGAGATTGAGATTGAGTTGAGATTGAGATTGGGAGTTAAGTATAGAACATATTGAGTCTCTAACAATTCTCTTTATGCTTCTATGAGGTTTATGAATCACATTGGGTCTCTAACAATTCTCTTTTGTGGGTTCATGTCTTAAGCAGTTTTTCTTGGTGAGCTTATTGTGGTCTTTGAAAAGTTTAACATCTTGAGGAAAAAGCTAGTAAAGAGCACAATGGATCATTCAAGTGGCAATTGCAGGACCTATTCTTGATGGGTCAGATTTTGGTCTTTGGAGTGCAAGGATGAAGGTTCATCTAATGGCACTTGGGAATGAGGTTTGGGAAGTGATTGAAAATGAGTACACTATTCCTGAACAGTGTCCTAATACTAAAGAAGAAAGACTCCTACATCGACAACAATTCAAAAGCAATGAATGCAATCCTGAAAGGCTTACAGAAAGTAGATCTTCACCAAAGTGATTCACTGCAAGACAGCTAGTGAAATGTGGAATCAGTTGAGAGGTAGTTCATACAGGTGATACAAATTTCGAGAAGGCTATATAGTTGAGACACTTAGAAGGTATCTCCTTTGAACAGACTCAAGATGAATGATGATGAAAATATTAGTGACTACATGCTTCATATGGATGAGGTTGTTAACTCCATGAAAGACTTAGGTCTTCAGCTTTGAAAATGATGTTTGTGATAAGATTTTAAGATCTCTTCCTAATAGCTTTAGTGAAAATATTGCTCTGCTATTAGGAAGATAAAGAGGAAAAGTTGAAAAAGGATGACCTCCATAGTATACTTGGCAACATTTGAGTTGAGAACTCAAGTGAAGGTTGATGCTCAAGAAAGAGGCGGCTTTCAAGGCTACCAAGAAATCCAAGGGTAAACAACTTCAAGAGAGTGATGAGTCTTCTAGTGATGAAGAGGCATATTACAGCAAGAAAGGCAAGTTCTCTAGAAAGCACAAAAGTATGAAAAATGTAAGATGTTTCAATTGTGGAAAGTTTGGTCATTATGCTACTGACTGTATTGTTGCCAAGGATGAAAGTGATGAAGATAAACAGGATTGTAAGAGCAAGGATTCTGAAAAGCACAAGCATCACAGGAAAAACAAAGATGAGCACAGCAATCAAGGAAAGAGGTATTCTCACAAGCACAAGAAGAGTTTCTACCTAGACAAAGCAAGTAAGTGTTCTAGTAGTGATAGTGAAAGTTCTTCAAGTGATAATGAAAATGAGATGTTGTTCATATCGAGAAAAAGAGGAAGAACCAAAACATAGATTCATTATCATGAAATGTCTTAGATGTGGAAATTTTGGTCACCTTGAGGATGATTGCACAAATAATGATTTGGTTTCTAGTATGTATGAGGATGCTTCAGAAAACTATAAGGAAGATGCATGTATGGTTTTTGAAAAGGGTAGCACCTCTAGTGATAAGAAATCTGAAAAAGGCTTTGATGATTCAAAAAGCAAACATATAGAGGAAGGTGAAGTAGATCTTAAAGGTGAACTTATTAGTGCTCTTAGTGCTTTGAAAAAGGAAAGAAAGAAGAATGCTAGACTCAAGGATAAGTTAGATGAATGTTGTATGGAGAGAGATGATCTTATAGAAAGTCTTGACTTCTCTATAGCTAAGACACAAGAACTCAAGGATGAGTTAGAGTCTAAGGTTCTTGAGTATAGTGAGTTAGAACAGAAAATGGCTTCTTTGAAAGAGGAAACTAAAGAGTACAAGGATAAGCTTCACGAGGTTTCAAGATAGCTCCAAAAAGGTTAAGTCACTCATCAAAGGTCAAAGAAAGACAACAGATAAAACAGGCCTTGGTTTTGTTAAGCCTCACAAGGAACAAGTTGGAGAGTCTAGTAAGAGACTCCAAAAGGAAGAGAGTTCTGATGAGGAAAGTATTTCAGATCATGAGTCCTTGAATGATAGATGCACAAAAACAGAAAATAGAATTCAGAATGAGAAGAAGAAGTTTTCGAGCCTAAGAGGTCAAATAAAGGAAAGTTTCAAGGCAGATGTTTTGCTTGTCACGAGGTTTGGTCACATAGCTTCACATTGCATGGCTCAAGTGAAGAAGGTAAATGACAGTTTCAGAGGTGGTAATTTCTTTCAAGGGTATTGCTACTCTTGTCAACAGTTTGGGCACAAGGCAGTTTATTGCAAGGCAAATATCAGGAACAGGTTTGATCAGAATAGGTTTGGTCAGAATAGGTTTGGTCAGAACAGGTTTGGTCAGAACTGGTGGATTCAAAGAACAGGTATGCCTAAAAGAAATAACATTGTTACTTGTTATAAGTGCAACAATGAAGGTCACACAACTAGACAGTGTAGAGCTGAAATTCCAAGGTACAAGAATAGGAACAATGGTATGATCAGGTCCAAGGATCAAGGCATGGATAAGAACAGGGATGAGAACAAGAACAAGAACAGTGACAAGAACAGGAATATGGACAAAGAGTTCAAGAGAAGGCCCGACAAGGAAGTTATAGACGCTGATGATGATCAGTGCCTAATGGGAGTTTTACTCCCACCCCAAAATTAATCACCTCATCGAGGAGGTGGGGGAGGGACTAAGCTAAGAGACTCATTCTTAGTCCCGAGCCCCAAAGGTGGCCCTTTGCCATTGATGACAAAGGGGGAGAGATATGAGTAAGGGGGAGAGCTTCAAAGTGAAGAGGAAAGCTTCAAGTCAGGGGGAGCAAAACTTCAAAGGAAGATTCTCAGTTGTGAGCATAGTTGGTCAGTTGTTAGCACAGTTGGTTTCAGTTTTGGCTCTTGAGAAGTGTTTTCAGTAAAGGTTTGCCATCAATGACAAAGGGGGAGATTGTTGGCAATTTTGGGTACTTTGGGTACATTGCCTTTGCTCAAGTGTATAAGTTGTCATTGATGTCAAAAGGCATTTTTGTGTTGATATCAAAAAGAGTGTGATGTCAAAAATATCTTGAGAAGCTTCATAATGTTAAAGGGTTTTTATTAAAACCATGGTGACAAGGTTAAAGGTTTTTCTTAAAACCATTTGGACTCATTAAGGGTTTTTATTAAAACCAAGCTTAACTTAATGCAAAGGTTTTTACTTCTTGAAAAACCTTGAAGGTCCATGTTTATTATTAATAATTAAATTAACTCAAACCTTTGACAAGGGTCTAAGTTTAATTTATTATTAATAAAATAATAATTATTATTATTTTAATTATTATTAAAGGGTCTTTCAACCCTTAAGCGACGGAGGAAAAAGAATTCTTTCGCCGATGTGTTGCCATCGTTGGAGGAGCGCCGACGTCAAAAAATTAAGGAGAAATGGCTATATAAGTGGGGATGATTTTCTAAAGTGAGCACCACCGATTAATTGGAATCTGCGATTTGCGTTTGCTCTGTATCATTCGAATAGCGCTTGGCATCTGCGATTTGTGTTTGCTCTGTATCATTCGAATAGCGCTTGGTGTCTTCGATTTGAGCTTGCTCTGTGTCTTCGAATCTCCGATTGACGTCTTTGAAATCGTGCTTGATCTGTGTCTTGGAAACCGTGCTTGGCATACTCGGATTTGAGCTTGGGCTGCATCCTTACTTTATGCTTGACGTTAGTGGATTGGCAATTGCACCTGAACTGTGTTTTTCTAGATTGTGTTGTGAGATGATTAATGCAAGCATTCAGTGACTTACGTTTTGGACAGCGCTCACCAGTTTGCATGTGGCTTGTGGAAGACATTTACGTTTTCTAGATTCTTGGCGTCAAAGGAAGATAAAATATAGGGCAACACTGTATTTCTTCATTGGGCACTTGTGACCCAACGACGGTGGCGTTTTAGCGAAGGCGCTAGAAGGCAGAGGTGCCGAGTTCGATTCTCTTCATTGGTAATTTTCTTTTGGTCGCGGTGTGCAAAGGATAGTGGTTGTGAATGCGTTGGAGGTATAAGGTTAAGGTATCATATTTGCTTTGACATTGTTTTATTGATGCTTAATGTTTATGTGGAGTAATAAGGTGTAAAGAGGTTTTACTTTGTATGTATATTATACTTCTGGTGGTTTTTATTAAGTTGGAGAAATAAGGTGTTAATTTGGATCTTTATTATTGTTTATTATTGTATAGTTGCTAACTCTAATTGGTGGCAAATTGAGAGTTAGTGTTGTGACAGATTTTGAGTTCTCCTTCTTCATCAAAGTAAAGGTATGGGCAACTTCTTCCATGTATATTGTTGATGGTATATTTTCTGAAATTGAGTTTGGAGTGAAAAGGTTGTCTACTAGGTATTTTTGGTGTAAATCTTATTTTCTGGATATTGAAGATTGTTTATGCATTAAAATCATTGATGAGTTTTTGGGTGAATGCATAATTCTGGTTGAGGAAGAGGAAGCATTTTTTGCACTAGGGTTTATGTTAGTAAGTCTTGCTACTTGCATTGAGATGATGAAACCCTTAGTTGGCTGTTTTGATATTGATGGTTGAGTTGCTTCCATAGAGGTTGTTTTTGATCAAGTTAGTGCTTTACTTGATACATGATATTGGGCTTACTCCATTGAGTTGATTTGAGCAAGTTATTCTTTGCATTTGGTGATATTGTGTTGGTGGCTGTTTTGTTCAAATATCCTTGGAGGGAAAAGGATTTCTACTTGTTTCCTTTTCTTGTGATGATTGGTTGAATGCTTCAAGGTTGATGTTGAGTTGAATGGTGTTGGTTGACTAAACCTTGTTTGATGAGCATTGTTGTTGAAATCCTAATTGTTGGTAAAAAGAATATGAGTATCATTGTTATATGAGATATTGCATGGTTGGCAATTGTTGGGTTGTGTTTCATATTCTTGAGAAAAGCATACTACATCTATCTTATTCTTTTGAGATTGAGATTGAGTTGAGATTGAGATTGGGAGTTAAGTATAGAACATATTGGGTCTCTAACAATTCTCTTTATGTTTCTATGAGATTTGAGATTGAGATTGGGAGTTAAGTATAGAACATATTGAGTCTCTAACAATTCTCTTTATGCTTCTATGAGGTTTATGAATCACATTGGGTCTCTAACAATTCTCTTTGTGGGTTCATGCTAAGCAAGTTTTTCTTGGTGAGCTTGCTGAGGTTTTGGACAGGTTCTAGCAGAGGACTTGTGAGCAGGTTTTGGACAGGTTCTGGTGGGGACTTGTGAGCAGATTTGGACAGGTCCTAGCAGAGGACTTGTGAGCTGAGTTTTTGATAGTTCTATCAGAGAACTTGAGGACAGAGGTGCATTGGTTCTTTGAGAAGAACCTGAGGACAGATTTGGCAAGTCTTTGAGAAGGCTTGTGTGCAGAGGATTGATTTGTTCAAGAGTTGGACAGATCTGACAGACAGAGGAAGACTTGTACTAGACCGATTGACTGTGTTTGGTACAGGTAGCTGAGCTGCTGTGGACGTGATCATAGAAGGCAGAGGTCTCTTAGGCTAAGCATTGAGGACAGGAGGTCTTCGGTGGAAAGGAGTTCCACGTGCTGGCAAGAGGTAGAGGCAGTTGATCTTCTGAGGGATCATTTCCAGAGCAGAGGGGAAGGTATCTCCTTTGAGCAGAGGCTCATAAATTCAGATTGGGGGAAGGTGTCTCCTTTGGGCCGAGGCTCATAAACATTGTAATTGGGAAGGTTTCCCAAAGAACTTTGAGATAACTTTTAGAGAAAAGTTTTGTGGACGTAGCCCGGGCATTCTGGGTGAACCACGTTAAAATTGGTGTCACTTTGTGGATGATATTGTGCATTGTTTTGATATTGCTTTGGGTATATTGCTTTACTATTTTGAAGTATAAAGGAAAAAGTAAAAAGAGGTCTTATACTGTTCACCCCCCTCTCAGTATAAGCTTGTGTTCTTCAATTGGTATCAGAGCGGGTGCCTTCGAAAAGTTTAACGGCTTGAAGGAAAAGCTAGTAAAGAACACAATGGATCATTCAAGTGGCAATGCAGCACCTATTCTTGATGGGTCGGATTTTGGTCTTTGGAGTGCAAGGATGAAGGTTCATCTAATGGCACTTGGGAATGAGGTTTGGGAAGTGATTGAAGATGAGTACACTATTCCTGAACATGGTCCTAATACTAAAGAAGAAAGGCTCCTACATCACAACAATTCAAAAGCAATGAATGCAATCCTGAAAGGCTTACAGAAAGCGAATCTCACCAAAGTGATTCACTGCAAGACAGCTAGTGAAATGTGGAATCGGTTGAAGGTGGTTCATACAGGTGATACAAATGTCGGAAAGGCCAAGTTGAGACACTTCAAAGGTATGTTTGAACAACTCAAGATGAATGATGATGAAAATATTAGTGACTACATGCTTCGTATGGATGAGGTTGTTAACTCCATGAAAGACTTAGGTCTTGAGCTTGCTGAAAATGATGTTTGTGATAAGATTTTAAGATCTCTTCCTAATAGATTTAGTGAAAATATTTCTGCTATTGAGGAAGCTAAAGATTTGGATAAGTTGAAAAAGGATGAGCTCCATAGTATACTTGCAGCATTTGAGTTGAGAACTCAAGTGAAGGTTGATGTCAAGAAAGAGGCAGCTTTCAAGGCTACCAAGAAATCCAAGGGTAAACAACTTCAAGAGAGTGATGAGTCTTCTAGTGATGAAGAGGCATATTACAGCAAGAAAGGCAAGTTCTCTAGAAAGCACAAAAATATGAAAAATGTAAGATGTTTCAATTGTGGAAAGTTTGGTCATTATGCTACTGACTGTACTATTGCCAAGGATGAAAGTGATGAAGATAAACAGGACTGTAAGAGCAAGGATTCTGAAAAGCACAAGCATCACAGGAAAAACAAAGATGAGCATAGCAATCAAGGAAAGAGGTACTCTCACAAACACAAGAAGAGCTTCTACCTAGACAAGGCAAGTAAGTGTTCTAGTAGTGATAGTGAAAGTTCTTCAAGTGATAATGAAAATGAGATGTTGTTCATATCAGAAAAGAGGAAGAACCAAAACATAGATTCATTATCATGAAATGTCTTAGATGTGGAAATTTTGGTCACCTTGAGGATGATTGCACAAATAATGATTTGGTTTCTAGTATGTATGAGGATGCTTCAGAAAACTATAAGGAAGATGCATGTATGGTTTTTGAAAAGGGTAGCACCTCTAGTGATAAGAAATCTGAAAAAGGCTTTGATGATTCAAAAAGCAAACATATAGAGGAAGGTGAAGTAGATCTTAAAGGTGAACTTATTAGTGCTCTTAGTGCTTTGAAAAAGGAAAGAAAGAAGAATGCTAGACTCAAGGATAAGTTAGATGAATGTTGTATGGAGAGAGATGATCTTATAGAAAGTCTTGACTTCTCTATAGCTAAGACACAAGAACTCAAGGATGAGTTAGAGTCTAAGGTTCTTGAGTATAGTGAGTTAGAACAGAAAATGGCTTCTTTGAAAGAGGAAACTAAAGAGTACAAGGATAAGCTTCACAGGTTTCAAGATAGCTCCAAAAAGGTTAAGTCACTCATCAAAGGTCAAAGAAAGACAACAGATAAAATAGGCCTTGGTTTTGTTAAGCCTCACAAGGAACAAGTTGGAGAGTCTAGTAAGAGACTCCAAAAGGAAGAGAGTTCTGATGAGGAAAGTATTTCAGATCATGAGTCCTTGAATGATAGATGCACAGAAACAGAAAATAGAATTCAGAATGAGAAGAAGAAGTTTTCAGAGCCTAAGAGGTCAAATAAAGGAAAGTTTCAAGGCAGATGTTTTGCTTGTCACAGGTTTGGTCACATAGCTTCACATTGCATGACTCAAGTAAGGAAGGTAAATGACAGTTTCAGAGGTGGTAATTTCTTTCAAGGGTATTGCTACTCTTGTCAATAGTTTGGGCACAAGGCAGTTTATTGCAAGGCAAATATCAGGAATAGGTTTGATCAGAATAGGTTTGGTCAGAACAGGTTTGGTCAGAACAGGTTTGGTCGAAACTGGTGGATTCAAAGAACAGGTATGCCTAAAAGAAATAACATTGTTACTTGTTATAAGTGCAACAATGAAGGTCACACAATCAGACAATGTAGAGCTGAAATTCCAGAATACAGGAACAGGAACAGTGGCATGATCAGGTCCAAGGATCAAGGCATGGATAAGAATAGGGATGAGAACAAGAACAAGAACAGTGACAGGAACAGGAATATGGACAAAGAGTTCAAGAGAAGGCCCGACAAGGAAGTTATAGACGCTGATGATGATCAGTGCCTAATGGGAGTTTTACTCCCACCCCAGAATTAATCACCTCATCGGGGAGGTGGGGGAGGGACTAAGCTAAGAGGCTCATTCTTAGTCCCGAGCCCCAAAGGTGGCCCTTTGCCATTGATGACAAAGGGGGAGAGATATGAGTAAGGGGGAGAGCTTCAAAGTGAAGAAGAAAGCTTCAAGTCAGGGGGAGCAAAACTTCAAAGGAAGATTCTCAGTTGTGGGCATAGTTGGTCGGTTGTTAGCATCGGTTGGTTTCAGTTTTGGCTCTTGAGAAGTGTTTTCAGTAAAGGTTTGCCATCAATGACAAAGGGGGAGATTGTTGGCAATTTTGGGTACTTTGGGTACATTGCCTTTGCTCAAGTGTATAAGTTGTCATTGATGTCAAAAGGCATTTTTGTGTTGATATCAAAAAGAGTGTGATGTCAAAAATATCTTGAGAAGCTTCATAATGTTAAAGGGTTTTTATTAAAACCATGGTGACAAGGTTAAAGGTTTTTCTTAAAACCATTTGGACTCATTAAGGGTTTTTATTAAAACCAAGCTTAACTTAATGCAAAGGTTTTTACTTCTTGAAAAACCTTGAAGGTCCATGTTTATTATTAATAATTAAATTAACTCAAACCTTTGACAAGGGTCTAAGTTTAATTTATTATTAATAAAATAATAATTATTATTATTTTAATTATTATTAAAGGGTCTTTCAACCCTTAAGCGACGGAGAAAAAAGAATTCTTTCGCCGATATGTTGCCATCGTTGGAGGAGCGCCGACGTCAAAAAATTAAGGAGAAATGGCTATATAAGTGGGGATGATTTTCTAAAGTGAGCACCACCGATTAATTGGAATCTACGATTTGCGTTTGCTCTGTATCATTCGAATAGCGCTTGGCGTCTGCGATTTGCGTTTGCTCTGTATCATTCGAATAGCGCTTGGTGTCTTCGATTTGAGCTTGCTCTGTGTCTTCGAATCTTCGATTGACGTCTTTGAAATCGTGCTTGATCTGTGTCTTGGAAACCGTGCTTGGCATACTCGGATTTGAGCTTGGGCTGCATCCTTACTTTTATGCTTGACGTTAGTGGATTGGCAATTGCACCTGAACTATGTTTTTCTAGACTGTGTTGTGAGATGATTAATGCAAGCATTCAGTGACTTACGTTTTGGACAGCGCTCACCAGTTTGCATGTGGCTTGTGGAAGACATTTACGTTTTCCAGATTCTTGGCGTCAAAGGAAGATAAAATAAAGGGCAACATTGTATTTCTTCGTTGGGCACTTGTGACCCAACGACGGTGGCGTTTTAGCGAAGGCGCTAGAAGGCAGAGGTGCCGAGTTCGATTCTCTTCGTTGGTAATTTTCTTTTGGTCGCGGTGTGCAAAGGATAGTGGCTGTGAATGCGTTGGAGGTATAAGGTTAAGGTATCATATTTGCTTTGACATTGTTTTATTGATGCTTAATGTTTATGTGGAGTAATAAGGTGTAAAGAGGTTTTACTTTGTATGTATATTATACTTCGGTGGTTTTTATTAAGTTGGAGAAATAAGGTGTTAATTTGGATCTTTATTATTGTTTATTATTGTATAGTTGCTAACTCTAATTGGTGGCAAATTGAGAGTTAGTGTTGTGACAGATTTTGAGTTCTCCTTCTTCATCAAAGTAAAGGTATGGGCAACTTCTTCCATGTATGTTGTTGATGGTATATTTTCTGAAATTGAGTTTGGAGTGAAAAGGTTGTCTACTAGGTATTTTTGGTGTAAATCTTATTTTCTGGATATTGAAGATTGTTTATGCATTAAAATCATTGATGAGTTTTTGGGTGAATGCATAATTCTGGTTGAGGAAGAGGAAGCATTTTTGCACTAGGGTTTATGTTAGTAAGTCTTGCTACTTGCATTGAGATGATGAAACCCTTAGTTGGCTGTTTTGATATTGATGGTTGAGTTGCTTCCATAGAGGTTGTTTTGATCAAGTTAGTGCTTTACTTGATACATGATATTGGGCTTACTCCATTGAGTTGATTTGAGCAAGTTATTCTTTGCATTTGGTGATATTGTGTTGGTGGTCTGTTTTGTTCAAATATCCTTGGAGGGAAAAGGATTTCTACTTGTTTCCTTTTCTTGTGATGATTGGTTGAATGCTTCAAGGTTGATGTTGAGTTGAATGGTGTTGGTTGACTAAACCTTGCTTGATGAGCATTGTTGTTGAAATCCTAATTGTTGGTAAAAAGAATATGAGTATCATTGTTATATGAGATATTGCATGGTTGGCAATTGTTGGGTTGTGTTTCATATTCTTGAGAAAAGCATACTACATCTATCTTATTCTTTTGAGATTGAGATTGAGTTGAGATTGAGATTGGGAGTTAAGTATAGAACATATTGGGTCTCTAACAATTCTCTTTATGTTTCTATGAGATTTGAGATTGAGATTGGGAGTTAAGTATAGAACATATTGAGTCTCTAACAATTCTCTTTATGCTTCTATGAGGTTTATGAATCACATTGGGTCTCTAACAATTCTCTTTGTGGGTTCATGCTAAGCAAGTTTTTCTTGGTGAGCTTGCTGAGGTTTTGGACAGGTTTCGATGGGGACTTGTGAGCAGGTTTTGGACGAGGTTTCGATGGGGACTTGTGAGTAGATTTAGACAGGTCCTAGCAGAGGACTTGTGAGCTGAGTTTTTGATAGTTCTATCAGAGAACTTGAGGACAGAGGTGCATTGGTTCTTTGAGAAGAACCTGAGGACAGATTTGGCAAGTCTTTGAGAAGGCTTGTGTGCAGAGGATTGATTTGTTCAAGAGTTGGACAGATCTGACAGACAGAGGAAGACTTGTACTAGACCGACTGACTGTGTTTGGTACAGGTAGTTGAGCTACTGTGGACGTGATCATAGAAGGCAGAGGTCTCTTAGGCTAAGCATTGAGGACATGAGGTATTCGGTGGAAAGGAGTTCTGTTGAGAAGCAACACACCCCCACTGAAAAATGAGATTCCATCCTTAGAAAATTCTGAACTTTCATTTTTGCAGCAGGGACCCTCTTGATCCTTTTCAGGTTTTAAATCCAAATTTGCTTGCCTCCTTTTTAAAGTTGTGCTTTTTCTTGCATTCTAGCTGTGTTATCCAAGAATTCACTTTTTACATGCTAGAATCATTCATGCACAAGCAAAATCTTGCACCGGTACCGAGAAAATCCGAAAACAGCTTGCATAAATTCACTGAAAAATCAAACTTTCCATTTTTGGTAGTGTCGCGATATCGCGACACTTCCATTTTCGAAATGTCGCGATATCGCGACAAGTAAGTCAAAATGCGGCTAAGTGCCAGAAAGGTCGCGATTTCGCGACATGTCGCGAAATCGCGACAGTTTTTTGGAGAGAGAAGCAAGTTGTACGGAGGGCGCGATTTTGCGACATGTCGCGAAATCGCGACATGTCGCATTTTCGCGATAGGAGAGAGAAAGTGGGCTGCAGGATGAAAAATCGGCTAAGTCGCAAACATGTTCCAAAATCGCGGTCAACGCGGTCAACGCATGCAGGTACGGAACTGTCGCGATATCGCGACGTGTTCTAGAATCGCGGCTGAAAATCAAGAAGGCGTACGGAGGCCAGGAGGGTCGCGATTTCGCGACATGTCGCGAAATCGCGACATGTCGCGTTTTCGCGGCCGACGAGGGAGGAAGTTGCCGATGCGCTGGAGAGGTCGCGATTTCGCGACATGTCGCGAAATCGCGACATGTCGCAGAATCGCGATAGGAGAGAGAAAGTCTTCAGAGGGCCCGAAAGTGCATTTCAGCTGAAACAGAAGGCATCCTGGGGTAGCGACACGTGTCAAAGCGTGAATGGGACAAACAGAAGCCGACATGCAAGCTTATTTTGTGGTTTTTAATCTGTTTTTAATGTTTTAAGCTTGGATTTAATGTTTATTAAAGTGCTAATCTAATGCATCTTTTTGTCTTTCATGCAGGATTCCACCTGGCACTTGCGGGACAACCGGGAAAGACCATAAAGGCAAAGATAAAGTGCGGATTTAGTCAAGGACCGCCATGCTAGAAGAGAAGAAGCCGTAAAAGCATTCAATGACAGATTTATTGCAGACTTGATAGCATGGAGACAATTTCAACTCAGGGATGGCTTTACGGAGATCAAATTGATGGAGAAGTGGTGACTCATCCGGCTCACCAGCAGAATTAATGGAGGCATTTATTTGCAGCTGCGGATGAATGCAAGTTGCATTTGATTTTATCTTCTCCATTTATGGCAGCTGACTGCACAGATTTGCCGAAGGGTTAAGTTCTATCCGGACTTTGATTTTTAAATGGATTTTTATTGTAAAACCCGGGTCCTAGGGTTTAAGTGCGATAAGATTTAGGGTTTGAAGAAGATATTTTGAAAAGATCAGGGTCTGTCCTGAGTCTATAAATACAGATTCTAAATGTAATCGCGGGAGGCGGAGACTTAGAAATAAAAGGCTTATAAGCAATTTCTTGCAAATTTTGTGAAATCCTTTGTTTCTCGGACTTGGAGTTGATGTGCTTTAGCTTTTCTGTGATAGCATGGCCAGGAGCCTAATCTTTTGCAGAGTGTGATAAGTGTATCTTCTTTTGTTATCCGTTCCATTTAAAGTTTATTAGATATATGTTGTAAATCTGAATTATCAAGTTTAAATATGCTGTTAGGCTTCAGTTGTTCTCTTGTCTCCTAGGGGAAATTACAGATTTCAGGTGTAAGTTTGTTCTAATTGCTCTGTCTTCACTATGCGAGCTAGGATGCCAGTGAAAGATACCAGTTTTAACCAACTGCCATTGGATTTATAATTTTTTGCTAGATCTGTTTCACTCGCCTTGTGCTCTTAGTTGAAAGTGATCTTAGACTGATCGGACACTTTCTTCTTTGATTTGTTCTGTTGTGAAGCTGATAGCATAGATAAAATTGGTAGTTTTAAGTTTTACAGTTTGATGTCTGATAAGCTTCTCTTTTCTGCCTTACCCTACCCTCTCTTTGCTTTCGGTGAATGATCCATTTTTATTTTCTTTGTTTGTCTTTTATTTAAATCTGCTGACCCATGAGAGCTAGATCTAGAATTCAAGTTAAATCCGATTGTCAACAACTTTTGCAACTACTGAACAAGTTCAAGAACCCCCTGTAAGGTAACAGAGCAGTCCATATTGAAATCTATTCCGAAGTGGAAAAGAGTGAATTGCCATTCGACCCAACTCTGTAACTCGCACCTTGGATAACCAGCTAGATCCTAAAGATGAGTGGGATCCGTCCCGTGGGTGTCTCCGGAGCTTTCCTTGCTTCATCCTTTCCCGGGGTGTGCATGAAAGCCGGACCAACACCTAATTGGCGCTAGAAGGAGGGCCTGAACTCAGTTCAAGTATTGTAAGGGCATAACAACAACATTTTGAAGGACCCACAGTGAACTCCGGATAATTTTCTAAATTTCGTCTTGTTTTTTAAATTGTCACTTTTTAAATTGTCCGCCTTTTGTAAATTGTCGGGCAAGTATTTCAACTTGCTAAAATACGTAACCTGTTCATAACTGCAGAGTTTGTCAAGCACTCGTGAAAACCGGATTCTACATACAGGGTAACAAGGTCCCACCCCGGAGCCGGAGAGCTCCTTGTCCCCGAATTAGAAACTCCGAGAAGAAGTAGCCACATAAGGGCCACATCTCTATCACAGACAGCTTTATCACCATTGATAGTCACTCCAACCAGAGCTCGTAATATCCCCGTTAATCCATTAGCTATGGCAAATTGGTTGGGCTCCACAGCTTTGAACATTCCGGGTATAGCCCATGACTTGCCCAGAAATCCAAAAAGATACCTCCCTAGGTATAAACATGATGGGACAAGAGTCTGCAGAGGAACACTTAATTGCATTCAAGAATGCACTGAAGTTATTAAATGTACAGCATGAGGATGTTGCCTGCAGACTCTTCCCGTTCACTCTCCAGGAGGGAGCCTATGATTGGTTTCTAAATCTTACCAATGATTCCATCACCAGCTTGAATGACTTAGAAAAAGTCTTTGTGTCACAGCTTGGGGAAGTGATAGATCCCAGCATTTTATATCAGCAGTTTTCTAGCATCAAAAGAGAACCAAATGAGTCTATTAGATCCTATAATGTCAGATTCCAGAAAGCTTATGGTAGACTCACTGGCTATTATGTACCGAATGCAGACCTGGCACTAGAGATTTTTAGGAATTCTTTAGATCCCATGACCTCTGTCTTCTTGAAGAGGGATGCCACTGTTACCAACTTGACAGAAGCTTATAAAGAAGCTTTAATCCTGGAAAGACAGTTGGGACCCCAGCCTTTAAATATTCAACAAACTCCTCTGATCACTCAAGCTGCTCCTGTACTCAATCCTATCCCACATCAGATGATGCTGCCAGTTTGTCAGACTTTACCATCAGCAGCACCATTAGCTGCTGCACCTGTTGAGAATGTACAGAACCCGGTAAAAGAGGCTGACAATGCTAGGATTGAAGAAGTCTCAAAGATTGTTCAAAAGCTGGCCAATGATTTTTTGAGTTTTAAAAGGCAAACTTCTACTGGAGACAATCCCAACAGATATTCATATCAACCAAACAGATTTAACAGGCCCCCATATGAACCTAATAAAGATTACAAGGGTAAAGCTCATGATGTGAACATTTGTGACTTAGCCCCTGCCCAACTGGTGCATAATTCATGCCACTTCTCAAAGCATGGGGAGTTAGATTGTGTGGAATTTTGCAATGCATTTGAAGCCTTGTCGGAGATTTGATCTCCCCTGAAAATCAAAGAACCGCTGAGGGCCCAAGTTCATCTGGACACAGTGCAGCTATGGTCTTGGATTCTTTTTCTTTCCCGGATGAATCTGAGAATGTAGTTGAAATGCCCATGGATGAAGTACAAGCTTTCCAGATAGTACAGAAGAGATAGCTACAACCTGAGGAACAGGAATCCCGAGCCAAATACCACATCAACTCCTCCCCGACAATTCTCACAATATTCCTCCTGACCCCTCTCCAAGCAATAATCCACCTCCACCAAAGGGAGGAGCTCAAAGAGTACCAGATGTTGCTGTTCCTCCACTTAACAAAGGATATAACATAGTGGAAGACATGAAAAATATTAAGGCCAACATTACTCTGCATGAGTTGGCACAGATTTCAGAGCAGAGAGACAATCTGATAAAGACATACTCTGGCCCTGCTGCTAAACCTGTGGATAAAGGGAAGAAAATAGCCAATGCCAATCTGGCCATGTACAAGGAAAAGACTGAAGTTCCCCCATTTTTACTGACTGTCAGAATTTTTGGGAAGAACTTACATAATTGTTTGGTAGATTCAGGTGCATCTGCTAATGTCATGCCACTGGCAATTTGTCGCAGTTGGGGCTGACCCCAATGAAGTCTCGAGAGGAGAGTTGTCCAATTGGACAAGTCAGAAGTTAAGGTTGTGGGAGAGCCGCAAAACATTCACATTCAATTGGCATCCGAGCCAAGGGCTCAACATAAGATCGAAATCCAAGTTGTGGATATCCCAGTGGGGTATGGAATGCTGTTGAGTAGGGATTGGTCTAAGTCTCTGAATGGATATCTGGCAACAGACTTTTCACACATGTGGTTGCCATGGAAGGGTGTGGCTAATCAATTGCGGGTTGACAGAGAACCCGTGTACAAGCACACCATTACAGAGTACAATGCTGCAAATGAGACTGTCAATATTGCAGAGGTAGACATTGGTGTCTACAATTTAACAACTGGGCACAATGATAAATTTAACAAAGCTCATCATGTACATACTAATGAAGTTTGGACACTTCATGTGGATGGAGCCAGATGTAAGCAGGGTTCTGGAACAGGGGCAGTCCTCAAAGGGCCTCAAAGTCAGACATTTTTTATGTCTTACCGCCTGCAGTTCCCATGTACTAATAATTTAGCAGAGTATGAAGCTCTGATTTTAGGTTTAAAATTTGCATTGGATAAAAATGTGAAGAACATTCAAGTTTTCACTGATTCAGAATTAGTGGCAAGCCAGGTCAGGGGTAAGTTTCAGTGTAAAGCCTCTTATCTGAAGGGATACAAGCACAGAGCTTGGGATCTTGTGGAAGGCTTTGATGCATTTAACTTAACACATATACCCAGGGAACAAAATTCACATGCAGATGTCTTGGCATCTTCAGCTGCAAGTTTAAGGCCATTGGAAGATTTTAAGTGGGATAAGTTTTCAATTGAGCTAGTCCCCTGTCCTTCAGTTCCAAACAATATAGATAGCTTTCAAGTTTTCTCAGATGATCAACAGATTGTGAACTTTCTGCAGAGTACCAATACCTTTGAGAATGCTATAATTGATGAGGGCCAAAGGGACACCCTGATGGAACAGTTAGATGATGACAGGGGAATCATGAGATTGAAGGACAACATAAATCCCAAAGGGAATGGTAGAGCTCGGAGAGGCTATTCGATGTTGACAAGATCAGGCAAAGGGTGAATTCCGAGGATTATGTGGGCACCACGAGACAATGAGACTGAAAATTTGAATGTAGGAACCGAAGAGGATCCAAGGAACATCAAGTTGGCAAAATATTGTGATCCGGAAATAAAGAGAAATATGATTGATTTCCTGCACAAGTCCAAGGATGTAATGGCCTGGTCATACAAGGATTTAAAGGTATTTGATCCAAAATTTTACACCCACATCATACCTTTGAAAGAATCTTGCAAGCCTTTCAGACAAAAACAGAGGCATGTTAATGCTCTGTTAGAACCCCTTATTCGTAAAGAAGTGGAGAAGCTCTTGAGTGCAACAATTATTTTTCCTATCAGGAATTCTACTTGGGTGGCAAATCGGTGCCGATCAGGAAGAAAAATGGGGAGATCCGCCTTTGTGTGGATTTTAGGAATCTGAACAAAGCATCAGAAAAGGACAATTATCCCCTGCCTTCTATGGATGAAGTACTGCAGATTGTTAATGGCTCAGAGATGATGTCTTTTCTGGATGGCTTCTCAGGCTATAATCAGATTCTAGTTGAGAAGGAGGATAGAATGAAGACTGCTTTTACAACTAAGTGGGGTACTTTTGCTTACAAGAGGATGCCATTTGGTTTAATAAATGCAGGAGCAACATTTCAGAGAGCAATGGACCATGCCTTCAAGGGGCTTATGGGCAAATGTATTGTAGTTTACATGGATGATCTAACAGTCTTTTCCAAATCCAGATTTGACCATGTCAAGCATTTAGAGTCTGTGTTTAACAAGTGCAGAGAGTTTGGCATCTCTTTGAATCCAAAGAAATGCATATTTGGTGTAACAGAAGGCAAACTGCTTGGGCATTTGGTCACAAAGGATGGCATTTCTATGGATCCAGAGCAGAGTTGAGGCCATATCTCGGCATACCATTTCCCAACTCCAAGAAAGAGTTGAGATCATTCTTTGGAAAGATTAACTTTGTCGTAAAGTTTATCTCGAGCTTTGCAGATATAGTTAAACCAATGAATGATATGTTAAAGCAAACCGCCCGCATTGCCTGGACCACCGAAGCTAAGACTGCTTTTCAAGAAATCAAGACAGACCATTAAACAAGCACCAGCCTTAGTAAGCCCGGATTTCAAGTGCAGATTTCTATCTCGTACACATTCTCTTCCGAACATACACTTGCTGCAGTGCTGACTCAACGGAGAGATACAGGAGAACATCCAATTGCTTTTAAGAGCACTAATTTGAAGGGAGCTGAACCGAAATATTCCAGATTAGACAAACAAGGCTTATGCTTTGGTAAGGGCAGTGAAACAGTTCAGACATTATATACTCAGAAGCAAAACTCATGCCATAGTGCCAGACCCAGCTGTGAAGTACCTTCTAAGTCAGAATGAGTTGGGTGAACTGAGGGGCAATTGGGTCACCAGGTTGCAAGAATATGACTTGGAGATTAGGCCTGCTAAACTGATCAGAGGACTTGGCTTGTCTAGACACATTGCTGAAGTGCCTCCACAGCAGGAAGTTAATCAATTAAACTCTGAATCTGATGATTGGTATGGGGATATCATTCATCTGCTACAGTTTGGGGTTTGCCCATCCCATTTGAACATAACTCAAAGGAGAGCATTAAAGTTAAAAGCTGCTCACTATCTCCTCAAGGCAGGTACTCTGTACAGGGAGAATTATGTTGGCATCTTCCTAAGGTGCATTTCTCCCAGTGAAGTCAGTGAAGTCATGGCTAGTTTTCATGAAAAACTAGGGGCAGGGCATTCATCAGGATCTGCTACAGCACATAAGATATTAAGAGCAAAGCTATCATCGGCCTACACTTTTTAAGGATGCACATCAACATGTCAGAACCTGCCATCAGTGCCAGACATTTGTAGCCAAAGAGGCAAACCGAGCTCTGCCATTGCAACCAGTTGTGATAAACAAACCTTTCATGCAGTGGGGACTTGATTTTGTGGGAGTCATTAACCCAAATTCCTCAGCAGGGCATAAATATGTGCTGACAGCTACTGACTATTGCACAAGGTGGGTTGAAGCAGCAGCCACTACAAGAAGTACAGCCCAGGAAGTTATTGATTTTCTTGAATCAAATGTCATAACTAGATTTGGGGTTCCCCTGAATTTGGTCTGTGATAATGGGCCAGCCTTCCAATCATTGGAGTTTGCAGATTGGGCATACCAGATGGGGATAGTTATCAGATTCTCATCCAACTATTATCCCCAAGGCAATGGACTGGCTGAGTCAACAAACAAGAACTTAATGAATGCCATCAAAAAGTCTGCAGCAGACAAACCCAGGCAGTGGCATACATTGTTGAAATATGCACTGTGGGCTGACCGGATAACACACAAAGTGGCTCTTAAGACCTCTCCCTTTGTTTTGCTGTATGGAACCCGGCCAATTGTTCCCATCTCCTTGAAGTTGCCCACCTACCAATTTGCCTTAGATTATTTTGAAGATCATGATGATGCAGAAGCTCGAGTTTTAGACCTCACTAACTTGCAGGATGAAAGACTCCAAGCCCTGGAGCACTTCAGCAGGCACCAAGAAACTGTCAAGCGGTGGTTTGACAAGAGAGCCAAGGTGAAGGCTTTCAGGCTGGCAGACTTAGTGCTTCTGTGGGACAAGGCCCATGAGAAGAAGGGTAAGCACACAAAGTTGCAGCCACTGTGGATAGGCCCCTACCAAATTGCTGAAATATTGGGTAACAATGCTTTCCGCTTGCAAGACCTGGGATGGTAATTTTCTGGACCTCCCCGTTAATGGCCGATACTTGAAACATTATTTCTCTACTGTTCCATCCAATGTATCATTTGAGTGAGCTATGAAGAAGTTGTAACATGTGTACATATTGTGAATAGCTCTCCCAGTTTTATTTTGTTCTAGTTTAGTTCTTTTAATAGCTCTGTACAGTTGCTTTAGTTGCTTCTTTTTAGTTTTAATTGGGTGTTGTCTGTACAGGTTTGTTTGTTAGATTAATCCTTGCTCTCAGTGCAGTGTTCTTTATTATTTTTTATTTTTTTAATTTATTTTCTTGCATTCTTAGTTTATTTTCTTCTAGCTTAATCTTTGCTTTTTTAGCTTTATCCTTTTTCTTCTTTTTTTATTCTTTGTCTTTTTTTTTGCTTTAGTTTATTCTTTTTTAGTTTTTTTTAGTTTTAGTTGCTTTGCTTCTTTTTACTTTGTCTTCTGTGTTTTAGTCTGTACAGTTTGATTCTATTTTGCTTTTCAAGCCTGTGCCTGTCCTTGGAAGCCTGTACAAAGTCCTTCAGCTTTTAAAATTCTGTCCTTTAACCTTTGCCTGAGCAATCAATGAAAAGTCAGCCTGCTGAAAATTGTTTTATTCTAAGCTGATCAATCCACAATCCAATGCCCATGCTGTTCACCATTCTAATTGAGATAGTCTGCTTGCACTGAACTGTAGAATTATTTTGTTATTCAGGACAAAGGTAGAGAGATGATTGGATCTTGTGTCTTACTTGCCACAGTTGTTTTAATAATAGAAAAACTGCTATGCTGTTTAGTTGGAGGAACTCCCGGGGAATCCAAGAAAAGCTGGTTATGAGAGGGGACTATGTCATGTAATTATTTGGGTATATCTAGAGGCTATCAATGCCTAGACTGAAACAGTTCCAGATTGATCAAATGATAAAAGAAAATTGTGATTTCCCTAAAAGCATCTCAGATATTGATATATTTCAGAGGGAGAGATATAAAAAAAAAAAGAGAAAAAAAGAAGAAAAAAGAGTTACATAAAAAAGAGGCAGCCAATATTAGATTCTGCCCTACAGTTGTAAATTGGGTCGTGTAAATCTAAAGGGTAACTCTGTCTAGGCTGTAAAAGGCTAAACTAGTAAACAGAGCTCTACTCGGTTTCCCCTTTTACAATCTAGAAAAGTTGATCAATCCAAGTTATCATTCAATTCAGTCATCCTTGAAGAAAGTTCTATACCCTTTGAAATTGCACATCGAAATCTTCCTTGAAGTAATCCAGCCTAGTATGTCCTTGGGAAATTTTTAACAGCTAGCAGTTAACAGTCAATTTATTGTGAAGAATGTCTGTGGCAAGGCATGATGCATGGTCTTTTTGTTTTGAAACCAGAGTCTTGGGTTCTAAAATAGTGCTACTATTTTACCCGCAGATATCGCCATTTGTTGAGAAGCAACACACCCCCACTGAAAAATGAGATTCCATCCTTAGAAAATTCTGAACTTTCATTTTTGCAGTAGGGACCCTCTTGATCCTTTTCAGGTTTTAAATCCAAATTTGCTTGCCTCCTTTTTAAAGTTGTGCTTTTTCTTGCATTCTAGCTGTGTTATCCAAGAATTCACTTTTTACATGCTAGAATCATTCATGCACAAGCAAAATCTTGCACCGGTACCGAGAAAATCCAGAAAACAGTTGCATAAATTCACCAAAAAATCAAACTTTCCATTTTTGGTAGTGTCGCGATATCGCGACACTTCCATTTTCAAAAATGTCGCGATATCGCGACATGTAAATCAAAATGCAGCTAAGTGCCGTAAAGGTCGCGATTTGCGACATGTCGCGAAATCGCGACGTTTTTGGAGAGAGAAGCAAGTCGTACGGAGGGCGCGATTTTGACATTCGTCGAAATCGTGACATGTCGCATTTTCACAGGAGAGAGAAAGTGGGCTGCAGAATGAAAAATCGGCTAAGTCGCAAACATGTTCCAAAATCGCGGTCAACGCGGTCAACGCATGCAGGTACGGAAACTGTCGCGATATCGCGACGTGTTCTAGAATCGCGGCTGAAAATCAAGAAGTTGTACGGAGGCCAGGAGGGTCGCGATTTCGTGACATGTCACGTTTTTGCGGCCGACGAGGGAGGAAGTTGCCGATGCTGGAGGTCGCGATTTCGTGACATGTCACGAAATCGCGACATGTCGCAGAATCGCGGTAGGAGAGAGAAAGTCATAAGAGGGCCCGAAAGTGCATTTCAGCTGAAACAGAAGGCATCCTGGGGTAGCGACACGTGTCAAAGCGTGAATGAGACAAACAAAAGCCGACATGCAAGCTTATTTTGTGGTTTTTAATCTGTTTTTAATGTTTTAAGCTTCTGATTTAATATTAAAGTGCTAATCTAATGCATCTTTTTGTCTTTCATGCAGGATTCCACCTGGCACTTACGGGACAACCGGGAAAGACCATAAAGGCAAAGATAAAGTGCGGATTTAGTCAAGGACCGCCATGCTAGAAGAGAAGAAGCCGGTAAAGCATTCAATAGCAAATTTATTGCAGACTTGATAGCATGAAGACCATTTCAACTCAGGGATGGATTTGCGGAGATCAAATTGATGGAGAAGTGGTGACTCATCCGGCTCACCAGCAGAATTAATGGAGGCATTTATTTGCAGCTGCGGATGAATGCAAGTTGCATTTGATTTTATCTTCTCCATTTATGGCAGCTTGATTGCACTGATTTTCCGAAGGGTTAAGTTCTATCCGGACTTTGATTTTTAAATGGATTTTTATTGTAAAACCCGGGTCCTAGGGTTTAAGTGCGATAAGATTTAGGGTTTGAAGAAGATATTTTGAAAAGATCGGGGTCTGTCCTGAGTCTATAAATACAGATTCTAAATGTAATCGCGGGAGGCGGAGACTTAGAAATAAAAGGCTTATAAGCAATTTCTTGCAAATTTTGTGAAATCCTTTGTTTCTCGGACTTGGAGTTGATGTGCTTTAGCTTTTCTCGTGATAGCATGGCCGGGAGCCTAATCTTTTGCAGAGTGTGATAAGTGTATCTTCTTTTGTTATCCGTTCCATTTAAAGTTTATTAGATATATGCTGTGAATCTGCGTTATCAAGTTTAAATATGTCGTTAGGCTTCGATTGTTCTCTTGTCTGCTAGGGGAAATTACAGATTTCAGGTGTAAGTTTGTTCTAATTGCTCTGTCTTCACCGTGCGAGCTAGGCCGCCGATGAAAGATACCCGTTTTAACCAGCTGCCCTTGGATTTATAATTTTCTGCTAGATCTGTTTCACTCTGCCTTGTGCTCTTAGTTGAAAGTGATCTTAGACTGACTGGACACTTTCTTCTTTGATTTGTTCTGTTGTGAAGCTGATAGCATAGATAAAATTGGTAGTTTTAAGTTTTACAGTTTGATGTTTGATAAGCTTCTCTTTTCTGCCTTACCCTACCCTCTCTTTGCTTTTCGTGAATGATCCATTTTTATTTTCTTTGTTTGTCTTTTATTTAAATCTGCTGACCCATGAGAGCTAGATCTAGAATTCAAGTTAAATCTGATTGTCAACAACTTTTGCAACTACTGAACAAGTTCAAGAACCCCCTGTAAGGTAACAGAGCAGTCCATATTGAAATCTATTCCAAAAGTGGAAAAGAGTGAATTGCCATTCGACCCAACTCTGTAACTCGCACCTTGGATAACCAGCTAGATCCTAAAGATGAGTGGGATCCGTCCCGTGGGTGTCTCCGGAGCTTTCCTTGCTTCATCCTTTCCCGGGGTGTGCATGAAAGCCGGACCAACAAGTTCCACGTGCTAGCAAGAGGTAGAGGCAGTTGATCTTCTGAGGGATCATTTCCAGAGTAGAGGGGAGGGTATATCCTTTGAGCAGAGGCTCATAAATTCAGATTGGGGGAAGGTGTCTCCTTTGGGCCGAGGCTCATAAACATTGTAATTGGGAAGTTTTTCCAAAAAAATTTGAGATAACTTTTAGAGAAAATTTTTGTGGACGTAGCCCAGGCATTTTGGGTGAACCATGTTAAAATTGGTGTCACTTTGTGGATGATATTGTGCATTTTTTTTATATTGCTTTGGGTATTTTGCTTTACTGTTTTGAAGTATAAAGGAAAAAGTAAAAAGAGGTCTTATACTGTTCACCCCCCCTCTCAGTATAAGCTTGTGTTCTTCAAGAATTTCTTAAATATAGAATGCAAGTAACTCAGACCATAGTACACATGAACCAAAAATATAGTAAGTTTGGGCATTTGAAGAAGGAGATTTTGAGGTGCATATGATAGAGACAAAAGAGGAGGTACCAGAACCACCTAACGTAGAGGAGTAAGTTGAAATAGGAGTAGTGCATGAGGAAGGAGAGTGGATTGTGACACCTTATAAAGTGATAGAAGGGTTGCAAGGAAGTGCAGAAGATGGGAGTTAGGCACTAGGACAATAGAATACGGGGTCTCAGGAAGAAGTACCAAAACAATCTCCCTCACATTAGTGAAGGAAGTCACATAGTGAAGACACGCGTAAGTTTGGTCAATGATTTGT
This sequence comes from Wollemia nobilis, assembly GCA_028583015.1. Lineage (NCBI taxonomy): Eukaryota > Viridiplantae > Streptophyta > Pinopsida > Araucariales > Araucariaceae > Wollemia > Wollemia nobilis. The sequence continues at coordinate 81,688 of JAQPPZ010000949.1, forward strand.
GGGATATAATAAGATACCTCAAATAGAAACTTTTAATGATGAGTGTAGTAAAACACCCCAAGGAGGAATAAGACATATATTCCATGAGACATATCAAGTGATGAGGATGATTGTCTAAATATGGCTAATAAGGTAGCCAAGCAAATATGTCCACCATTTACAAGTGAGGATAAGGAAGACCCCATAAGACATATTGAAACCTGCATAACCATTTGGAGGGAAAATGACGTAAGGAGGAAGGTTGTCACTAGTGATGCAGTTTGTGACACTCCTCACAGTAGTAAAAGAGGCAAAATATGGTATGACATGGAATATTTTGACATGAAAGATGTTGTCATGGAAGATGTTGACATGGAAGATGTTGACATGAAAGATGTTTCTCAAATAGAACAACCCATCATAAAATAAAAATTACCTAAGGAAGAATGAGATTATATGATTTTGTAAGAGGTAACTATATGTTTGCTAGGTGAAGTCATATAGTTGGTAGAGATTATAGGATTTTAAATCAAATCGTACAATTGAGATCGTTCTAGATGAAATTATACATAATGAAATCATATAAATTAGAATTTTACAAGGTCTTCCATCAGTGGTTAAGACATGTTAAACTGGAGTTGATGCTAAGATTTTTAAGTGGGTTGAGAAACATACTCCAAAGTGCCAAAAAAAAGAAAACTTTGGTTGCAATAGTGATGGTTTTATTAGTTTAGCAATAGGGAGCCTATGAGGGACACTGTCCCTCGACCCTACAAGGGATGTTGTCGTTTGAACCTGCAAGGGAGTACTTGCCCCCTTGGCCCCCGTCATAGGTGGTGATGGGAATTTCCCATCATGATGATGATGTTATTCATCTTGATTGTGTTTAAGGCCACAAGGTGGTATGAGTTGCAGATTGAAGAGATGCTAGTTGCAACAAAATTATAGAATAGGTGAAATATATAGGAATGTGATAAGTGATACCAGTAAGTTATTCAAAAGCAAGTTGAAAACTAGCAATGGAAACCCCTTCTTAAGAAAAAGAAAAAAAGGAAAAGGAAAATAAAAAGAAAAAAAATTTAATGCCTTAGTTGTGAAAATCCCTCAAGATGCAATTAAGAAGGAAGTTGGTTGAAAACTATAAATGACAACCTCTTCAAGAGAGAGAAAATAGAAAAATTTCTCTAAGTAATAGATCATACAAATCAATTTTAAAGCTGAAAAAACATAAATGGGAAAAATAGAAAAAGTACAAGTAGATTGTACAAGGAAGAATGTTGTATGATTTAGATCGTACAGTGTATGATTTGAGTAGTATGATTTTCAACCATCACAGTTAATGTTCACATGAGTGGAATGATGAGTTATCAACAAAGAGCAGGATAAAGATAAAATCGCATGGGTAAAATGATGAGTTGTCAATCATCCAGGCAAAGGAAGAAAAAAATACATGTAAAAGGGTAAAGTGGTGCAATTTTAAAAATTTGAGTGGTTAGGGTTTGATAGCAATTTAAATAAAGGGATAATTTTAGTAAATTTGCAAATCATACAAGGAGGAATTCAAAAATTTTAGGAGAAAAAAGGTGAAAAGAGTGCAACAGGATGAAATCTACTACATGGGCATCGAAATTCATCAAGTGAACCACAATATTGCATTACCCATTTCTAAAATTGCACCAGGGAGATTTTTTGCATTCAATAAAATTGAACTGGAAGATAAAAGCAAGGGTTTCGACTCCATAAAAATAATATTTCAAATTTTAGCTGAAGAAAAATGAGGGTTTATAGTAGAAGGCATCCAAGAAAGAACCAGATTATGAAAAATGTACACCAGGGTTTGAAGAAATTGTAGATTGGAGCCAGAGTAAAGAAGTTACAAGGAAAAGAAAATTACAAGCCCTAATCAAAGAAAAGTGGACAAAAAATATTTGGAGAAGGTATAAGAAAGAAAGAATAATATTTTACAACCCTACATTACATCCAATTTTTTTTTTTTGCGGGGGAAAATTGTGCAAAGTAATGAAAAAATGCAGATTTGCTTCGAAATTGGACTGAAAAGATAGATTAGGATATTTTGGCAATTGGGTTGGTGATAAATCATGGAAACTAATAAAAAAACATGATTTTTAGGTGAAAAAGGGGTTTAAAGGATGTGTTGTATAATTTGGAGGGCATATTGTATGATCTCAAGAAAAAATTATGCGATTTCAAGCAGTTTGGAAGTCGATTTAATCTTTTTGATCAAATCTTATGAAATCATACAAAAGTGTACAAATTCGATAAAAGGGAGTAGGTAAATAGGGAAATTTTATGGATTGGCATGGCCCCTATATTATTTGGTGTAGTATATGTACAATTTGCATCAAGCTAAATGGTTTGAAGTAGTTGAAGAGATTGTATGATTTGGAGGTGGTTGTTGAACTCAAAACTATACATGAAGAAGTTGGAGGGTGTACTGTATGATTTACAGTAGTAGTGTATGATTTTTAGGGCACTTATAATTGCATAATAGGTGATGTCCAAATAGTAAGCTAACTGAAGGAATGGTAAGAAAATGTTTTTAGCTAAAGATTTCAGATATCGGTTAAGAAAAATTATAGCTAAAAAAGAGGATAATGTTTTTAGCCGAAGAGTTCAGATATCGGTTAAGAAAAATTATAGCTAACAAAGTGGAACAATCACTAGGACCCCTACATGAGAGAGATTCACATCCATGACAATACCAAGGGTGATATTTTTAGTCCTATGGTTGGCATGGTACTCATACTTGGAGGAGAGGAGGATACAGGCTATGGAGAGGGCAGAGGTATTGGAGGGCAGATCAAAGAAGAACACCACCAAGGTTTTGAGAGGAGGAAATGACACTGGCAATAATTTTGAGGAGGGAATTGTATAGTGAAGTTCATCACCCATATTTATATGAGGATATGAGTAGCGAAACTAAGGAGAATCAAGTTGATATAACAAAGATATTATTCATGCAACATGGAGGAGATACATGCAGGAACATGTGGAGAAAAAAATAAAATAAGAACCACCCATGGAGAAAACAGTTTGAGAAGGATGGTCTAGCTATAATAATATAGGTGCCACCACACTATAAGACCTTATTCCATAACTATCTATTGCATATGATTCAAGTGTATAATCCTACAAGCAGAATAACCTATGTCAATACGTGCAAGTGGTCGATGAAGATAGAATTCACAGAAGATGCATTTAGGAAAATTTTTGGGTTGCCAAAATATGGCACTAAGGTAGTTAATAAGTTGCTTGATATGATTGAGACACATTGTATCATCACTTCACTTACCAATGTAAAATCACCAGATGAAGCAAATATATTAGGTGCAAGAACTAGAGGAATTACATAAAGCCAGCTAATAGGGAAATATTGGCCATGTGTCATAAATATTGTGATGGCTCAACTATAATGGGAAATATGATCCACAAATATGCAAATATAGATGGCTCAATATGTGGAAGGTATCACCAAAGGAATCCAATATGATTGGGGTACCTATCTAGAGAAAACTATGCATGATGTGCTAACGAAGAGGCCTAAGAATTTTGGGATGAATTTCCATGCTATTGCATTGTTATTGAATGTTGTTATGGATATGGGAATCCACTTTCCAGGTTTGATAGAACCTAGGAATATTTATGCAGGTAAGCCAACCATTTTGAGGTGGGCAAAGTCAATACCAATTCATAAGGAGACTCCAAATAAGTCTCAAACAAATAAAGTGCAGCAAGACACTATAGTACATGAGGATGCTTCTTCGAAAGAGGTACACCATCCAATGAAAATTCCTAGGTAGTTGGAACCTGAACGGGAACAACAAGCACTTCATTAATGGTAGTAGGAGCAACCATCAGTTTAGGAAAGGGAGAAAATTATTGGGAGGCAATCCAACCTAGTATGAGTAAGAACAAGAAGACAACGAGAAAGAATGATGAAAAATCCTATTCTAGAAAATCAAGTCGATCCTATACAGAAGAATTAGTAGTAAGAAGAACAATCGAACTCAGATAAGCTAGATTTACAAGATTGGAATTAGGCAGAAGCAGAAGATATGGTGGAATCCCCATAGATTTTCTAGCATGATGATTTTAAAATTTTTCTCTTCAAAATTTTTTGATGATACATAAATGAGGTAAATAGTACAATAAGTATTAGCCACTACTAAGGAGAAATAAGTGAAATCCAAGGTGATAGTGGAAGCCTCAGAAGAAGAATTAAGAGAGAAGAATAAGCTTTTCTTCGTATTGTAATGGAAGGAGGTACGAATCAAACTGATCAGAGTGATGCACAAGAAGATATAAAGGCATCACAAGAATAGGAAGATCCTATTGTTGAAAAGTTCATAGCAATGGAAATTCAAAAAAAAAAGGAAGAAGAGTACGTAATAGAAGAATAATAGGTGGGCTTAACTGAACAAAAGGATATCCAAGAATCTACAGGGTAGCAGCAATCTCATCCAGATATTATGAATATTGAAGAAGATGTAGAGGTGGAGAGGACTGTGGGATAGACTCCACTACAAGAAATGATAAACTCAAAAATAGCACTAATGAAGCTTAGGGGAAGCTCTAGTCACCACTTGGAAGAAGAGGAAGAACAAAATCCTACAAAGGAAGAACTACAGAGGATACAAATAAGTTACCTCTTGGAGATACCACAATTCTCAAATATTGAAACAGAGGAGGATGAAAAAAGGGTAGAAGACCAAGTGGAACATTTCTTCTCTCAGGCAAGCAATGCCATGGCTAGCACAAAATTACAGTTTTGTATTGGATGCATGGGAGAGTTGAATCTATGGGAAGAACAAGTGTTTATTGAGTTAGAAAAGATAACAGAATGGGTGAACAATGAGGAGCGTACAAGGAAAACTAAGGATATTCATGTACAACACTCGTGGAAGTTATCCAACAAAAGAGGTAATAATGATGTTAGGAAAATATGACTTGCCATATGGAGTGAGAACCAATTATAGGTAGCATCTGAGGTTATACATAGATAGATTTGCTTATCTGAATTGTATCTTGAACATAGTAGAGTTGGAACATAAGAGGGTCACCATAGGCTTGGCTATCATTATGAGGAAGTTGAAGTTCCTAACACATTGGATAGAGTGGTTGAGCATAGGATTGAAGTAGATCTATCAGCTCAAGGAAGCTCAAAAAGAAGAGACAGAGGCCACTCAAAAGGAAATGGTTGCAATGGAGTAAGAATTGGAGAAAAGTAAGGTTGTGGTAGAATATAAGTTAAATAAATTGGAAGAAAAACTCCTAAGTAACATGGTTGATTTTTAATCAAAAATTAGTTTGCTAGAATAAGAGAAGAAACAGGTCTCACAAATGGTAGAAGAAAGGATCAAGGATTTGGAAGCTCAAATAAGAGCAAAGGAAGAATAGCTGTAGGAAAAGGATGAACATCTGAGAACATAGTTGGCCATGAAATATGAGCAAATGGAAATGTAGGATATAAGATAGAAGAGCTCACACAGGACAATACGAAATAACGATATGGTCCTAGAGAAGCAAACACAACTGAATGTTAAGGAGGATATTTTTCATGCTTTGGATGCTAATATTAATCACCATATGAATACCATTATAGACAATAATGAAGAGTTAGAAGTAGCAACTTTAAAAGAAGCACATTTGACAAAGAATCTTAAGAAGAGTTCTACTGAGCATGAAAAACAATTGTGGAAACTCCTGAAGACTACCAAAGAGACAGCCAACCAACATGGCATGAAATCGATAGAAATGGGAAACTACACCACCAAGTTGTATAATCAACATTTAATTCTTCACACCCATGTGGAAGACCTAGAATTCGTAGTCAGATATTATGAGGCTCAGCTAAAATAGAAATACAAGTTGGTTATGACACCAACAAAAGTAAAGATGAGGGAATATATAAGCAACAAATCCACCTTCCAGAAGAAGAAGAAGTGATAAGCATATTTGCCCATTTTTGATAATTTTGATAGTTTTGATAAACCATACAAGCAGGAACAAACCATACAAGCAGGATGTAAACCATACAAATTAAAGTGCAAACCGTACAAAGTGTAATGAAATGAAAAGTAAATGCAATTTGAGTTGTAATTGCGCATAAATTTGATAAATCATGTGTTTAGACTTAGTAAAAGGTATAATTATACATTTTGTTATGCATGGACAGTTGTGAATAAAAAATTGCCTCAAGAACCACTTGGGAATGTCCTGGGCAACATTCTATAAGACCCCCTTTCAATTTTGATAGTTTGGTTAATACTGATGAAATCTCCTTTGAGCAGAGGCTCATAAATTCAGATTGGGGGAAGGTGTCTCCTTTGGGCCGAGGCTCATAAACATTGTAATTGGGAAGGTTTCCCAAATAACTTTGAGATAACTTTTAGATAAAAATTTTGTGGACGTAGCCCAGGCATTCTAGGTGAACCACGTTAAAATTGGTGTCACTTTGTGGATGATATTGTGCATTGTTTTGATATTGCTTTGGGTATATTGCTTTACTATTTTGAAGTATAAATGAAAGAGTAAAAAGAGGTCTTATACTGTTCACCCCCCCCACCTCTCAGTATAAGCTTGTGTTCTTTAAGAATTTCTCAAATATAGAATGCAAGTAACTCAGACCATAGTACACATGAACCAAAAATATAGTAAGTTTGGGCATTTGAAGAAGGATATTTTGAGGTGCATATGATAGAGACAAAAGAGGAGGTACCAGAACCACCTAACATAGAGGAGTAAGTTGAAATAGGAGTAGTGCATGAGGAAGGAGAGTGGATTGTGACACCTTATAAAGTGATAGAAGGGTTGCAAGGAAGTGCAGAAGATGGGAGTTAGGCACCAGGACAATAGAATACGGGGTCTCAGGAAGAAGTACCAAGACAATCTCCCTCACATTAGTGAAGGAAGTCACATAGTGAAGACACACGTAAGTTTGGTCAATGATTTGTGGGATAGAATAAGATACCTCGAATAGAAACTTTTAATGATGAGTGTAGTAAAACACCCCAAGGAGAAATAAGACATATATTCCCTGAGACATATCAAGTGATGAGGATGATTGTCTAAATATGGCTAATAAGGTAGCCAAGAAAATATGTCCACCATTTACAAGTGAGGATAAGGAAGACCTCACAAGACATATTGAAACCTGCATAACCATTTGGAGGGAAAATGACGTAAGGAGGAAGGTTGTCACTAGTGATGCAGTTTGTGACAATCCTCACAGTAGTAAAAGAGGCAAAATATGGTATGACATGGAATATTTTGACATGGAAGATGTTGTCATGGAAGATGTTGACATGGAATATTTTGGTATGGAAGATGTTTCACAAATAGAACCCATCATAAAATAAAAATTACCTAAGGAAGAATGATATTATATGATTTTGTAAGAGGTAACTATATGTTTGCTAGGTGAAGTCATATAGTTGGTAGAGATTATAGGATTTTAAATCAAATCATACAATTTGAGATCGTACTAGATGAAATCATACAAGATGAAATTATACATAATGAAATCATATAAATTAGAATTTTACAAGGTCTTCCATCAGTGGTTAAGACATGTTAAACTGGAGTTGATGCTAAGATGTTTAAGTGGGTTGAGAAACATACTCCAAAGTGCCAAAAAAAAGAAAACTTTGGTTGTAATAGTGATGGTTTTATTAGTTGAGCAATAGGGAGCCTATGAGGGACACTGTCCCTCGACTCTACAAGGGATGTTGTCCTTTGACCCTGCAAGGGAGTACTTGCCCCCTTGGCCCCCATCATAGGTGGTGATGGGCATTTCCCATCATGTTGATGATGTTATTCATCTTGATTGTGTTTAAGGCCACAAGGTGGTATGAGTTGCAGATTGAAGAGATGCCAGTTGCAACAAAATTATAGAATAGGTGGAAGAGATAGGAATGTGATAAGTGATACCAGTAAGTTATTCAAAAGCAAGTTGAAAACCAGCAATGGAAACCCCTTCTTAAGAAAAAGAAAAAAAGGAAAAGGAAAATAAAAAGAAAAAAAAATTAATGCCTTAGTTGTGAAAATCCCTCAAGATGTAATTAAGAAGGAAGTTGGTTGAAAACTGTAAATGACAACCTTTTCAAGAGAGAGAAAATAGAAAAATTTCTCTAAGTAATAGATCATACAAATCAATTTTAAAGCTGAAAAAACATAAATGGGAAAAATAGAAAAAGTACAAGTAGATTGTACAAGGAATAATGTTGTATGATTTAGATCGTACAGTGTATGATTTGAGGAGTAGTATGATTTTCAACCATCACAGTTAATGTTCACATGAGTGGAATGATGAGTTGTCAACAAAGAGCAGGATAAAGATAAAATCACATGGTTAAAATGATGAGTTGTCAATCATCCAGGCAAAGGAAGAAAAAAATACATGTAAAAAGGTAAAGTGGTGCAATTTTAAAAATTTGAGTGGTTAGGGTTTGATAGCAATTTAAATAAAGGGATAATTTTAGTAAATTTGCAAATCATACAAGGAGGAATTCAAAAAATTTAGGAGAAAAAAGGTGAAAAGCATGCAACTGGATGAAATCTACTACATGGGCATTGAAATTCATCAAGTGAACCACAATATTGCATGACCCATTTCTAAATTTGCACCAGGGAGATTTTTTGCATTCAAGAAAATTGAACTGGAAGATAAAAGCAAGGGTTTCGACTCCATAAAAATAATATTTCAAATTTTAGCTGAAGAAAAATGAGGGTTTATAGTAGAAGGCATCCAAGAAAGAACCAGATTATGAAAAATGTACACCAGGGTTTGAAGAAATTGCAGATTGGAGCCAGAGTAAAGAAGTTACAAGGAAAAGAAAATTACAAGCCCTAATCAAAGAAAAGTGGACAAAAAATATTTGGAGAAGGTAGAAGAAATAAAGAATAATATTTTACAACCCTACATTACATCCAATTTTTTTTTGGGGGGGGGGAAATTGTGCCAAGTAATGAAAAAATACATATTTGCTTCGAAATTGGACTAAAAAGATAGATCAGGATATTTTGGCAATTGGGTCGGTGAGAATGATATTCACACAATGACACTGAGAGGGGGGGTTGAATCAGTGTAGCTATTAATTTTAATATCTACAACATTTAATATGAAATAAAGAGAACTTGAAAACTAGAAAAACAAATTGAACAAGAGAGCACACCACAACACTCAATATACCGAGGTTCACCAATTTGGCTACTCCTCAAAAATGACTGCTTGGACTCCAATCCAAATCCAGTCTTTGCAAAATATCAATTTTACAAATACTTTACCAACATCAACTGGAAGGAGCACCAACCCCTTAATTTTCTGCTGCAACGAGATGGAGCACCAACCCCTAGTACCAAGCACCAACTTGGACTGCAATTGCATTCAATTTAAAATGACATAAGAATGTCTTCACTTCATGCACGACCCTGACTGGTCTGCAATTAACCCAACTCTGCACACTCTCACGGCTCTGCTAATTTTTCTCTTGACTCTTTTCTAACCCTCTTTTTACAGCAATTTCCCTCTTACAGCAGCAACATCTTCTCTGTACGACTATTCTTTTATAACCTTTCAATCCTGCATGCAGTCGAATCACATACTCTGACTGTTCGAATCCATGCAATACGGCTGTTCGATTCCATGCACTACGACTGTTCGAAACCCACAATACGACTATTGAATCCATGCAATACGACTGTTCGAAACCCTACAATACGGCTATTGAATCCATGCAATACGACTATTCGAAACCCTGCAATACGATGGTTCGATTCCTTGCAATACGGCTATTTTGAATGCTGCAAATACGTCTTTTCGAAAGCTTTTCTGATCCTTCATATTTGGCTGTTCAAATTCTTCAAATACGGCTTTTCGAATGCTTTTTCGAAACTGCATATGTGATGCATCGAATGCTTTTTCAATCAAGCATATACAGCTGTTCTAGTGCATGTCCAACACCTGTCAATGCGTAACTGCCGATCTGACTTCAGTTACTTTTTACGTAACTGGCTGCATGATTTTTTTGTATGCTTTTTCGACACGTGTCACCTTGCATGCTCCTTCGGCTTTTACCTGCCAACTGTTACCTGTCGCGATATCGTGACACTTTTTGTAGCCGTACCCTTCATGCCCTTGCTGTCGTGAAATCGTGACCATTTTGGCTTTTGAAAGCTTTCCCTCTATTCATGTCATGAAATCGTGACACTTTGAACATTTGCTGATGTCATCCTTAATGATGTCATGAAATCGTGATGCTTTCGGCTTCCTGAGGCTTCTCTCGCAACTTGTCACGAAATCGTGACACTTTCAGCTTTTGTTGACGTCATCCTCAATGTTGTCACGAAATCGTGACGCTTTCGACTTCCAACAGCTTTCCTTGCACCTTGTCGCGATATCGCGACACTTTCAGCTTTTGCTGACGTCATCATCATTCTTGTCATGAAATCGTGACACTTTCAGCTTCCAGCAGCTTTCCTTGCACTCTGTCACGAAATCGTGACATTTTCAATTTTGACGTCATCCTCAGCTTTGTCGCGAAATCGTGACGCTTTTCGCTTTCGTACACTCTTCTTTGCCAACAACCGCGAAAATGGAACATGTCACGAAATCGCGACGTTCTCTCTTCCGTACAATCTTTGCTTTATGCGATGCGAAATCGCGACAACTTTGTGCCTTGTGCTTTCGACTTGCTACATCTTTTAGTTTTGCAATTTTACTGTAGCGAAATCGCTACACCTTTGTTTCCATACATTTTGTCATGCAATGAAATCGCTACACCTTCTTGTTTGTGCCTTTTCACTTGTAGCGAAATCGCTACACCTTTGTTTTCTGCACTTCCTATTTGTAGCGAAATCGCTACACCTTTGTGCCTTGCATTTCCATCATGCAGCGAAATCGCTACACCTTTGTTGCCATTCATTTCAACATGCAGCAAAATCGCTACACCTTTGTTGCTGAGCATTCTCTCTCCTCTTCGGGTCGCGAAAACCCGACGTGTCGCGATATCGTGACACTTTTCGTTGCAAGCTCCTTTCCTCCATTTATGTCACGAAATCGTGACATCTTTTCACCTTGCTTCCTTCTCTGCCAGCATGTCGCGAAATCGTGACAGTTTGCCTTTCACTTTCTCTCTCCTCGGCCATGTCGCGAAATCACGACAATTTTTGCATGCACTTTCTCTCTCCTCGCAATGTCGCGAAATCGCGACAATTTTTCTTGCATTTTCTCTCTCCAAGCAAATCGACAATCACCAATGTCGAAATCGCGACAATTTTTCTTGCATTTTCTCTCTCCTCTGTTTTGTCGCGATATCGCGACAGAAAACATGTCGCGATATCGCGACAGTTTTCTTCCTTGTCTTTTTCTGCCAATTTTTGAATCTGGGTCACCTCTGTTTTCCTTGAAATTCATTGCACTTGATCTGACTGACCTCTGAACTGCATCAACTACATCAATCTGTCTGTGTTGACAACAATGACAATACTTTTGCAATTCTTTTGCTGCACCTTGCTCAACAATCTCCCCCTTTGGAATTGTTGGCAACACACTGCAACCTTGCTCAATTTCTTCTCCCCCTTTGCCAATAATACCAAAGGGCTGCTGCAGACTCCCCCTGAGTCTATGCACAACATTCTCGAGACTTAAAAAGTTTGAATGCTCCCCCTGAGAATGTGTTTCCCATAGCTAGTCAGTGCTTGGGTGGTGTGACTACTCCCAACTTCTTCCGAAGGTATTCAAATACTTCCTTTGGCAAAGGTTTTGTGAATATATCAGCTACTTGCTCTGTAGTTGGAACAAAATCCAATTTGACCTCTCCTTCTGCAACTTTATCCTTCAAGAAATGATATCGGATTGCAATATGTTTGGTTCTTGAATGCATTACTGGATTCTTGGATATGTTGATAGCACTAGTGTTATCACATTTAATTGAAATTGGCTCTTTGAAATGAATACCAAGATCTTTCAACGTTTGTCTCATCCATAATATCTGAGTACAGCATGTTGTTGCTGCAATGTATTCTGCCTCTGCAGTGGATAGAGATACTGATTCTTGTTTCTTGCTGTGCCATGCTACCAGCCTGTCTCCAAGATAAAATGCTCCTCCACTTGTGCTCTTTCTGTCATCAATACATCCTGCCCAATCTGCATCAGAATATGCAATCAAAGTGAAATCTTTACCTTTTGGGTACCACAACCCATAATCCATAGTGCCCTTGAGATATCTGAAGATCCTCTTTACAGCTGTTACATGAGTTTCTTTGGGACTGGCCTGAAATCTTGCAACCATGCATACTGCTTGTAATATATCTGGTCTAGTGGCTGTTAAATACAGCAGGCTTCCAATCATAGACCTGTACATTGTTTGATCTACATCTGGGGATTTATCATCCTTGCTCAACTTGCAGCCTGTTGTCATGGGAGTGCTAACCGGTTTACTGTCTTCCATTGTGAACTTTTTCAGCATTTCTTTTACATATTTAACTTGAGAAATAAAAATGCCTTTTTCATTTTGATTGACCTGCAGTCCTAGGAAATAAGAAAGTTCACCAATCATAGACATCTCAAATTCTTTCTTCATTTTAGTTGATATGTCTTTGCAGTATTCATCCATGCTGCTTCCAAATATTATATCATCTACATAAACAACAAGAACAATAAGATGGCCCTTCTCTGTTTTGACATATAAGTTGCTGTCCACCAAACCTTTCTTGAACCCTTGTTTAATTAGATAGTTATCCAGCCTTGCATACCATGCTCTGGGTGCTTGTTTCAAACCATATAATGCTTTCTTTAACCTGCAAACAAAATCTGGGTTGTCACCAAGTTGAAAGCCATCTGGCTGTTCAATGTAAACCTCTTCTTCCAGTTTTCCATTCAAAAATGCTGATTTTACATCCATTTGATATACTTTGAAGTTTTTATGAACTGCTAATGCCAGAAACATTCTGATTGCCTCTAGTCTGGCTACCGGTGCAAAAGTTTCCTCAAAATCAATGCCTTCAACCTGAGCATAGCCTTTATAGACCAATCTTGCCTTATTTCTGACAACCTGTCCATCTTCATTTAATTTATTTCGAAAAACCCATTTAGTGCCAATTATGTTTTTATTTGTTGGTCTAGGTACTAATTCCCAGGTATTGTTTTTCTCAATCTGATCTAGTTCTTCATTAATTGCCTTCAACCAACTTTCATCAGTGCTTGCTTCAGCAACATTTTTAGGTTCAATGCTAGATAACAGAGAATAGTTCCGCACTTCTGCTCTTCTTGTCTGAATACCATCTTTGGGATCCCCAATAATCTGTTCACTTGGATGATTTTTTTGCCAAGTTCCTGTTTTAAATTTCCTATTTTCTTCTTCTTCTGATTCAGTTTTTACACCATCTGGATCAATTTTTTGATTCTTATCTGTTTCCTTTTCATCATCACCTTCAATGACTTCTTCATAGATGGGGTAGTTTTCTTGATAAGTAATTTCTTGTTCTCTACCTTCATCAACTTTCACATCAGCACTCTCAACAATTTTCTTTAGCCTTTTGTTGTAACATGTGTAGGCTTTGCTTTTTGTTGAGTAACCAAGAAAGATACCTTCATCAACTCTATTTTCAAATTTACCGAGATTATCTTCAGTCCGTTTGATGTAGCACTTGCTGCCAAATACTTTGAAATGTCTTGTTGTTGCCTTTCTGCCAAACCACAGCTCATAAGGTGTTTTGCTTTCATGTGGTCTTAGCATGCACCTGTTTTGAATGTAAACTACAGTATGTATTGCCTCTTTCCAAAATCTGTCGACTATTTTGTTCTCGACCGACATTGTCCGTGCCATTTCCTGCCTTGTCCTATTCTTCCTTTCTACAACACCATTCTGTTGAGGTGTTCTAGCTGCTGAAAACTGTCTTCTTATCCCATATTTTTGACAGTATTCTGCAAATTCTTCTGAAATAAACTCTCCTCCTCTGTCTGATCTTAGGCATTTAATTCTTTTTCTTGATTGATTCTCAACAAGATTTTTGAAGGTTTTAAACATCTCAAAGGCTTCTGATTTAAGTTTCAGAAATAGTACCCATGTCATTCTTGAGTAGTCATCTATACACAGCATAAAATATTTGTGTCCATTTATGCTTTCAGTTCTCATGGGTCCACATAAATCAGTGTGAATTAGTTCTAATGGCTTGCTCGTGAAATATTCTTTTGCTTTGAAAGTGGCTCTGGTTTGTTTTCCCTTTTGGCATGACTCACAAATATTGTTTGAAGGTTTACCAATAGTTGGTATGTCTCTTACTGCCCCTTTTGAGCTGATTTTTACCAGATTATCAAAGCTTATGTGACCGAGTCTCTTGTGCCACAACCAGTTTTCTTCTTCCTGACCAACCAAGCAAGCTCCTTCTGAAGTCTCTGAAAGTGTATACAGATTTCCAGAAGTTCTCAGTCCAGTGGCTATTAACTTTCCATTTTTTGTCTTTCTTACTTCATAGCCCTCCTTCTTGAAGATTACATCATGACCTCTGTCACAGATTTGACTTACACTCAGCAAGTTATGCTTCAGACCAATCACAAACAAGACTTCTTTTGATTTTATATTGCCATCACTGATCTTGACTGATCCCTTTCCAACAATCTTTGCTCCATCATTATTTCCAAATTTCACAGAACCACCTTCATAATTCTGCAAATTCTCAAATTTTTGCTTGTCACCTGTCATGTGACTGGAACAACCACTATCAAGTATCCAAGGTGCAGATTTGTTCTGAGCTTTAAAGGCAATCTGAACAATCAAAGATTCCTTTTCTTTCCATTCTGGTTTGATGACAGATTTGGCTACTTGTTTTGCCTTTGTCTTCTCATTAGCATGTGCTTGTTTTTCAGGAAATTTCTTGTTTTGTTTCAACTCACTTGATTGAGATTTTCTACCCTGATAATTATTTGCTGCAAAAGTGCTTCTACAGTTTCTAGCAATATGTCCAAAATTATGACAATTATAACATTCAACTGCATAATTCATTAAAGGAGAAAAAACATTTCTGCTTGTGAAATTCCTTTGAGATACATTATGCCTGCAATCTGAAATCTTATGGCCATAAGCATTGCATTTAAAACAATAACCAGAAAAGGAATGATTAAACCTGGGTGCCGGTCTTTGCCAGTTTGAAGTAGGAGCCATAAATCTTCTCCTTCTTGGATGTGTGACTTTTGTGAAGCCATCTTTGTCAGTACTCTTCTTGAGTCTGGCATTATTGCTTTCTTGGGCATGATTTGTTTTTTCTAGGTCAACCCTGATCTTTTCTTCTTTCTTTATGGGTTCTACATTCAAGGCCTTTGAACCCTTTGATGATTCTCCTTCATCGAAGCCTAAACCAAATTTGATGCCGGAAGGCCTTTGGTTATTTAACATTTTATCCAGACTTTACAGTACTTTCTTCAAACTTATGAAAATAGTTCAATTTTCTATTCATCTCCTCTAATTGCATTCTTAACTTAACCATGTCTTCCTCTAGCTTGCTGCATTCAACTGTCTTTACAGTTAATTGTTCATCAAGAACTTCAGACATTTTCTTGAATTCCTCTGTCTGTATTTTTAAACTGTTTATTATGTCAGTGGCATCTTCTAGTTTTCTTGAAAACTTTTTGTTCTTTTTCCTTTCAACACTCAACTCTTCAAGTGCAGCAACCAATTCTCCTTCCAGATAAACTTCAGCCTCATCTTTAAAGTTTTCATCACCTTCCTGATTTTCTTCTGTTCTTTCCTCTTCAAGTGCCATGAACAGAGCTTCACCTTTTTCTTCTTCAGAATCCTCATCTGAGCTTTCTTCAGAAGTGCTGACATTCTTGGATATGAAGCTTTTCTTCTTGAAGTTGTTCTTTCTAAAATTTTGTTTCTTCTTCCAGTCACCTTTTTCTTGGTGTGAGCCTTCACCATTTTTGGTTTTCTCCTGCATTGGACATTTGGCTGCAAAATGACCGACTCCTCCACAATTGAAGCACTTAAAAGGTAGCTTTCCTCTATATTTTCCTTTTCCCTTTGTGAGTTTTCGAACAAAATTAGCTTCTGTTTCATCCAGTGTCTCTTCATCCTCAGATTCATGTTCAGCTTTTATATTCTTGTGTGCTTTAAAAGCTGCTTCTCTGTCTATAGACTTGGTTTGTCCTATTCTCATTTCATATGCTTTCAGGGAACCATGCATCTCATCCAAGCTGAAGTAGTTTAGATCTTTTGCCTCTTCTATTGCAGAAACTTTGGAGTTAAATCTTTTGTGCGAGTGTTATGAGAACCTTTTTCACAACAACTGCATCATCAATTTCTTCACCGAGTCCTCTGATTGCATTAATGATTCCGTTGACTCTCAGCATATAAGCCTCTATGTTCTCATCTTCATTCATTTGCAGTGCTTCGAACTGTGCTCGATGAGTTTGCAGCTTGGCTTCCTTGATCTTGTTGTCTCCTTCATGGATGCTCTTCGATTTATCCCACATGTCTTTTGCTGATTTACAGCTCATGACTCTTATTAGTTCACTTTCAACAAGCCCACACATTATGGCATTCTTAGCTTTGGAGTTGTTCTCAAATTTTTTCTTCTCAACAGTATCTGTTGGAGGAGTAGTGGGTGCTGTGTATCCACTATCTATAGAATCCCAAATATCATATCCCAATGCACTCAGATATGTTTGCATCCTGAGTTTCTAGAAAGTGTAATTTGTTCCATCAAATAAGGGAGCTTTGTTGGATGAGAATCCTTCACCGCCTGCCATTGTTTCTTCCAAGATCTCCTTAGCTGATTAAGCTTGAACAAGGCACCTTGCTCTGATACCAATTGATATTCACACAATGACACTGAGAGGGGGGGGTGAATCAGTGTAGCTATTAATTTTAATATCTACAACATTTAATATGAAATAAAGAGAACTTGAAAACTAGAAAAACAAATTGAACAAGAGAGCACACCACAACACTCAATATACCGAGGTTCACCAATTTGGCTACTCCTCAAAAATGACTGCTTGGACTCCAATCCAAATCCAGTCTTTGCAAAATATCAATTTTACAAATACTTTACCAGCATCAACTGGAAGGAGCACCAACCCCTTAATTTTCTGCTGCAACAGATGGAGCACCAACCCCTAGTACCAAGCACCAACTTGGACTGCAATTCTGTTCAATTTAAAATGACATAAGAATGTCTTCACTTCATGCACGACCCTGACTGGTCTGCAATTAACCCAACTCTGCACACTCTCACGGCTCTGCTAATTTTTCTCTTGACTCTTTTCTAACCCTCTTTTTATAGCAATTTCCCTCTTACAGTAGCAACATCTTCTCTGTACGACTATTCTTTTATAACCTTTCAATCCTGCATGCAGTCGAATCACATACTCTGACTGTTCGAATCCATGCAATACGGTTGTTCGATTCCATGCACTACGACTGTTCAAAACCCTGCAATATGGCTGTTGAATCCATGCAATACGACTATTTGAAACCCTGCAATACGGCTGTTGAATCCATGCAATACGACTATTCGAAACCCTGCAATACGATGGTTCGATTCCTTGCAATACGACTATTTTGAATGCTACAAATACGTCTTTTTGAAAGCTTTTCTGATCCTTCATATTCGGCTGTTCAAATTCTTCAAATACGGCTTTTCGAATGCTTTTTCGAAACTGCATATGTGATGCATCGAATGCTTTTTCAATCAAGCATATACAGCTGTTCTAGTGCATGTCCAACACCTGTCAATGCGTAACTGCCGATCTGACTTCGATTACTTTTTACGTAACGGTTGCATGAATTTTTTGTATGCTTTTTCGACACGTGTCACCTTGCATGCTCCTTCGGCTTTTACACCTAGCTGTTACCTGTCGTGATATCGTGACACTTTTTGTAGCCGTACCCTTCATGCCCTTGTTGTCATGAAATCATGACCATTTTGGCTTTTGAAAGCTTTCCCTCTGTTCATGTCATGAAATCGTGACACTTTGAACATTTGCTGACGTCATCCTTAATGATGTCATGAAATCGTGACGCTTCCGGCTTCCTGAGGCTTCTCTCGCAACTTGTCATGAAATCGTGACACTTTCAGCTTTTGTTGACGTCATCCTCAATGTTGTCACGAAATCGTGACGCTTTCAGCTTCCAACAGCTTTCCTTGCACCTTGTCGTGATATCGCGACACTTTCAACTTTTGTTGACGTCATCATCATTCTTGTCACGAAATCGTGACACTTTACTTCCACACTTTCCTTCACACTCTGTCACGAAATCGTGACATTTTCAATTTTGCTGACGTCATCCTCAGCTTTGTCACGAAATCGCGATGCTTTTCGCTTTCGTACACTTTTCTTTGCCAGCAACCGCAAAAATGGAACATGTCACGAAATCGTGACGTTCTCTACTTTCGTACAATCTTTGCTTTATGCAGTAGCGAAATCGTGACAACTTTGTGCCTTGTGCTTTCGACTTGCTACATCTTTTAGTTTTGCAATTTTGACTTGTAGCGAAATCGCTACACCTTTGTTTTCTGCACTTCCTATTTGTAGCGAAATCGCTACACCTTTGTGCCTTGCATTTCCATCATGCAGCGAAATCGCTACACCTTTGTTGCCATTCATTTCAACATGCAGCGAAATCGCTACACCTTTGTTGCTGAGCATTCTCTCTCCTCTTCGGGTCGCGAAAACCCGACGTGTCGCGATATCGTGACACTTTTCGTTGCAAGCTCCTTTCCTCCATTTATGTCACGAAATCATGACATCTTTTCACCTTGCTTCCTTCTCTGCCAGCATGTCGCGAAATCGCGACAGTTTGCCTTTCACTTTCTCTCTCCTCGGCCATGTCGCGAAATCGCGACAATTTTGGCATGCACTTTCTCTCTCCTCGGCAATGTCGCGAAATCGCGACAATCTTTCTTGCATTTTCTCTCTCCTAGAGTTTTTCTCTCGGCAATGTCGCGAAATCGCGACAATTTTTCTTGCATTTTCTCTCTCCTCTGTTTTGTCGCGATATCGCGACAGTTTTCTTCCTTGTCTTTTTCTGCCAATTTTTGAATCTGGGTCACCTCTGTTTTCCTTGAAATTCACTGCACTTGATCTGACTGACCTCTGAACTGCATCAACTACATCAATCTATCTGTGTTGACAACAATGACAATACTTTTGCAATTCTTTTGCTGCACCTTGCTCAACAGAGAAATCATGGAAAATAAGAAAAAAACATGATTTTTAGGTGAAAAAGGGGTTTAAAGGATGTGTTGTATAATTTGGAGGGCATATTGTATGATCTCAAGAAAAAATTATGCGATTTCAAGCAATTTGGAAGTCGATTTAATCTTTTTGATCAAATCGTATGAAATCGTACAAAAGTGTACAAATTCGATAAAAGGGAGTAGGTAAATAGGGAAATTGTATGGATTGGCATGGCCCCTATATGATTTGGTGTAGTATATGTACAATTTGCATCAAGCTAAATGGTTTGAAGTAGTTGAAGAGATTGTACGATTTGGAGGTGGTTGTTGAACTCAAAACTGTACATGAAGAAGTTGGAGGGTGTACTGTATGATTTATAGTAGTAGTGTATGATTTTTAGGGCACTTATAATTTCATAATAGGTGATGTCAAAATAGTAAGCTAACTGAAGGAATGGTAAGAAAATGTTTTTAGCCGAAGAGTTCAGATATCGGTTAAGAAAAATTATAGCTAAAAAAGTGGATAATGATTTTAGCCAAAGAGTTCGGATATCGGTTAAGAAAAATTATAGCTAACAAAGTGGAACAATCACTAGGACCCTTACATGAGAGAGATTCACATCCATGACAATAGCAAGGGTGATATTTTTAGTCCTGTGGTTGGCATGGTACTCATACTTGGAGGAGAGGAGGATACAGGCTATGGAGAGGGCAGAGGTATTGGAGGGCAGATCGAAGAAGGACACCACCAAGGTTTTGAGAGGAGGAAATGACACTGGCAAGAATTTTGAGGAGGGAATTGTATAGTGAAGTTCATCACCCATATCTATAGGAGGATATGAGTAGCGAACCTAAGGAGAATCAAGTTGATATAACAAAGATATTATTCATGCAACATGGAGGAGATACATGCAGGAACAGGTGGAGCAAAAAATGAAATAAGAACCACCCATGGAGAAAAGAGTTTGAGAAGGATGGTCTAGCTATAATAATATAGGTGCCACCACACTATAAGACCTTATTCTATAACTATCTATTGCATATGATTCAGGTGTATAATCCTACAAGCAGAATAACCTATGTCAATACATGCAAGTGGTTGATGGTAGGGTACCTAGGAATAGATATTTGGGGATATATTATTATATTGTATAAGGGTTGGCATGGGCCACACATAACCCAAGGTTGATTGTATTATAATATTATATTATATTTTAATATAATATAATATTATTAGTAGGCTCTCCAAATGAGAATAAGAATATGGATATATAAAGAAGAGATATTTGTCATTGTAAGGGATTCATATCATTGAAGAAGAATCTTATGTAATCGTCGTGCCCACGAAGTGGCCTCTCATCTTGGGAGATCTTGTGGAGTTATTCCTTCCTTAAGGATTATTATTGGTGTTTCCCTACCTTAAGGGTATTATCTATCTCTCTCTCATTTGTGGATTGTTATTGTGGATAATGTATTTTGGATGAATGATTTGATATTTTTGCATATTGGTGAATGGTTCATGTTTAATAATAATAATAAAGTTATGCAACAAGTGGTATCAGAGCAACGATTTTGGCAAAGTGGGGATTTTTGTGTGAAACCCTAGAATTAGGGCAATTTTTTTGGAAAAACATCTCATCTTTCAGGAGCCATATCTCTGCGCAAGTTTATCCGATTCAGGAGATTCTTGGATCAAATTGTGTAGAATTTGAAGAGCTTTAAAATGAGTGGTCATATGAAGGAATCCAAGTAGTATTTATGGATATATGACCTTTTGAAGTTAGTCATCCGAAATAAGGATAATGACGAATTTCACAGATTTTTTTTGGAAAAACGTCTCATATTTCAGAAGCCATATCTTTGCGACAGCTAATCCGATTGAGGTGATTCTTGGATAAGATTGTGCAAAATTTGAAGAGCTTTAAAATGAGTGGTCATATGAAGTAATCCGAGTAGTATTGAGGGAGATATGACCTTTTGAATTCAGCCATCTAGAACAAGGAAGGTGATGAATTTTCAAGTCGCGAATTTTTCAAAAGACAATTTGTTTAGTTCGGGTAAGCAAATCAGTTGCACTTTATTTTGTTTGGAAGAAAAATTGCAGATGTAGTTGTCTTTGGGATTTTTAGCTTCAACTTGGTGGGAATATATATATATATATATTTTTTCCATAAAACCCTAGTTTGCATTAGGGCATGATATTTATTATCAAAAAACCCTAGTTGCATTAGGGCATGAACAATGGTAATCCAACGTTTTTCTAGAGAAGATGATATTGATGCTCAAGAATGGTGGAAAAATTTTAGATCTCGATGTTGTAATGTCTCATGGGGGAAATCCTTGCTTGGTATATGTCTTCAAGGGGAAGCTTTGTTTTGGTTGGATAAGTTTCGTAAAGAAAGGAATAATGAATACACTTGGGATGAAATAGAACATGCATTCTTGAGTAAATGGGACCCATATTATGTAGATCACCTAAGGGATTTGATTGATGACTATGAAAAAGAAATAAAATTACTCAAGATGAAAGAGGAAAAGTTTAGGGAAGATAAAAAAGATGTCAGTATGCAGGCAGAGGAAACCATACCTGTGGTGGAAGATAAATTAGAAAATGGACAAAGGAATTTGTTTAAATCTAAAAAGTCTATTTTGCAGGTTCATGGAAGCATTCAAAAGGAACAGGTTATTATTTCCATTGACTCTGGTAGTAGATATAATTTTATTAATATTGCTTTGGCTAAGAAGTTGCAAGTTCAAGCAACAAAAATTAAGGACATACAGCTAGAGGGTGAGAATGTTAAGATTTTTAAAGATTTTAAGATCACCATGGATAAATATGTTTTACATTCAGATTTCTATGCTATTGAGATGGATTATGAGGATATTGTTCTTGGTTATCCTTGGTTAGATGCTTTGGGTACTGTTAACATTAATGTGCAAAAGAAGTTTATGAAGTTATGGTACAAGAAAAAGAAGATAACATTGCGGGATATGTCTCGGCTTGAGAAGCAAGGATACAAGGAAAATCAAGAAGCGGTTGTAGAAGAACAAATTGAAGAACATGAAACGAGAATCCAAGAAGGTGATAGTAGCAACAGAGTCCATGAAATAAGTAGCAGTAACTAATTCAGTGGAAATAACATTGCAGGATATTTCTCAGCTTGAGGAGCAAGGATACAAGGAAAATCAAGAATTTGTTGTAGAAGAACAAATTGAAGAACAGGAAACAGAATCCACGAAGGCGATAGCAGCAACAGAGTCCAAGGAATATTTGATAGAAGAGCACAAGGACACACCAAACAAATATAACATGAAATAACAAGGTGTAGAAGAATTTATAACAATGAAGCCAAAGGTTGAAAAGTCAAAGAAGGTAGAACATCAAGTAAAGGTTGCACCATATCGCCATCCACACCACCATGAGCTGAAACAATATTGGAGGCATGGTTCAAGGCAACAACATTATGGTTCTACATGTAATCAACAGGGCACCAAATATGGTAGTGTTTGGCAAAGAAAGCAGAGTGATCATGGTTTTCAGCATGGTTCATCAGCGTCAAGGAACAAGTGGACCCATCATTCAAGTTATCAAAATACAATAGCAGAAGCGTGGAGCCAATGAAGCAGATTTGGATACTCAAGTAACAAAATGGCGTACCAGCATCATTGAGTTTCACTTGGATGGATGGATGATCGAGATTGGTACCAATTGCTAACATTGCTTAGCAAATCATGCTATCAGGTTTCTTCATATGTTTCGAGGACGAAACATTTGTAAGGAGGGTGGCATGGTAGGGTACCTAGGAATAGATATTTGGGGATATATTATTATATTGTATAAGGGTTGGCATGGGCCACACATAACCCAAGGTTGATTGTATTATAATATTATATTATATTTTAATATAATATAATATTAGCAGTAGGCTCTCCAAAGTAGAATAAGAATATGGATATATAAAGAAGAGATAATTGTGATTGTAATAATTCATATCATTGAATAAGAATCTTATGTAATCGTTGTGCCCACAAAGTGGCCTCTCATCTTGGGAGATCTTGTGGAGTTATTCCTTCCTTAAGGATTATTATTAGTGTTTCTCTACCTTAAGGGTATTATCTCTCTCTCTCTCTCATTTGTGGATTGTTATTGTGGATAATGTATTGTGGATGAATGATTTGATATTTTTACATATTGGTGAATGGTTCATGTTTAATAATAATAATAAAGTTATGCAACAGTCGATGAAGATAGAATTCACAAAAGATGCATTTAGGAAAAATTTTGGGTTGCCAAAATATGGCACTAAGGTAGTTAATAAGTTTCTTGATATGATTAAGACACATTGCATCATCACTTCACTTACCAATGTAAAATCACCAGATGAAGCAAATATTAGGTGCAAGAACTAGAGGAATTACATAAAGCCAGCTAATAGGGAAATATTGGCCATGTGTCATAAATATTGTGATGACTCAACTATAATGGGAAATATGATCCACAAAGATGCAAATATAGATGGCTCAATATGTCGAAGGTATCACCAAAGGAATCCAATATGATTGGGGTACCTATCTAGAGAAAACTATGCATGATGTGCTAATGAAGAGGCCTAAGAATTTTGGGATGAATTTCCATGCTATTGCATTGTTATTGAATGTTGTTATGGATATGGGAATCCACTTTCCAGGTTTGATAGAATCTAGGAATATTTATACAGGTAAGCCAACCATTTTGAGGTGGGCAAAGTCAATACCAATTCATAAGGAGACTCCAAATAAGTCTCAAACAAATAAAGTGCAGCAAGCCACTATAGTACATGAGGATGCTTCTTCGGAGGAGGTACACCATCCAATGAAAAGGCCTAGGTAGTTGGAACCTGAACGGGAACAAAAAGCACTTCAGTAATGGTAGTAGGAGCAACCATCAGTTTAGGAAAGGGAGAAAATTATTGGGAGGCAATACAACCTAGTATGAGTAAGAACAAGAAGACAACGAGAAAGAATGATGAAAAATCCTATTCTAGAAAATCAAGTCGATCCTATACAGAAGAATTAGTAATAAGAAGAACAATCGAACTCAGATAAGCTAGATTTACAAGATTGGAATTAGGCAAAAGCAGAAGATATGGTGGAATCCCCATAGATTTTCTAGCATGATGATTTTAAAATTTTTGTCTCTTCAAAATTTTTTGATGATACATAAGTGAGGTAAATAGTACAATAAGTATTAGCCACTACTAAGGAGAAATAAGTGAAATCCAAGGTGATAGTGGAAGCCTCAGAAGAAGAGTTAAGAGAGTAGAATAAGCTTTTCTTCGTATTGTAATGGAAGGAGGTACGAATCAAACTGATCAGAGTGATGCACAAGAAGATATAAGGGCATCACAAGAATAGGAAGATCCTATTGTTGAAAATTTCATAGCAATGGAAATTCAAAAAAATTAGGAAGAAGAGCAGGTAATAGAAGAATAATAGGTGGGCTTAACTGAACAAAAGGATATCCAAGAATCTATAGGGTAGTAGCAATCTCATCCAGATATTATGAATATTGAAGAATATGTAGAGGTGGATAGGACTATGGGATAGACTCCACTACAAGAAATGATAAACTCAAAAATAGCACTAATGAAGCTTGGGGGAAGCTCTAGTCACCACTTGGAAGAAGAGGAAGAACAAAATCCTACAAAGGAAGAACTACAGAGGATACAAAAAAGTTACCTCTTGGAGATACCACAATTCTCAAATATTGAAACAGAGGAGGATGAAAAAAGGGTAGAAGACCAAGTGGAACATTTCTTCTCTCAGGCAAGCAATGCCATGGCTAGCACAAAATTATAGTTTTGTATTGGATGCATGGGAGATTTGAATCTATGGGAAGAACAAGTTTTTATTGAGTTAGAAAAGATAACAGAATGGGTGAACAGTGAGGAGCGTACAAGTAAAACTAAGTATATTCATGTACAACACTCGTGGAAGTTATCCAAAAAGAGGTAATAATGATGTTAGGAAAATATGACTTGCCATATGGAGTGAGAACCAATTATAGGTAGCATCTAAGGTTATACATAGATAGATTTGCTTATCTGAATTATATCTTGAACATAGTAGAGTTGGAACATAAGAGGGTCACCATAGGCTTGGCTATCATTATGAGGAAGTTGAACTTCCTAACACATTGGATAGAGTGGTTGAGCATAGGATTGAAGCAGATCTATCAGCTCAAGGAAGCTCAAAAATAAGAGACAGAGGCCACTCAAAAGTAAACGGTTGCAATGGAGTAAGAATTGGAGAAGTGTAAGGTTTTGGTAGAATATAAGTTAAATAAATTGGAAGAAAAACTCCTAAGTAACATGGTTTATTTTTAATCAAAAATTAGTTTTCTAGAATAAGAGAAGAAACAGGTCTCACAAATGGTAGAAGACAGGATCAAGGAGTTGGAAGCTCAAATAAGAGCAAAGGAAGAATAGTTGTAGGCAAAGGATGAACATCTGAGAACATAGTTGGCCATGAAATATGAGCAAATGGAAATGTAGGATATAAGATAGAAGAGCTCACACAGGACAATACGATATAACGATATGGTCCTAGAGAAGCAAACACAACTAAATGTTAAGGAGGATATTTTTCATGCTTTGGAGGCTAATATTAATCACCATATGAATACCATTATAGACAATAATGAAGATTTAGAAGTAGCAACTTTAAAAGAAGCACATTTGATAAAGAAGCTTAAGAAGAGTTCTATTGAGCATGAAAAACAATTGTGGAAACTCCTGAAGACTACCAAAGAGACAACCAACCAACATGGCATGAAATCGGTAGAAATGGGAAACTACACCATCAAGTTGTATAATAAACACGTAATTCTTCACACCCATGTGGAAGACCTAGAATTCGTAGTCAGATATTATGAGGCTCAGCTGAAATAGAAAGACAAGTTGGTTACGACACCAACAAAAATAAAGAGGAGGGAATATATAAGCAATAAATCCACCTTCCATAAGAAGAAGAAGTGATAAGCATGTTTGCCCATTTTTGATAATTTTGATAGTTTTGATAAACCATACAAGCAGGATGTAAACCATACAAATTAAAGTGCAAACCGTACAAAGTGTAATGAAATGAAAAGTAAATGCAATTTGAGTTGTAATTGCGCATGAATTTTATAAATCATGTGTTTAGACTTAGTAAAATGTATAATTATACATTTTTTTATGCATGGATAGTTGTGAATAAAAAATTGCCTCAAGAACCACTTGGGAATGTCCTGGGAAACATTATATAAGACCCCCTTTCAATTTTGATAGTCTGGTTAATACTGATGAAATATGGTTATGATCTGGTCTGAATATTATGAAGTATTGAATGCATATCTATGATTGTTGAGTATATTTTAGTGATTGTATTGCACTATTGAAAAGTAATGAATAATAACCTTAATTCATACTATTTTCTCATGTACTTTACGATCCTAGAATGATGGAGTAATATTTTGCAGTTTATCTTTGTTGTATGTTACTTATTTATGTTATGGTTGATGGTTAATGAATTGCTATGAAGGATGGAATTGAACCAGAACTAGTGTGAGCCCTATAATTGATCTATGAGGTAGATAATGTTAAGGAATATTTATTGAATATTGTTGTACAATTTTTGGAGATTGCCATTGGAGATAACTCTCTCAAACCCTAATGATAGAACTTGCATGTTGGTAGAAATAAATTAATTTCCATTCAAAACTTTCCAAAACTTATCTGAGAGAGATTGGTACAGAAGAGTATCCAATTTTACACATTTTTGAACTTTTTTTTCGTACAAATCATACACTAGGCGTGCTACAAATCGTACAAGAAAATATTACCTGATTTGGTAGTTTATGTGATTGAGGGAAACTTACCTGATTTGGAAATATTGGCAAATTGAACAATTTGGTTACAAAACTATGTACGACAGCTTACAAAACTGAATTTGAAATATTGGCTAAGTATAAAATCATAAAAGCCCTATCATTGTACAATTTGGGATCATACAGTGATATGATTTGAGTTTCATACAAGTTGTTTGTGGTCGCATATTGCTTGTTGTGAAGATTGTATGATTGTATGATTTGGACCATCGATCAAGAATAATAATTATATCACTCTAGGCACTTGAGAACCACCTCCCTACTGAGAATACTGCACCCCTATGCTAGAATAATATAATACATTAATTAAGAAGAAGACTTGGGAGTTAGCTCCTCTTCTAGAAGGAAAGAATATAGTTGGCTACAAATGAGACTAACGAACCAAGTATGCTTTGGATGGTTAGGTGGTGAATCACAAGGTATTTCTTATTACTAGGATATTCTCTCAATGATAATAAATGAACTATTTCAAGAATTTGCACTTGTGTATAGGATGGACTCTGTTAGGATCATCCTTTCTATTGCTACCTCATATCAATTGAAGGGACATTAGATGAATGTGAAGAGTGCATTCTTACATGGAGATATTTAGGAGTATATATACATGTAGTATCCCCATAGCTTTGATTTGGGTTATACTTCTTTGGTTTATCATATTACTAGATCCTTGTATAAACTTAAGTAAGTCTCCATGCATGCTCTAAGAAGTTTCATTTCTTCTCCCTTAGTTGTGAGTTTTAGTTAAATGAGATCAAACATGATGTTTACATAAAACATCATGATGAGGAAATTTGGTAATTATTATGTATGTTTATGATCTTCTCATTACTAGCACCTCTCCCACGTTGATGCAAGATACAAAGTCACAACTTTATTCAAATTATGAGATGAAATATTTGGGATTTTTGTATTATATTTTAGGGATTCAGATTGATTAGACATGATTCATTTGATAGCCCAAGTAGTATTTGTATATAAATGAATATTTTAGGCAATATGGTTGCAATTATATTCCTTTGTCTTTAGAACTGAATATTAGGGTTAATTGTACCACTACTTTGGTGCATGCAACATTTTATCAAGATCTTATGGGTAAAATTTTCTTACTAGAAATAAATCTGATATATCCTTTCCTATAAATTATTATTCCATGTACATGAAAGAACCCTAAGAGAGTCACTATACTGCAAGTAACAATATTATCAGATACATTCATGCTACTTATCATGAGTATTCACTACTCTATTAGCTGTGATTCATTTATGATAAGATATTCAAATACTAATTAGGTTAGTGACTTGAATGAGTGATGGTACACCATATATTTTGTGTTCTATCTAGTATCTAACACTATTTATTGGTGTTCCAAATGCCAATCCATTACATCTTAATCTTCTACAAAAACTAAACATTATGTTTTAAATGATATAGTTAAGCATTTTTAGTGGATGCTCATGATTCTAGAGGATACTAACATTCTCAAGGATTTTTAGACATTATTTGATGTGATAATTAAAGCACCATCTAGCTTGTCTATAATATAGTGTTCCATTAGTGGATGAAGCATATAGAAATTTGGATGCATTATGTTATATTTTCATGCATGTGAGATGCTTGATAATTATTTTATCTTCATAAAAACAAACAACATACATCCTAACCAACACCATGCCCAAGGTTACTTTTGTGCACATGCAAGAGCTACTTAGGGTATGAGAGTTTCCCTTAAAGAAGGATGGCAAGTAAGGTTCTATCTCTATATCCCTTATTTATCTTAAGGGGGGATATTGTAGGTAAAGTGGTTAAGCTTCTCTTAATGCCATGATCAACTTTTGCATTATATTTTTTACATTATCCCTTTGTGCCCTTGTAAACCTTGAAAATGTATTATTTATAATAATATCTGATTTTATTCTTTAATGTTAGCCTCACAATGTAGGCAACAAATCCACATCCCAGAAGAATAAGAAATGATTATTGGATTTGCACAATTTTTCTCAGTTTTGTCAATTTTGATTAAAATTTACAATTGGTCAAAGCGTACAAGTAGTTATAAATGTACAAGGTTGCAAATGTACAACTTGAAATGTCAATGAAATTAGGTGAAATTTACATTTGGTATGAATTTGATAAAAATGAAATTAGACGTATTAAACCTTGTAATTAATTGATTTGAGATAATTCGGGATGATAGTTGTAAGTAATGTGATGTCTCAAAAACCACTTTGGAATGGCTTGGATAAGCATTATCTAGCATCCCATTCAATTTTAATGGTTTTTCAATAGTGTTATTAGTTGTTCACGATAGGATTTTGATGTTGTGAATGTATTCATTATTGATGTCCATTGTCGAGTCCATTGATGATATGGCTATGGTGATCAATAATGATGGATGTATTGTGCAAGAATATATATAATATGTATTTATAAAAAAAACCTCTTCAATTCTATTCTTTTGTGAATTCCATTATGCATTATTATTATTGCATGTTGTAGATTCTATGTTGAATTACTAAATTGCCATGTTATATTGATGGAATTACAATGGAAATAGCTTCTGATATTCCTACGATATTGATGTGAGAGTGATAAATGATTACATGATGAATTATGGATATAAAGAGACATCATAGGTTATTTGTATGATTTCTAGAAACATTGGTGATGATAATAATTCAATGCTATTGAATTAGGCTTTGCATGTTGGAAGGAAGATTAACAATTGCAATAGGAAATCATCCCAAAACTTGTCTTGAAGATATATGTAGTGTAGGTTACCAAAATTAGTGGATGAAGTATTCATCAAAGGGTTTATTAAAATTATACAACCTAATCCCCAGACCGTACAAATGATCGTTTGCCTAATTTGGAAGTAAACTTGCATGATAAAGCTTACCATTTATGGGAATTTTGGTGTTTCAGAGAAATCGATTATAAAACTAATCAATTTGGGTTGCCAAACCAATTATAGAGAATTTAATAAGTAAAAAATCACACAAGTTGTAGTTTTGTATGGTTTGGATCATACAAATATATGATTTGGTGACCGTACAAGTAGTTTTATTAGATTGGCAAGTCGTACAAAGCAAACTATACACCCTGTAAGATTTGGGTACGATTGTTCCATAACCTTCGAAATAATTTCCACACCCTCTAAATTACCTCCCCATATAGTAATACTATAAACCTATGCTATATGTGGTGCTATTGCCTTATCAAACCTTAGAATATTTATTAAAAATAGGTCAAAATTATTGTAGTAGAGAATATCTTGCAAAGTGAAAAATTGTGAGTAATACTAAATTAGAGATGAATGATAGGTACATGTGTGTAAAGGTGTAGGATAAAATATAAAATATAAGATACCCCAATTAAAAAGAGCATGAGAATTACTCAAAGAGTGAACTTGAATAGTTCTAAACAGAATACACATGAACCAATGATAGAATAAGTATGGACATCTGACAAAGGAGATATTTAGAGGTTGGATACATTGCTGATTGAAACAAAATAAGAGAAGCAAGAATAACCTAGAGGAGAGGAGAACATTGTTGTAAGTGAATATGTTAATTAGGAAACTATGTGAGGTCAAGGTGAGTGGATGGTGACACCTAAGAAAGTGATAGATAGGTTGAAAAGGAGTGTGGTGTATGGGAGTCAGGCATTAGAGCATCAACACACGAGATCTCAGGAGGAAATACCAGGGCCAAAACCTACACACCAACGAAGGAGGTCACAGAGTGAAGACACATAGGATATTGGAAGATGACTATTTGGTGAGTATAAGATACCTTGAATAAACGCTTCCAATGAGGATTAGCATAGTGAGTCACCTAAAAGGGGGAATCAGTAAAGAATTCCATGAGATACTTCATCAACTGAAGGGGAAGAACCACCAACAATAGCTAACTTAGTCAATCGAGTAGGAAAGTAGAGATGAATACCCTTTATAGGATAAGGAAAGGAATACCCGATGAGACACATAAGGATATGCATAACCATTTGGAAATCAAATGGTGTCCAACCAAATGAGTGGTTGCGACTATTTCCTTCTACATTACAAGGAATCGCCATAGATTAGTTTTTGAAATAAGAAAATACACCAAGGCATAAAACACAATGAAGGATGAGTTCATTGAAGAGTTTCACCCTTTGAAATATGATGGAGATATTGTAACTAAACTTTGTACCACTAAGAAAATAGTTGATGAAGATGTAAAGTCATACAATCATCGATTAAAGCATTTGGTGGACAACATGTAAATGCCTCTAGAAAATGTATTGGCGAATGGTGGTTTTTAGATGGATTGCTACCCAAGATATAAGAAGAATATGAATGTAGTTTCATATTCCATATATGAAAAAGCTTTGGAGAATGCAAATAATTATAAAAGTGATGCAAAATAAATAGACATAGGAATGATATCACATTCTAAGCATAACGATTTAGATAGTGATGATGATGATACTATACAATAGATAGTATAATTGTTGCAAAAGGAATTCGATAAGATAATAAAATATGTAAAAGATAAAGTTAAGAAATATAGGAAGGATATATTGTGTACAAAATGTAATTTTGAAGGCCACACGAATGTGACTTGTCCTTGAAATGAATATTGTCACATTTGTAATGTACTTGGACATTAAGTGGTATAATTTCCATTATACGCAAAGGTACATCCATATGTTCTTTCAATTTAGGAGTAGGAGGAGAAACCAAAATCTCAAGGGAGTGGTCAGTAGGCTACCAGTGGAGGTTATTAAAATAACCAAATAGGGGGAAGACAATACCAAGATAACTAGAAGGGAGGGCAAATCTACTTGTAGTATGATTTTAAGGAAGACCAATCATACAGTTTCACAATTACCAAAAGTTGGGGAATTTTGTGAAGAAATGTCCTTCACCCTAGAAACAAAAAATACAAAAAACCAATGTTGCACACATGTGTAGATGGTGTGGTCCAAGGAACCACAAAGAAATAAATTATCCAAAGTAAGCGAGTTCTAGTAACTTACAGAATGTGAACTTTTTGGACATTGAGGTACCTCTAGTTAGAGAGGAAACAAAAGAAGTCCTAGCCATGATAAGGAATCAGGCTAAGAAAGATAGTATCCCAAACTATCCAAATAAACTAAGTGATGGTAAGTAGTGAAGAGAATACTTGAGGAAGAAGCACAAAAAGCAAACCAGTTGAGACTATCAGGAGAAAATGAGTTAAAAAAAACATGCACACTAGAAGACAATAGTTGTGCAAAATATAGTAGCACAAGTCCTGAATACAACTATCAATATTAAGGTGGCTAGTTTGTCAGAAGCCATTCCATCATTACATAAAGTGATGGTGAAAGACATACAACCTCATAAGGTGGTGGAATTTGAGATATAGTTAATCAAGAAAGTAGAATAAAAGGATTATTTCATAGATCCAACCATATTGATGATTGATATTGGAAAGAAACCTGCATTAGTCCATATGGAGATATTGGGATACAAGTTGATACAATTCATTGTGGATGTAGGATCTAGTGTTAATGTTTTACCCAAAAATACTTGGTGAGAGGTTGGTGCTCCGTCATTATGGGAACCTAGCTTATGATTGTATGGTGCTGACTAGTATGGTATCGAGACAAAGGGTGTCTTGACAACACAACAAGTTATAATAGCTAACCAAGAATTCATCTTGTATTTCATTATGATTAGCATGCAAAATATGGCATATGATGCTTTGTTAGAAATAGGATGGATACAAATAGCTAAAGTTAATCACAACTAGGAAAAGGAATAGATCACCTTCAAGAAAGGACAACATAAATACATGATTAACTTGAATAACCAAAGGATAGTGAGTATGTAGCCATGATCGATGATTCAAGTAGTTATTCTGGCGAAGAGGATTATGAGCCTAATGAAGAAGGGATTTTATACCTGGATGACTATAGCGAAGATGAATATCAATTTGATAGAATAATCCTTCATTACAATATGGAGGAGTACAAGTTTTTTTAGCCCATATACCTCTGTATTAATATAGAGGAGACCACAAAAAAAATAATATGAAGGCCAAATCTAAACTGAAGAAAGTATAAGAGGAAAAATGGGCATTTCCTAAAAGGTTTGGAGAATATACTATGGAATATGTTGTAATCAATGCAAGACCACTGCATCCAATAAATGTGGAAAATGTGGTAAGAGATCCTAGGAACATTAAGTATAAAGGACCTCAGATAGTGGATGTAAATCTAGGAATTGAGGAAGAACCTAGAATGATCCACTATGGAGATGATTGGGACCCAATATTGAAATAAAAATCTTTCAATATATTATTGGAGTACAAATATGTATTTTATTGGATGTGTAAGGGTCTGAAATGTATACCACTAGATTTATGTTTCCACAATATCAAGTTAATGCCTAGGGTACAACCAATGAGAAGAAGACCATATAGGATGAATCCCAAGTATTTCACACTAGTGATGCAAAAATAGAAAATATGTTGGATGAAGGTATCATTTTTAGAGTCATTACTAGTCATTGGGTTTCCCATATTGTGGTAACCCTAAAGAATAAAGTGGATAAGATCTGAATATGGATGGATTTTAGGAACTTGAACATAGTAACAATCAAATATCCCTTCCCAATTCCTTTCACAGACTCCATTATGGAAGAGGTGTCTAGACATGATTTTTTTTATTCCTAGATGGGTTTTCTGGGTATAATCAGATAAGTATAGCCAAGGAAGATAAAATAAATACCATATTTATTTTGGAAAATGGCATCTATGCATACAACCAAATTTCATTTGGGCTTTGTAAAATCCTAGCTACATTGCAATGCATTATTTTGTACAACTTTGATTAATTGGCAATAGGGAACTTCAAGGTATTTATGGATGATTGGTCCATTTATGGTAAGATCAAGGAACATCTACCTAGTCTTAGTGAATGTATAAGTAGGTGTATGAATGTGCAAATCTCCATGAATCTAGGAAAATATTTTTTTAATGGTACCTTATGGAAAACGTTTAGGACATATAGTATGGAGTGAAGGGTTGAAAAATAATACTAATAAAATTTGTGTTATATTATACATGGAGGAACCATATAATGTGAGCTCATTAAAAACCTTCTTTGGATCCACATGGTAGTATCAAAGGTTAATTAGGAACTATGCACATGTGTCCTACTGATAAGGAACTAAAAATAAAGACAAGAATCAATTCCAAGATGAGTAATATTTACAAATTAGATGCTTAAATAAGCATAAAGTACAAACGATAATCCTGGAAAACAACAATAGATCCGAGGATTATGTAAAATGATAAGATAAAGGCTAAGAAGAAAAGCCCTTATTATACGAAAATAACAACACCTAGACTTAGACCTAGTCAACATGAGCCTAAAACAAACTCACGGATATTATTCCCTAGACTAAGTCCTATTAATCATCAACCTAAGGTTGATGAAAATAATTAACCCATATCATTCCTCCCAAAAAATGAAGCATTGGACTCCAATGCTTTTACAAATAAATGGGAGAGAAGATATTACAAAAATAAGTGCCCAAAAATCCTCCAAAGTGGTTCAGAAAAGAAGAGAGATAGACGATGTACAAAGCTCCAAAGAGATCACCATGACTCCATCAAAGGGAGAAACAATAAGAAAAATACATGCTCAACGCTGAAAGGGTCCATATAGGAAACCCAATAGAATATCGAGGTCTGTTTCTGTTGGGGTCAGCATCAAGCATGTAGGAATGAACACTACTATGCTAAAAAAGGGCCTTCTCAAAATATCATTCAATCTTCAAGAAGGAGAAACTCTTCACACCAATCATGATGAACCATAAGCATGCACCCAAAAATAAGTACAAATGATCCTACCAAGTAAGTATCTTGTAACCATAGTTGGTGGAGGATGGGTGGATGAAAAAGTCACAAGTAGGCATGTTCTAAAGTGTCGAATCTCTATAGTCTTCAAAAATCAGATTTTCAAAGTGTCGAATCTCTGTAGTCTTCGGCTCAAGGAAGGCATGAAGTGAAGTGAATGCCTTCAAGTGGGAGATGAAGTATCGGGTACCATCGAGATGCACTTCATTACAAATCAATCCCAAATGGGAGGAGTAATGTGAATCCTCAAAGATCAATAATTGCAAGTGGAAA
This sequence comes from Wollemia nobilis, assembly GCA_028583015.1. Lineage (NCBI taxonomy): Eukaryota > Viridiplantae > Streptophyta > Pinopsida > Araucariales > Araucariaceae > Wollemia > Wollemia nobilis. The sequence continues at coordinate 116,935 of JAQPPZ010000949.1, forward strand.
ATAACTATTAAAAGCTAAAAAGTGGTGTGTAGCAATGTACCAAATGATGAATGCACCAAGTAAGAGAAGTAAAATGGTTCTCCTCATAAGCTACAAACAATATTGAATTATCTAAAGCAAAAGTTGATGCAGAAGTTGATGTAGTGTTGCTCAAAAAAGTGTTGCAAATATTGCAAATGAAGACATGAACGAAGCTAAAATGTTGAAATCCATGAAAAGACAAGCCACTAGGGGTAAATACAAATCCAATGTGTGTGGAGTACCCATGTGATATCCATGATCACATAAAGAGGACCATGGTCAAAAGAAGAGACAATGACAACTCCCAAATTGGAGTACCCGAATTCCCATGATCGGAAAACAACACCTCCTAGAGTAGGAGTACCCAAAATCATGACAAAATCTCAAGAGGGCCATGGTCATGAGAAATTCTACTTCCAAAAGTCTCGAAGGATGAAAGTGGATTTAAGGAGTGTCGGGTTCAACCGAAAATGCACTCCATTTTACAACACTTTATTTTTGAAAAAGGATTCAATTACCTAAACTTTGGTGCAACGTATGTCAAAAAAAACCTTTATAAAATATCAAAATAATAACCCAATTGGAACCGGCTCAAAAAGAGCTTTCCAATGACTATATGTAAACTTATACTTACAAAAATATGAAGCCTCCAAAAACTATGAAAAATAGTAAACTTGTTGGACAAGAGTCATTACAAGGTGATCCTTATCGTCGTGAGCAATGACAAAATAATTTTGAAATTGTGTCTATAAAGATGGTAAGTCAAGGAGCACAAGTTCTAGTCAATGATTTTGGTAGAAGGGAATTGGTCCAAGCTAGTGGATGGCGCTCTCAAGAAGCACTACTAAAAATGTCCTCTTTATAAGGCTTGAAAAACCTTTAATCAACCACATGTGTCAATAAAAGTTGGTGGCACATGATCAAGACATAGGAAACTGGAGCATGGGTGAAGTCAAATTAGGGTGAGAACTCGATCAACAGAAGAAACAGGTTCCATCTAACATGTGCCATCACCTCATAGGAAATGGTCCAAGGTAGTGGACTGCACTCTAGAGAAGCGCCTAGCCAATAGGTGTTGGATAGTCTCCTTTGGGTGAATTTTCCCAATTAAAATCCGTAATAAGTGTTCTCCCACTAAATGTGGGATTATGCAGGCAAATCGCTCATGCAATCAAAACCATGCTCGACATGTTGAGTAGAATTACCAGGAAAAAAGGAGATACAACAAGTGTGCCACGTTCAAGATGATGTTGGCTAATGATGGTTGGAGATCCACACATCGAGGATAGATGGACAATACACCCATTTCATTACCACTCAAAGCCTGATCTGGAGTAGAGAGAAGTCGTATGAGGAAATTTAGTGTGACATTATTGACATTGATAGTGTCAGGGCTAGCTACGACACATAATATTAACACTCACACAAGAAATAATGACCATGCAAGGATGATCATTAATGCTTGTTGTGCTGCACAGTGGCACCTGGGATGATATCACACTACAATTCTCGTGGATGTTAAAAAATCCATAATAATGGATGAAATTCGCTCACGCTACAAATTTTGACTCTTGCACGTATAAAATGACTAGTGTTGCTGCAAGGAGGTAGTTATTTTGCCTATAGGGTTCGCAGCTATTTCATGGACTCGAGCAAAGGGCTTAGGTCAAGACGTACAAAGGGAAGATGTCAAAAAAGGCCAGCAAAACCTACTGTGGGTGCAATGCATCAAGAATCGATCCACTGCCAATGACCAAAAAATAGGAAAAACCTATGTTAAGATGAGCGAAATGAACAAGGTTTGGTCACCACTCACATCAGACATTGAATGTTGCGAATCATCTCATCTACGATTGTTGCCAAAAAGTCATACTAAATGACTGCAAATGCTTGAGTCATTGCCATTTTAACCATATTTGCTTAATTTCCCACCAAAAGTGTGATGTCGATGTCAAATTGACTCTACAAATTATATATGGAAATCTGCATGAATGTTCATAGTTTTTAGAAGTTAATAGCTTATCTGAGTTGTGTTGTATATCAACAGGACATAGAGCATAAAATAATCCCTCATCAAATGGAAATTACCTCTATATAAATTGCCTCGATAGAGACACAACTAAGACAGAGTGCGTCAGGTGTGCAATGAATATCACCTTGGAATTATATTCAAATGTGACACAGATAGATTAGGGATAGCAGTAAAAAGGCTTCTATGCGATTGGTGCCAAGTGCTTCAGTAGATCTACAGTAGATCATGGGTTGCTCAATGTAATCATACGTTAGGTCAAGACCAATAGGTGTGCAAAATATTTAGATCTGAGAATTATTCTCCATATATGACTACCTGTCAGATTGTAGAGTGGTCGAAGCAGCAGATGTCATGGTAGTAAATGCCAATCATTGTGTGTACTAGTAGAAGGAAAAAATTTTGAACAAGGAGATTAATCAACATCAGATATTGTTGTACTTAGTATGGCATTGAGAGGGGGGGTGAATCAGTGTGGCATTCCAAAACATGAATTAACAGCTCTAAAAACCACAACAATTAAAACTTATAAACAAATATAATAAGTACAAGAGAAGATCCACACAACATAGATTTTTAACGAGGTTCACCAAAATGGCTACTCCAAAAAAGAATGACTACACTACCATCCAAATCCAACCTCTTGCAAAGCACCAACTTTACAATGTTTACACAACGGAAGGAGCACCAACCCCTTATTTATCTACACCAACAAAGGAGCACCAACCCCAATTTGCCACTAACTGAATTTAATTTTGAATGAAAATGTTTGACAAATACCTTTGTTATTACAAGACTCTAACTTATCTACTTCACCTTTGCAATCCCCACTCTCCAACTCTCACACAATCACACTACACACAAACTTTGCAATCAACTCCCTTCTCTCCCCTCCTTCACTCACCCACAACTGTCATTCCACACTCTACTCTCTATGTGCATTCACATTATGCACTTTATCATCTCTCGATTCTATGCTATCTACGCTTACGACCGCATCTCGACTTCAACATTCACCCGATGGATACCTAAATCTCCAAAAACCTTGCTTATATACTTGAGATTTTAGATGAAAACCCTAATTATAGTCGTTTGATTATGCAAATGCAAACCCTAATATTGTCATCCAAACCCTAAACATGGTCAATGTAAACCCTAAATGTGGTCAATTACAAACCCTAAAATTTGTCACCCATTGAATGACTTTTAACTTCTCCACTACATTATTAGATCTAACCGCCTGAGTTGACAACAATGACAAAACTCATGCAACACCTTGCTCAACAATCTCCCCCTTTGAAATTGTTGGCAACACCCACATTCCTAACTCTTCTCCCCTTTGTCAATAATACCAAAGCTACACTCCCCCAGTCCATACACACCATTCTCGGAACCACATTGAAATAGTTAGAAAAATCATGGATATGATCAATAAGATGAACAAATGCACAAATGCCCCCCTTGAGAATTTGATCCCAATGGCTAGTCAAATTTAGACTATTCTTGGGAATATGTGCCACTTCAATTCATCTCTCAGCCTCAACCCCTTCTCCAATATCAAACTGTCCACATTTAGTAAAGCAACACGATCGTTAACTATCCAACTTTTGCTCTATAATGCAAACACACCATATACATCTTGAATATTCTCACAACTTGAACCACAATTTGTCTTTCTCTAGTGAGAATCCAAAACTACCTCAATTCTTTATAAAAGCACCTCAAACATTCATCACCACTAGAAATCATCTATCACATTATAAAATTCTTCAATCTTCCCATTCAACATCGATTTCACTTCACAAAATTGACAAGTACTCACACAATTTCCAAAACCAATTTACTACCAAAACTTACTTTCAACTTCATTCAAAGAAGACATTTTTCAAACACTTTAGCCAACCGTAGTCACCTTACCACCTCAAACTTCTTATCCTTGAATTGGCATTATATTAAAAGTTAAAACAAAACTATCTATGAATTAAATATATTCACCAAGGTGTAATGAAATATCTGACAATCTTCACATCAAGCATCGAACAAAAACATGCTTCTATTATCAAAACACAAATACATAAAACATTCTTTCAATAAACAAAAACAATAAATATAATCCATAGCTATAATCTGGTAAAACCATCAACAAAACAACAATGACATAAGCAATACTACCAATGGTGAAGATCTCAATCAAACACTACCCTTCATGCACTCACACACAACTAAATGAACAACCAACACACTTGACAATTATACCACAAAAGCCCAACTTCTGGTCTTTCATCCTTAGATACCTAGACAAAATATAGAAGCATTAAAATAAAACCTTTCAAAATGCTCCCCCAGGAGTGTTACAGATTTATGCAAACAAACATCTCCTTTAGTTCAAGAGACACGATCCTCTCTTCTTTATTTCTCCACTTTCTTGACCTCGGGCTGATTTTTCACCCTCCCTATTTTGCATCATTGCATAACTTGAATATCTCTCCTGTGGTTGTCTCTTATGCATCCATGATGAATGATTATTTTCCTTTCTTCTATGAACCATTTATTTCTTCCTGTTTGTTCTTTCATCTTATAAATCTATGTTTTGCCTTAGATTTGATACAAACGCTTGACAAAACCTTGCTATGTGCCCATGACCATTGCATTGAAAACATTGTACAAAGTGTTCACTCAATGCATGTATTTCACCAATAACTCTTTGATTTATTATTTAATCCACAATAAGTTGCCTGTGACCATACGGTACATTTGAAACAATAGCCATTAAAAGTGTTAGTATGAAAAAAGAGAGTGGTAGAACCTCTTTGTTGTCTCTTTTTAAATCTCCTTTGATATTTTATTTCTTTTGAAGATACACTTAACCTTTTCTGCAGGACCCTTCAAAGAACTTCCTTCTCTATAAATTGGAAGATACAGTTATTCAACCAATCCGGACCATGCTTAATCTGGACTCTTTGATGACTTATCATTTTACTACAATTTGTGCTCTTCTCAAATAAGATTTGTATTTGCCTCTTCTAGTTGTTTCTTCAATGAAACAATCCTTCCTTTTCACAAATAATCTTCTCAGACCGACTAGAGTTTCCTCAACCCCACTCTCACTGTAGCTTAGATTACTAACTACTTTGAAATCCTCTTCATGTTTTACACACATAATTACACACTCAATCTTCTTCATCCAGAATAAAACAACAATCTCACCCCAACTCCAACGACCCATACAAACCCAAAAAACACCACCCCCAATAAACTAATCCTTAAAACCACAAGCTAAATATCACCCAAAAATAAATTCTCTTTATTACATTCAATTATTCTATTTCTTCTTCTCTCCCCTTTTTCTTGCCTTTCTTTGCCATAAGAGTATTCCAACCCTAGCTGATTTAGCCTTTAAAGGACTTCTCAATTTTGCACTTAGTATCAGAAGGAATCAAAACATATATAACAAAGATTCCCACTCCCCCCCCACCCTTCAATTTTTTAAATTATATTACCTATCCTCATTCCCACTTTCCCTAAAGATGGATACTAAATTCAAAAACTACTTATATACTGAAATTTAGATGAAAACCTAAAGTAGTGAATGCAAATGCAAACCTAATCTTGGAAACCCTAAACATCAAACCCTAAAGGCAATGCAAACAAAAATTGAAGACGCCCACAATAGATCTAACCATGACAACAACAAACTCACACACCTGCAACAGATATCCTACACAAATTACTTGCACATATTCCAAAGAGTGAGCACAATCACTATTGGAAGGTGTTAGATGTTTTTATGATGTCATCAACGTAGTAGAGCTAACAAAGGTAGAGGAACCCACGTCGGAGTGTCAGATCCACGACGAACAAAGGTGTTGCAAAGGGTAACAGAGACCAATCTCTGTGAAACGTGTGCCAAAAGGGATCGACAAAAATTGTTGGTGATAATTTTGTCACTTCAAAAACATTCGACAAAAATGTGTGAATGATTTTGTATTATAAAATTTTGATGTCCAATATTTGTCAGCAAAAAATTACAAAAAGTTGTTCAACAAATTTTGCAAGAAATTTGGTTTGCAAAATCATCAGTGAAAATTGCAAAATTTGATAAGAAGGGGAAAAAGGGGGAATTTCCATGAGGCAAATTCCCCCTCATAGGCCAAGAGCCATGATGCTCTAATACCAATGATGCTCTAATACCAATGATAAGGAACTAAAACTCAAGACAAGAATCAATTCTAAGTTGAGTAATATTTAAAAATTAGATGCTTAAATAAGCACAAAGTACAAATGATAATACTGGAAAACAACAATAGATCCAAGGATTATGTAAAATGATAAGATAAAGGCTAAGAAGAAAAACCCTTATTATACAAAAATAACAACACCTAGACTTAGACCTAGTCAACATGAGCCTAAAACAAACTCACGAATATTATTCCCTATACTAAGTCCTATTAATCATCAACCTAAGGTTGTGTTGTGGATGCTCCACAACGTACCCCAAAATTGGGGACCCACCTTTTTTGCATGTTTTCAAGAAGACCGAAGTGGCCCATATGCTAAAGATCAAATAAAATGTAAAACACTACAAGGATGAAAAAGTGTCGCGATATCGCGACATGCTACAGTTTCGCGGTCCAAAGCAAAGAGAGATCAAAAGAGAAAAAGTGTCGCAATATCATGACATGTTGCTTTATCGTGGCCAAAAGGGAAAAAGTGTCACGATATCACGACATGTTGCATTATCACGGCCAAAAGATAAAAAGTGTCACGATATCGAGACATGTTGCATTATCGCGGCCAAAAGAGAAAAAGTGTCACGATATTGCGACATGTTGCATTGTCGCGGCCAAAGGAGGAAAAAGTGTCGCGATATCGCAACATGTTGCATCATCACGGCCAAAAGAGAAAAAGTGTCGCGATATCGCGACATGTTGCATCATCGCGGCCAAAAGAGAAAAAGTGTTGTGATATCGTGACATGTTGCATCATCGCGGCCAAAAGAGAAAAAGTGTCGCGATATCATGACATGTTGCATCATCACGGCCAAAAGAGGAAAAAGTGTCGCGATATCGCGACATGTTGCATCATTGCGGCCAAAGGAGGAAAAAGTGTCGTGATATCGCGACATGTTGCATTTTCGCGGCTAGAACAGAAGAAAGAAAAAGTGTCACGATATCGCGACATGTTTCATCATCGCGGCCAAAAGAGAAAAAGTGTCGTGATATCGCGACATGTTGCATCATCGTGGCCAAAAGAGAAAAAGTGTCGCGATATCGCGACATGTTGCATCGTCGCGGCCAAAATAGGAAAAGTGTCACGATATCGTGACATGTTGCATTTTCGCGGCCCAAAGTAAAGAGAAAGAGCAAGGAGAAAAAGTGTCGTGATATCGTGACATGTTGCTTTGTCACGACCAAAAGGGAAAAAGTGTCGCGATATCGCGACATGTTGCTTTGTCATGGCCAAAAGGGAAAAAGTGTCACGATATCACGACATGTTACATTCTCGCGGCTAAAAGCAACAAAAGAGAGCAAGGAGGCAAAAGTGTCACGATATCGCGACATGTTACATTTTCGCGGTGAAGGGCCACAAAATGGAAACCAAAGCACATGCATGCACAAGGGAAGGTGAAACGAACAGTCAGGGAAGGTGAAACGAACATCCATTGGAAAATGAAACGAACCATCATGGAAGGAGAAACAATTTTTTTAGAAGTTTAAATACGCCTTTCAAAGAGGCCAGAAAGGGTTGGAAACTACCACGAGCAGAGTTACAGATTTGAAGGAAAGAGGGCCATTCTGGACCTGTTTGGGCTATTTTTCTTCAATTGACTAGTTTGGGAAAACTAGAAACTTCTGTTATTGTAAAATGACAAATTTTTAATACAAAAATTTTCAGAAAGTTGCATCTTATGGACAAGAAAGAAGGATTCATTTTATGAATGCAAGATTAAATGTCTATTTTTCCCCTTTTCAGATTTTAGGCTTGTAAATGGATTTTTATACAAGTTTCTTGGTTGCTTCATGCGAATGTCTAAATCTGAAAACCTCATTTAAAACCCTAGGAGCCAGCACTTAGCTTATCCGGATTGTGCTTGTTTTGCAGGTCCAATAGGTTAGGTTGCATGCATGGAAACCTCACATCTTCGGTTTTGTCGAAATAGGATAGCATCATACTGAATGCATTTTATTTTTCTACATTTCATTTTCATTTTTCTGCATTTTATTTTCAAAAATTTTAACTTTATTTTAATATTCAGGCATTAAAATAAAAATTAAAAAAACTTCAAAATCCAAAAATAATTTAACCATTGCGTAGGTTATACTTCATACTTCCAATAAGCAATTTGAAATTTCATTTTCGGAGTTGTTTAATATTTTTAAAAATTCATCAAAGTTGTTGTTTTGTTACAGATTTTAAAAATCCGAAAATAGAAAATTTCCATTTTAAGGTCAAATTCCATTTTTTTAGTTTTGTTTTGCACTCATGAGCCTATGATGACATTCCCTTCATGAAAATTCCAATTTCATTGAAGGAGTTATGTTTTATGGCATTTTCACAAATTTCCATTTTGAGCACTACATCGTGGTCATATGAGGGCCAACTCACATTTGCTCTATTTTGGTTCAATGAACAATCACTAAAGTTTCATGGTAAAATAAACCAACATTGCCCCTTGTTTACAGTTACTTGCAATCACTAAGGTGTTCCAAGCATTTAAATTGAATATCTTTATTTGAGATTACTAATACACATATGCAAATGCTAAAATAGCGGAGACCTTGGAGAAGTTGTTTGTTTAACTTCTTTGCAAGAGGGGATTTGGAGCCCAAATCCTAAGGAAGAGTGTACTTTCACGACTATGTGAAAATACCACTCAACATTTTGGCACTAGAAGGAGGGCCTGAATTGGTTTATTTCAGTGTGATTTAAATGCTATAGGGATTTAAATTTTGAATATTTCATGCCCTATTGATTATTATCTTTAGCCCTCTTTTAACAATACAACCTTGTAGTGTTAAAAGGAGGACATGAATTGCTATGCTTTGTTCTAATGCTTTTGATTGTTCATACAGGAATAATGTTTTTTGATTTGATTTTGAAAAAAATTTGGTCTTGACTAACGAGGTTGTCTCCATGCAATTACTTTCATTTGATTTTAATGGATATGTTTCTTGGTTGATGCTAGCATGATTATTCATACGTTATATGTTTTATATTTTCTAGTCATTTCATGCTTATTTGTAAGGAATTACTTTGTCTAAAAATGTATTTGTTGTCGGTATTATGCTCTTCACTTGCGTGTAATGCGATCTTGTGAATCAGAAAGCCTACAACACTAGGAGTATGCTCTTCACTTGCGCTTATGTGATCTGGTGAATCAGAAACTAATTTACATTTTTAGAATATTGCTTTGTCATGGTTCCTTCTTTTTATTCATGACTAACAAATTGGTTTTGAAGTTATTCTTTGAGTTTCATTAATGGCTACAATTTTAGGAACGTGGTATGGGATACATGTTAGTCCTTTGAACATTAGTGGAGATTCTCATGATTTACCTAAAGAAAATAGAAAAATGTTTGCCCAAATTTAAGCACAATGGTCCAACATCAGCCAAGGAACATATTCAAGCCTATGTGGATATCCTAGTTAGATGGAATGTCGAGCATGAGGATGTGGCATGTAGAATGTTTCCCGGAACCCTAGATGAGGTGGCATATGATTGGTACATCAATTTACCCACTGGTTCTATTACATCTTGGACATAATTGAAAGATGAGTTTATCAATCAATTTAGGTTGTTCATTGATCCTTTCACGATATATCAACAATTTGTTTCTTGCAAAAGAGAACCAAATGAGCCAGTGAGAAATTTCAACTTGAGGTTTCGAAAGCTTTATGCGAGATTAATTTCTCCCTATACTATTGAGGAAAGTGGTGCTCTTCAAATATACTTTCGAGCATTGAATCCATTATTTGCCATATTTGTTAAGATGAATCCCTTAGTTACTGATCTTGCATCGGCCTACACAGAAGCTATGATTGTAGATCAACAATTGAGGCCACAAGGTTATGGAGTGGAGCAATCAACTATGGTAGGACAACTAGGGGCTTGCAATCAAACCTCGATGGTAAATCAAATGTGGGCACAACAAAATTTGATATTAAATGTTTTTCCCTACAATCAACTTTATCCTACCATACCAACTTATGCTCCCACTTGTGCTTATACAAGTACATCCATCCATCCAACTATGCCTCAATTAGAGAATCATGTGGTCACTCATGGAACCATTACAACAAGTGTTCAAGAATCGTCCGTGGATATCAATTCAACTAATCCTACTAATTCTACCACTCAACCCAAATAGTTCGTATCAGAAGTAAAAGAGCAAAATAAAGTGGTTAAGAAGGTATGTAGGCATGTTCCACTCCAAAAACGAGCACATCAATGTATGCATCCAAATCATCCTAGGAAGAAAATTCATAATGCCGATCTTAATGATATTTCATGTTATGCTTCTTCAAGTGATACAAGAGATTTTGAGGTGACTCACGTTGAAGTAAATACCTATTCAAAAAGTCTTGAAGAGCATGAAGTTTTTGGAGAATAAATTCTATGGATGGGTAACAAGAAGTTGGAATCAAATGATCACCATCTTGTTTTGGAAAAGAAATATCTAGAATCATTACCCAAAAAGGAGGATTTGGATGAACAAACTTATGTGGATATGATTTGGTCAGATGTACTTGCAAAGGATTGGAGCAACTATATGACATGGAATTCAAAAATCGATCCCATTATAGAAGCTCCTAAGCCATCACAAGTGGTTGAAAATGAATTGGAAGGAAAATCAACAAATGAAGTTGAAGACATAATCAAATTTCACCACTTGTTCTCGAATGACACTTTGGATGATGTTCTCGAAAGTGATGACCAAGAGGATCCACACCTTCCAAATTGTGATAAAATTGAATCATGGGTTACAAATTTTGATTATGATAGCTTTACCAATTTGAATTCAAGAGATAACCCACTTTTGGAAATAACTGAACCATCTAAGGAAGGTGAAGATGAATGGGAGGAGACACAAGTGATTTATCATGAAGATGAGTTACTTGACATACACTTTGACCAAAAATATTTGAGGGTTGAAAAGGATGGACGTGTGTTCAATTGGGTACCAAGGTTTGGTGCCTTTGATGAACAAATCATGGAGAAAGAAAAAGTGCTATATGATGAAATGCCATTGAAGGTGAATGAAGAACAAGGATTAATTTCTAACCACACCTTTGATAACATTACTTTAATGAATGAAAATGACCTTGATCCATTTAAATTGCTAAATAAAATTCATCAACAATTAATTCTTGAACCTAGGATAAAAACTCCTAATGATCCCAATTTAGTAAATATCCTAGAGGCTTGTAAATTGTTGCACAATTTTAATTGGCCTAAGAACATGGAAAATGAATTAGCTTTGAAATTTTTAGAAATAGGCTCTTGCTTACAAAATTTCATTTTGAATAAAGAAAGCCTAGTTCTAAATCATGAATGGAATTATGAAATTTATACCTTAAAGAATAAACGAGATGAAATTGAAGATCAAATATTGTCTAATCAATTTGATGATTTGAATCTCACCTATGAGAGTACTAATGACACTAAATCAAATTGGTGGGGTGTGTTGGCAATTTTGGGTTTGAGATCCTAGCTCCTTGTCTATGAGTTGTCATTGATGTCAAAAGGAAATGGCATTAATGTTAAGAGGATGTGTTGGCTTCAAAGGTGAAAGATTCCAAGAGAATATTTTTAAGAGAATCCGGAGAGATTCCATTGGATAAGGTTTTTGGATAGGGTTTTAATTAAAACCAAGTTAAATGGTTTTTATTAAAACCAATGGAGGTTCTCTTTATTATTTAATTATTATTTAAAACCCTTCAAGGTTTTAATTAATTAATTTTTTTAATTAATTAAGGGAGAAATTATTTTTAATTTATTAAAAATATTTAAAGGTTTTTAAACCTTTTTTATTCTTAATTTATTAAAATTAATTAAGGGTTTTTAAACCCTTTAGAAAGCAATTTCGATTAAATTCGAAATTACGTTTCTCTGCCGTCGACATGTTCTAAAGTCCACGATTGGACTATAAATATGGGAAGGATCCTAAGGTTTAACTCCTCTTGAGAATTTTGAATGCATTAATTTTTGGCTGCGATCGATGCTCTGTTGACGTCGCGGAAGAAGAGAGCTCACGTTTGAAAAACTTACGAAGTGCTTGTTCGTTGAAGTGGTAGGAAGTCTGTCTTAGACTTCGTTAGCCCCTTGTGGGCTAGTGGCAGCATAGGCTGCATTTGGGCTTTGCGTAGGCGGAGGTCTGCATTTCGATTCCCACGGAGGAAGCTGTGCATGGATTAAGTCACGTTTTTGTTAAAACGTATTTTGTTCCACGATTTTCGGATTCGTCAAGGGCAGCCATTCCACGATTTTCGGATTCTTCAAGGACAGCCATTCTAAGGTGTGATTAATTTCTTGATATAATTTTTGGCATTGTTTAGCATTGTTTAAAAGACATAGGAGAAATAAGGGGATATTTCTTTGGTTGTATTTTTGAGATTAGTCTTTTGCTATGCTAAAGTTTAAAATGGAGATATAAGGTGTAAGTTTTGGTTGTTGTGTTTTTGACTTCTTTGGTGGTTGTTTTCAAAAGAAGAGAAGCTAAAAGGTGTATTAAGGAAAGTTTTTATATGCTCATTTATCTTGGTTCTAACCCTAACTTGGTTGGAAGTTTGAGGGTTGTGTGTGGTGACAGCTTTAAGGGTCAAGTTTCTTCTACTCCAATAAGGTATGGGCACATTCTTCTTATGAGTATGATTGGTGTGTGTTTTCTGAAATAAGGTTGGAGTGAAAAGGTTTTCAACTAGGTTTTCTTTGATTGGGTGTAAATCCTATTTTCTGGTTTGTTGAAGACTACTTATGCATTGTTATCCTTAAGGAGAGTTTTTGATGAATGCATAATTTTTGGTTTGAGATAGTGGAAGCTTTGTGCACTAGGGTTTGTATTTGTGAGTCAAGCTACTTGCATTGAGTTGGTGGAACCCTTGGTTGGCTGTTTTGAGTTTGATGGTTGAGTTGCTTCCATAGAGGTTGTTTGATCAAGTTATTGCTTTACTTGATTCATGATATTGGGCTTACTCCATTGAGTTGATTTGAGCAAGTTATTCTTTGCATTTGGTGATATTGTGTTGGTGGCTGTTTTGTTCAAATATCTTTGGAGGGAAAAGGATTTCTACTTGTTTCCTTTTTCTTGTGATGATTGGTTGAATGCTTCAAGGTTAATGTTGAGTTGAATGATGTTGGTTAAACCTTGTCTATAAGCATTGTTGTTAAAGCCCTAATTGGTTGAGAAAAGATATTGGTTGTGGAAAGAACATGAGTAGCATTGTTATATGAGATATTGCATGTTTGGCAATTGTTGGGTTGTGTTTCATGTTCTTGAGAAAAGCATACTACATCTATCTTATTCATTTGAGATTGAGATTGAGTTGAGATTGATATTGGGAGTTAAGTATAGATCATATTGAGTCTCTAACAATTCTCTTTATGTTTCTATGAGATTTGAGATTGAGATTGAGATTGAGTTGAGATTGATATTGAGAGTTAAATATAGAACATATTGAGTCTCTAACAATTCTCTTTATGTTTCTATGAGATTTGAGATTGAGATTGGGAGTTAAGTATAGAACATATTGAGTCTCTAACAATTCTCTTTATGCTTCTATGAGGTTGATGAATCACATTGGGTCTCTAACAATTCTCTTTGTGGGTTCATGCTAAGCAAGTTTTTCTTGGTGAACTTGTGAGCTATTTTGGACAGGTTCCATTGGGGACTTGTGAGCAAGTTTTGGACAGGTTTCGATGGGGACTTATGAGCAGATTTGGATAGGTCCTAGCAGAGGACTTGTGAGATGAGATTGATAGTTCTATCAGAGAACTTGAGGACAGAGGTACATTGGTTCTATCAGAGAACCTGAGGACAGATTTGGCAAGTCTTTGAGAAGGCTTGTGGATAGAGGATTGATTTGTTCAAGTGTTGGACAGATCTAACAGACAGAGGAAGACTTGTACTAGACCGACTGACTATGTTTGGTACAGGTTGTTGAGCTGCTGTGGACGTGATCATAGAAGGTAGAGGTCTCTTAGGCTAAGCATTGAGGACAGGAGGTCTTCGATGGAAAGGAGTTCCACGTGCTGGCAAGAGGTAGAGACAATTGATCTTCTGAGGGATCATATCCAGAGTAGAGGGGAAGGTATCTCCTTTGAGCAGAGGCTCATAAATTCAGATTGGGGGAAGGTATCTCCTTTGAGCAGAGGCTCATAAATTCAGATTGGGGGAAGGTATCTCCTTTGAGCCGAGGCTCATAAACATTGTAATTGGGAAGGTTTCCCAAAGAACTTTGAGATAAATTTTAGAGAAAAGTTTTGTGGATGTAGCCTAGCCATTCTGGGTGAACCACGTTAAAATTGGTGTCACTTTGTGGATGATTTTGTGCATTGCTTTGATATTGCTTTGGGTATATTGCTTTACTATTTTGAAGTATAAAGGAAAAAGTAAAAAGAGGTCTTATACTGTTCACCCCCCCCTCTTAGTATAAGCTTGTGTTCTTCAATTGGTATCAGAGCCGGTGCCTTCAAAAAGTTTAACAGCTTGAAGGAAGATCTTACAAGAACACAAATGGCAAGGAAAGGCAAAAGCAAAACCATAAGACACAAGAAGAAGAAAACACACATGGTCATGAAAGAAAATGAAGATGAACTCAATGTTGCTATTTTGGGAAGAAGAATGGAAATAGATTCAAGAGATGAATCAAACAGTGGAGAACAGGCTAGATTAATAAAGTTTTGCACCAGATGTGGGAAGACCGGTCACTTTGCAGCTGATTGCTCACAAGGTAGAGAATGTTTTGTTTGTGGTCAACTCGGTCATAATGAACGTCATTGCCATGGGTTTAGTAGCAGTGAAGATGAAGATGATCCATTCAAAATTGGTGAAGAAACAGATTCAGAACAAGAATGTGATGAAGAAGGAAGTGATGTAGAAGCAAATTGGAAACATAAACTAATTTTAGCTCTGAGTAAAAAGGTTGAGGATGCAGAAGATATAATCACCAGTTTGAAAGTACAAACAGAAGAATACAAGAAAATTTCTGAAGATCTCGAAATGCAATTAACCAGGAAAACAGAGTATTGCAGTAAGCTAGAAAAAGAAATTGATGGTTTAAGAATGCAGACAGAAGAAATGAGTAATAAAGTCGATATATGCAACAAACATGAAGAGGAATCTAACAAAGTTGTTAGCAATATGAAGCTGCAAATAGAAGAGTCCAAAAGGAGTGAAGAAACTCTCAGGTCTCAGATCAATGAGAAAGAGACTGTTTGCTACAAACAAGAAGAAGAGATTGTTTCATTGAAGAAACAACTAGAAGAGGCCAATACAAATCTTAAAATCAAAGATGAGCACAACAATCAAGGAAAGAGGTATTCTCACAAGCACAAGAAGAGTTTCTACCTAGACAAAGCAAGTAAGTGTTCTAGTAGTGATAGTGAAAGTTCTTCAAGTGATAATGAAAATGAGATGTTGTTCATATGAGAAAAAGAGGAAGAACCGAAACATAGATTCATTATCATGAAATGTCTTAGATGTGGAAATTTTGGTCACCTTGAGGATGATTGCACAAATAATGATTTGGTTTCTAGTATGTATGAGGATGCTTCAGAAAACTATAAGGAAGATGCATGTATGGTTTTTGAAAAGGGTAGCACCTCTAGTGATAAGAAATCTGAAAATGGCTTTGATGATTCAAAAGGAAATCAAATAAAGGATCTTGAGAGTGAACTTATTAGTGCTCTTAGTGCTTTGAAAAAGGAAAGAAAGAAGAATGCTAGACTCAAGGATAAGTTAGATGAATGTTGTATGGAGAGAGATGATCTTATTGAAAATCTTGATTTCTCTATAGCTAAGACACAAGAACTCAAGGATGAGTTAGAGTCTAAGGTTCTTGAGTATAGTGAGTTAGAACAGAAAATGGCTTCTTTGAAAGAGGAAACTAAAGAGTACAAGGATAAGCTTTACAGGTTTCAAGATAGCTCCAAAAAGGTTAAGTCACTCATCAAAGGTCAAAGAAAGACAACAGATAAAATAGGCCTTGGTTTTGTTAAGTCACACAAGGAACAAGTTGAAGAGTCTAGTAAGAGACTCCAAAAGGAAGAGAGTTCTGATGAGGAAGGTATTTCAGATCATGAGTCCTTGAATGATAGATGCACAGAAATAGAAAATAGAATTCAGAATGAGAAGAAGAAGAAGTTTTCAGGACCCAAGAGGTCAAATAAAGGAAAGTTTCAAGGCAAATGTTTTGCTTGTCATAGGTTTGGTCACATGGCTTCACATTGCATGGCTCAAGTGAAGAAGGTAAATGACAGTTTTAGATGTGCTAGTTACTTTCAAGGGTATTGCTACTCTTGTCAACATTTTGGGCACAAGGCAGTTTATTGCAAGGCAAATAACAAGAACAGATTTGGTCATAACAGGTTTGGCCAGAACAGGTTTGGTCAGAATAGGGTTGGCCAAAATAGGTTTGGTCAGAACTGGTGGATTCAAAGATCAGGTTTACCATAGAGAAATAACATTGTTACTTGTTATAAGTGCAACAATAAAGGTCACATAGCTAGACAATGTAGAGCTGAAATTCCAGAATACAAGAACAAGAATAGTGGCATGATCAGGTCCAAGGATCAAGGCATGGACAAGAACAGGGATGAGAACAAGAACAAGAACAATGACAAGAATAGGAATATGGACAAAGAGTTCAAGAGAAGGCCCGACAAGGAAGTTATAGACGCTGATGATGATCAGTGCCTAATGGGAGTTTTACTCCCACCCCAAAATTAATCACCTCAACAGGAGGTGGGGGAGGGACTAAGCTAAGAGGCTCATTCTTAGTCCCGAGCCCCAAAGGTGACCCTTTGCCATTGATGACAAAGGGGGAGAGATTTGAGTAAGTGGGGGAGAGCCTCAAGATAGGGGGAGTCTTTATGTTGAGTTTTTGTTGTTGAGAAGCATGGTTTGCCATCAATGACAAAGGGGGAGATTGTTGGCAATTTTGGGTTTGAGATCCTAGCTCCTTGTCTATGAGTTGTCATTGATGTCAAAAGGAAATGGCATTAATGTTAAGAGGATGTGTTGGCTTCAAAGGTGAAAGATTCCAAGAGAATATTTTTAAGAGAATCCGGAGAGATTCCATTGGATAAGGTTTTTGGATAGGGTTTTTATTAAAACCAAGTTAAATGGTTTTTATTAAAACCAATGGAGGTTCTCTTTATTATTTAATTATTATTTAAAACCCTTCAAGGTTTTAATTAATTAATTATTTAATTAATTAAGGGAGAAATTATTTTTAATTTATTAAAAATATTTAAAGGTTTTTAAACCTTTTTTATTCTTAATTTATTAAAATTAATTAAGGGTTTTTAAACCCTTTAGAAAGCAATTTCGATTAAATTTGAAATTACGTTTCTCTGTCGCTGACGTGTTCTAAAGTCCACGATTGGACTATAAATATGGGAAGGATCCTAAGGTTTAACTCCTCTTGAGAATTTTGAATGCATTAATTTTTGGCTGCGATCGATGCTCTGTTGACGCCACGGAAGAAGAGAGCTCACGTTTGAAAAACTTACGAAGTGCTTGTTCGTTGAAGTGGTAGGAAGTCTGTCTTAGACTTCGTTAGCCCCTTGTGGGCTAGTGGCAACATAGGCTGCATTTGGGCTTTGCATAGGCGGAGGTCTATGTTTCGATTCCCACGAAGGAAGTTGTGCATGGATTAAGTCATGTTTTTGTTAAAACGTATTTTGTTCCACGATTTTCGGATTCGTCAAGGGCAACCATTCCACGATTTTTGGATTCTTCAAGGACAACCATTCTAAGGTGTGATTAATTTCTTGATATAATTTTTGGCATTGTTTAGCATTGTTTAAAAGACATAGGAGAAATAAGGGGATATTTCTTTGGTTGTATTTTTGAGATTAGTCTTTTGCTATGCTAAAGTTTAAAATGGAGATATAAGGTGTAAGTTTTGGTTGTTGTGTTTTTGACTTCTTTGGTGGTTGTTTTCAAAAGAAGAGAAGCTAAAAGGTGTATTAAGGAAAGTTTTTATATGCTCATTTATCTTGGTTCTAACCCTAACTTGGTTGGAAGTTTGAGGGTTGTGTGTGGTGACAACTTTAAGGGTCAAGTTTCTTCTACTCCAATAAGGTATGGGCACATTCTTCTTATGAGTATGATTGGTGTATGTTTTCTGAAATAAGGTTGGAGTGAAAAGGTTTTCAACTAGGTTTTCTTTGATTGGGTGTAAATCCTATTTTCTGGTTTGTTGAAGACTACTTATGCATTGTTATCCTTAAGGAGAGTTTTTGATGAATGCATAATTTTTGGTTTGAGATAGTGGAAGCTTTGTGCACTAGGGTTTTATTTGTGAGTCAAGCTACTTGCATTGAGTTGGTGGAACCCTTGGTTGGCTATTTTGAGTTTGATGGTTGAGTTGCTTCCATAGAGGTTGTTTGATCAAGTTATTGCTTTACTTGATTCATGATATTGGGCTTACTCCATTGAGTTGATTTGAGCAAGTTATTCTTTGCATTTGGTGATATTGTGTTGGTGGCTATTTTGTTCAAATATATTTGGAGGGAAAAGGATTTCTACTTGTTTCCTTTTTCTTGTGATGATTGGTTGAATGCTTCAAGGTTAATGTTGAGTTGAATGATGTTGGTTAAACCTTGTCTATAAGCATTGTTGTTAAAGCCCTAATTGGTTGAGAAAAGATATTGGTTGTGGAAAGAACATGAGTAGCATTGTTATATGAGATATTGCATGTTTGGCAATTGTTGGGTTGTGTTTCATGTTCTTGAGAAAAGCATACTACATCTATCTTATTCATTTGAGATTGAGATTGAGTTGAGATTGATATTGGGAGTTAAGTATAGATCATATTGAGTCTCTAACAATTCTCTTTATGTTTCTATGAGATTTGAGATTGAGATTGAGATTTGAGATTTGAGATTGATATTGAGAGTTAAATATAGAACATATTGAGTCTCTAACAATTCTCTTTATGTTTCTATGAGATTTGAGATTGAGATTGGGAGTTAAGTATAGAACATATTGAGTCTCTAACAATTCTCTTTATGCTTCTATGAGGTTGATGAATCACATTGGGTCTCTAACAATTCTCTTTGTGGGTTCATGCTAAGCAAGTTTTTCTTGGTGAACTTGTGAGTTGTTTTGGATAGGTTCCGTTGGGGACTTGTGAGCAGGTTTTGGATAGGTTCCATTGGGGACTTGTGAGCAGGTTTTGGATAGGTTTCGGTGGGGACTTGTGAGTAGATTTGGACAGGTCCTAGCAGAGGACTTGTGAGCTGAGATTGATAGTTCTATCAGAGAACTTGAGGACAGAGGTACATTGGTTCTATCAGAGAACCTGAGGACAGATTTGGCAAGTCTTTGAGAAGGCTTGTGGACAGAGGATTGATTTTTTCAAGTGTTGGACAGATCTGACAGACAGAGGAAGACTTGTACTAGACCGACTGACTATGTTTGGTACAGGTTGCTGAGCTGCTGTGGACGTGATCATAGAAGGCAGAGGTCTCTTAGGCTAAGCATTGAGGATAGGAGGTCTTCGATGGAAAGGAGTTCCACGTGCTAGCAAGAGGTAGAGACAGTTGATCTTCTGAGGGATCATATCCAGAGCAGAGGGGAAGGTATCTCCTTTGAGCAGAGGCTCATAAATTTAGATTGGGGGAAGGTATCTCCTTTGAGTAGAGGCTCATAAATTCAGATTGGGGGAAGGTATCTCCTTTGAGCCGAGGCTCATAAACATTGTAATTGGGAAGGTTTCCCAAAGAACTTTGAGATAACTTTTAGAGAAAAGTTTTGTGGACGTAGCCCAACCATTCTGGGTGAACCACGTTAAAATTGGTGTCACTTTGTGGATGATTTTGTGCATTGCTTTGATATTGCTTTGGGTATATTGCTTTACTATTTTAAAGTATAAAGGAAAAAGTAAAAAGAGGTCTTATACTATTCACCCCCCCTCTCAGTATAAGCTTGTGTTCTTCAAGGTGAGCGAGGCAAGTTGAATTTGTTTGCATTGCTTGGTTTGATCTTATTGTTGTTGGATTCCTACAACATTTGGCATACCTTTTGTGTCATATGTCTTTTGAAATGTTATAATCATGTTTGGGATCCAGAAAAGTGATAGTCCAAGTTTTGCATCATCTTGTATTATATTGTATATTTGTATATAATTTTTTGGTTTGTGATGTTGGGTTTGCATTTCAGTTTTGGTTTTAAGTTTTGTGTGTTGGTCCTTGGACTTTTTTGGTTTGTTTAAAAAAAAAAAAAAAGTGAGACGTCAACTTATGCCCTTATGAATGTTGACTAAGACTAGGAGAATATGAAACATTGGAATTGTATTGTAGAAATCTCCACAAGTAACGTAAACACATTAAATAATATTGTGAAACTTGTGATGCATGAAGTTGTCAGTTTTACAGATTATGGCAAAGTAGGTGATATACTCCATCCGCATTTCAAAAGAGAGCAATGCATTCATCCATATCTCATGTTACGTTTCGCATTGCATATGCGTTTCATTTTAGTTGCATCTACATTTCAAGTACAATCATTGAAAAGGTGTCAAATCCTCTTAGGGTTATTATATAACATATGTTAAAAGGATCCTAAGGTTGGGAACTGATGCTCGAACTATCTTGAACCAAGCACATTCTACACATATTAAAGAGGATCTTGAGCAAAATGGTAAAAACCATACTTGGAAGAAAAGGTGAGGCGAAAGGAGTATTTCATGTCTGTCCTATCATGCAACATAATCCTTAAAATAGTGGTTTTTACCACTCCCATAGTGCTTAAAGCCTAAAATTAGAGTAGTAAGGATAGGGTTAAATCCTCATCGAACTTAGGTTGAGGATCCAATTCCCCAAAGCTCTGATTTGACCTTCATGGAGTAGTAAGGATAGGGTCTAATTCTCATCTCGCTTAGGTTGAGAATCCGATTCCCCAAAGATTCTATTTTGCCCACTCAAGAACTTAAAATTCCAAGGCAAATATTTTTCATTCTACTTTTATTGCATCATTGATATTGGATTGGAAGGATCGTACTACATGTCCCTTACAAGGATGGGTAGTCATCCCCAAGGTTCAATAAATCAAAAGTAAAGTCAAATCCTAGATTATGGGGTTGATCTCCATCGGGGCTATAGATGCCTGACTAGCAGTGGAGTATGCTCATGCGTGGCAACATGTCTTGTCTAAAAGCAAGACCATTGACTGCTCAAACGGACAGGCTAGCTTGAAAATTTCATCCATAACAGGTTAAATCATTTTGTTCAAGATGAGGTAATGAACTCCAGATCAGAGTAGCAAGGATAGGGTTAAATTCCAATATCGCTTAGGTTGGGAATATGATTCCCCAAAGCTCTAATTTCACTTACACTTGTACATGGGTTCAAGATGGTAGTGACACATAACCAACTTTGGGATCTAGTAAATTAATTCAGTATGCACATATTTGGTCCTAAGAGGGTTTGACAGTTTTAATATGTTTGTTTATGATACTATAAAGTTTGAGCTTTTGCAAAGCAGGTTGTTATATCTCTAGCATAGTTGTCATACATCAAATCCTACACAAAAAATTCATAGCCTTGCATACAAATCATAAGTGAAACTGACAATGAAAATTTGAACGAGTTTCAAATGATTGGGAATGAAGCACATTGCACACACCGAGCTGATGCTTAACGATTTTGATGCTTCATGTATTTCTAATTTGTTTGCATTCTTTGGATATTTGCTGACGCTTGTATTTGAGTTCATGTATTTTCAGGTTGAGTTCTCACCAAAATGCTCTGGAGCATTTTCCATCAGAGTCGCCATTTGTTGTGGCTGCTCCACAATGTACCCCAAAATTGGGGACCTACCTTTTTGCATGTTTCCAAGAAGACCGAAGTGGCCCATATGCTAAAGATCAAAGAAAAGGCAAAACACTGTAAGGATGAAAAAGTGTCGCGATATCGTGACATTTTGCAGTTTCATGGTCCAAAGCAAAGAGAGAGCAAAAGAGAAAAAGTGTCACGATATCGCAACATGTTGCTTTGTCGTGGCCAAAAGGGAAAAAGTGTCGCGATATCGCGACATGTTGCATTGTCATAGCCAAAAGAGAAAAAGTGTCGCAATATCATGACATGTTGCATTGTCGCGGCCAAAAGAGAAAAAGTGTCGCAATATCACAACATGTTGCATCGTCGCGGCCAAAAGAGAAAAAGTGTCACGATATCATGACATGTTGCATCATCA
This sequence comes from Wollemia nobilis, assembly GCA_028583015.1. Taxonomy (NCBI): domain Eukaryota; kingdom Viridiplantae; phylum Streptophyta; class Pinopsida; order Araucariales; family Araucariaceae; genus Wollemia; species Wollemia nobilis. The sequence goes on from JAQPPZ010000949.1 coordinate 139,408, forward strand.
CGGCCAAAGGAGGAAAAAGTGTGGCGATATCGCGACATGTTTCACCATCGCGACCAAAGGAGGAAAAGTGTCGTGATATCATGACATGTTGCATCATCGAGGCCAAAAGAGAAAAAGTGTCGCGATATCGCGACATGTTGCATCGTCACGGCCAAAAGAGAAAAAGTGTCACGATATTGTGACATGTTGCATCATTGCGGCCAAAGGAGGAAAAAGTGTCACGATATCATGACATGTTGCATTTTCGTGGCCAGAACAGAAGAAAGAAAAAGTGTCGCGATATCGCGACATGTTGCATCATCATGGCCAAAAGAGAAAAAGTGTCGCGATATCATGACATGTTGCATCGTCGCGACCAAAAGATAAAAAGTGTCGCAATATCGCAACATGTTGCATCATTGCGGCCAAAATAGGAAAAGTGTCACGATATTGTGACATGTTGCATTTTCGTGGCCCAAAGTAAAGAGAAAGAGCGAGGAGAAAAAGTGTCGCGATATCGCGACATGTTGCTTTGTCGTGGCCAAAAGGGAAAAAGTGTCACGATATCGCGACATGTTGCTTTGTCATGGCCAAAAGGGAAAAAGTGTTGTGATATCACGACATGTTACATTCTCACGGCTAAAAGCAACAAAAGAGAGCAACGAGGCAAAAGTGTCGCGATATCGCGACATGTTACATTTTCGTGGTGAAGGGCCACAAAATGGAAACCAAAGCACATGCATGCACAAGGGAAGGTGAAACGAACAGTCAGGGAAGGTGAAAGGAACAACCATTGGAAAATGAAACGAACCGTCATGGAAGGAGAAACAATTTTTTTAGAAGTTTAAATACACCTTTCAAAGAGGCCAGAAAGGGTTGGAAACTGCTACGAGCAGAGTTATAGATTTGAAGGCAAGAGGGCTATTCTGGACCTGTTTGGGCTATTTTTCTTCCATTGACTGGTTTGGGAAAACCAGAAACTTCTATTATTGTAAAATGACAAATTTTTAATACAAATTTTTTTATAAAGTTGCATCTTATGGACAAGAAAGAAGGAGTCATTTTCTGCATGCAAGATTAAATGTCTATTTTTTCCCTTTTCAGATTTTAGGCTTGTAAATGGAGTTTTATACAAGTTTCTTGGTTGCTTCAAGCGAATTTCTAAATCTGAAAACCTCATTTAAAACCCTAGGAGCCAACACTTAGCTTATCCAGATTGTGATTATTTTGCAGGTCCAATAGGTTAGGTTGCATGCATGGAAACCTCACATCTTCGATTTTTTCGAAATAGGATAGCATCATACTGAATGCATTTTATTTTTCTACATTTCATTTTCATTTTCATTTTTCTACATTTTATTTTCAGAAATTTTAACTTTATTTTAATATTCAGGCATTAAAATAAACATTAAAAAAACTTCAAAATCCAAAAATAATTTAACCATTGCATAGGTTATACTTCATACTTCTAATACGCAATTTGAAATTTCATTTTCGGATTTGTTTAATATTTTTAAAAATTCATCGAAGTTACTGTTTTGTTACAAATTTTAAAAATCCGAAAATAGAAAATTTCCATTTTAAGGTCAAATTCCATTTTTTTTAGTTTTTTTTTGCACTCATGAGCCTATGATGACATTCCCTTCATGAAAATTCCAATTTCATTGAAGGAGTTATGTTTTATGGCATTTTCACAAATTTCCATTTTTAGCACTACATCGTGGTCATATGAGGGCCAACTCACATTTGCTCTATTTTGGTTCAATGAACAATCACTAAATTTTCATGGTAAAATAAACCAACATTGCCCCTTGTTTACAGTTACTTGGAATCACTAAGGTGTTCCAAGCATTTAAATTGAATATTTTTATTTGAGATTACTAATACACATGCAAATGCTAAAATAGCGGAGACCTTGGAGAAGTTGTTTGTTTAACTTCTTTGCAAGAGGGGATTTGGAGCCCAAATCCTAAGGAAGAGTGTACTTTCACGACTGTGTGAAAATACCACTCAACAGGTTGATGAAGATAATTAACCCATATCACCTACCCATTGGATTCTTTGACTAAGAAGAATGTTTCTTTTAGATGGACAAAGGAGCACCAAAGAGCATTTGAATAATTAAAAGCTAAACTTGTTAGTAATCCCATTTTGGTATTCCCTAATTAGGATAGGGAAATTCATTTCCATATCGATACCTCAAACTTTACGATTGGATGTGCATTATCTAAAGAAGGACAATTTAGGCTAGATCAGCCTATCTTTTTGCAAGTCGCCTATTTTTAAGGGTAGAGAGGAATTACAATAAAACACAACAAGAAGCTTTAGGGATGGTATATGTTGTACAACAATTAAGGCATTACCTATTGGTAAACCCTTTTTCTTTCTATGTAGATCATCAAGCTTTGTTGTACCTAATTAATAATCTAGACATACAAGGATGGGTCAAAAGGTGGATCGTCACTTTACAAGAATTTTTATTTTGAGCAGTAGTTAGACCTGGTAAGAAGCATGTGATTGCATATCAATTATCTTGAATACGACTAGGAGATCCTATAGGTATGGGGATTCTACATGAATTACTTAATTCATAGTTATTTGAAATTAACATTGTTTCATCTTGGTACAAGTTGATTGGTCAATATATATCCACATGTGAATTGCCACAAGAACTAATGACAATAAGAAAGAAGAAGGTAATCATGAAGTTAATACATTTTCAGTTGATAGCTAGATTTATGTACAAAATAGGTGTTGATGTTATCCTATGAATATGTGTTATGGATGAGGAAGGTAATGTGACAATGAGAGAAGCTCATGAATTTTTGGTAGGAGGACACATGGGGCCAGATGCCACTACCAAAAAAGTACTATTAGTAGTATTATGGTGGCCCACATTGTACAGTGATACAAAATAATATATATGAGCATGTAATACTTACCAAAGAGTAGGGAAACCAACACGACAAGAATTTATACCCTTGTGTCCATTGTAACCCCAAGATTTATTTAAAAAATGTGAATTGGACTTTGTCATACCATTAAAAACTACCCATAGGAGGAATTATCAATACATCATGGTAGCTACTAAATACCTAACAAAATGGATCAAAGTAAGAGTGCTACCAGATAATATGGTAAAGAGTACAACTTGATTCTTGTATTAACAAGTTATTACAAGATTCAATATTCCACTACAAATAACAAGTGATTGGGGAGGACACTTTATGAATGAGATTATTAAAAAGTTGACGACTAATTTCAATATTTTACATTCCTTTTATAGTTTCTATTACCCTAGAGCCAATGGGTAGGCAAAGGTAACTAACAAAGTATTAGTGTCAACTTTGTACAAAACTTGTAGGATAGAAGGAGCAAATTGGGAGGAAAGGTTACCATTTGGTCTTTGGGCATATCAGACTACCTTTAAACCAATGATAGACCATACACTATTTTAGTTAATATATGGTTAGGAGGCAATAGTGCCATTGGAGTTATTGGTACCAAGTTTATGGGTAGATATGGAGCATCACTTAGGTGACCAAGAAAGTACAAAAGAAATACTATAAGCACTAATCAATTTGGATGAGAGAATATTTATGGCACAATGGGTGATCGAAGTTGCCTAGAAGAGAAGGGAGTTGTGGCATGATAAGCACCTCTATAAATTATAACTTAAGAAAGGTTTTTTAGTTCTAAAATTTATTGGGTAATGACAAATCAAGCTAGGGAAGTTGAAGAATTTATGGCTTGGTCCCTTTCGAGTTATTGAAGTGATGGATAATGGGGTAGTCAAACCAAAAAAATTGAATGGAACCGAGGTACCTATAACTATGAATGGATTAAATTTAAAGCCTTATAAAGTGTAGTGTCTATTTATTTCTTCAAAGAAAATTGAAATAAGATGAAGGGAGGAAGATTAGTTTGATGAATCGTAGAGAAGAATTCAAGGTCCATTACAGGATTACCCTGACATAGGACTTGCACACCTATTTTCATAAGGGAAGAAGACAATACCAATCATTGAACAACAAGAATTGGTACCTCGACCCGATGAGAGAAGAATGATGCAAGTACATGTAAGGTTTGTAGATGAGACTAAACAAATTGAAGAATAATATGAGGAATGGATTCCTCCAAATGATAGAAGGAACCAAGAAGTAGTACCATTAGCAACCCTATTAGAGTAGGGAATTGTGTACCCATAGTTGGAGCATAGAGAATTACCTCATCAAATAGAATATCAATGAAGGATGTGACTAACAGTATAGTACAAAGACATGATGGGTACATTTGATATGGAAGTTGTAGAGAGGAACATAATGAAATTGCAAATGAAGAGCTCATTGGACTTACTCTATTAGCCTAGATAATATTATTTCAACAAATGATGTGGTAGTAGATCCAATAGCTATAATAGGAGTATGAAATATTGCAAGGTCATACTACAAGACTTTGTAAAAAAATTATCAAATATTTGGATGAGTTGATGCAAAGGTTGGATGAGAAAATTATAGCTAGATTTCAAGAATTATAAGTCATAGGATATGAACATGAGGTGACATAGCAATAAAGTTGTACACACCATGAGGGTGCAAGCACTAGTGAGATAGAAGGACCACAAACAACACCACATGACATGATGAATGACCTGCCAATAACAGAAGAATGTACAGAGATAGTTTGGAAATAAATTAAAGAAGATTTTACATCACCCGAACCACAAGGTAATGTATACAAGGATTCAAGTGAATCTAGTGGCAAAGATATGCCTTTGTTAGTAAGATATGATAGTCTATATAGCAGTGGTGATGAATTATTAAGGTGACGACATAAACTTCATGCTTATCCTGACCCTAAGACCTATGCAATAGCCTATTGATAAATGAGATGAAAAATAAGGTAAGTGAGGAGGCTTCAAAGGATAATGGATTTTCTAGCATATTGGTTAGAACAAAGGGATGATGACCATAATGATTCTAGTTTTGAGTCTAACTTTTTGGAAGCATATAGGGAAACCTTGGAAACCTTATCTCCACAATGATGATTTAAGGAAAGACGATCGACACATTGATTATCACATGTAGATCATAAAATACAAGCATTGTAATAGTTGTCACCCAAAATGCAAAGAAATTAAAGCCACTTGGCCAACATAGAATTGGTGGATATAACTCCTGGTACTCAAGAAAGAAGAGGAATGAACCAACAATAACCCCCAAGGTAGTAGCAAGGTCATGGAGGAGGAGTACATCCATTAAATATTGGAAGGAGTAATTGGTATTTCTTAGCTAGAGGAGGTAGAGGATGAAGGAGGATTCAACATCCTACTCCTATATGGCCAAGAGATACACAATTGGATTGTTTGAATTGGACCAAGAATATACAAGGTATTCCTTGGCTGAGAGGGTATGTATCAAAATATCCAGGAAGATACCCATGTAGACAACAACCATTGAGCCAACAAGGACCAAGAAGAATTGAATCTAGAAGAGGATTGATTTAGGTAAGAGAAGTTACATTTAATGTTTGAAGAGATCTTGTGTCAAAAGGACTAGAGTATGGAATACATATGCAAGGAAGAGGACTTACTGGTAAGGGAAGAGTGCACATTGCAGATGAAGGAAGTCAAGGACAACAAAGGATTCATTCACTAAGTTTGGAATTCGAGGGGATATGTGGAGTCACTCAAATGATAGTAGAGTAGTAAGAGCATCCCCACCTTCTGATCAATAACTAGAATGATGAAATGAAGTTTTTTCAATAGAAATTTCTTTAGATTGTAATTGTACAATCCCAAATTTTACACATGGCAATGAGAGGGTAGTAAATGGTTCAACCCCAGAAGTAGGAAGAGATTTTTCAAATGATCAGGTGGAACCTAATGATGTTATTACTCACAATGTAGAAATGGTACCCCCAACCAATACACCAATTGAGGGTATCATACAAATGAATTTCACTGTATGATTTCCATGATGATACGTTGATAGGATATATATATATATATATATATATATAGAAAATTATCTTAATTGTGAAAATCCCTCAGGATACAATTAATATGGAGGGTGGTTGAAAACTAGAAATGGCAGCTCCTTCTGAAAAATAAAATAAAAGAAAAATAAAGGAAAATAATAAAATAATTTTAAAAAGCAAATAAAGGACAAAAGTGAAAAAAAAGACAAAATCGCATGCACAAAGGAAGATGATTTGTCAATCATCTACACAAAAGAAAAAATTTACATGAAAGGGAGGTTAAGGTGGTAGAATTTCATGCAATGATATGTTAGGGTATTAAAAATTATAAAAATCAAGGTGCCATGTAGAATTTATTTTTCCTGCTTGCAAATTGTACACATGCAACACTAGAATTCAGAGAATTTAGAAGAAAAAAAGTGTAACCGAAGAAATTATTCCATATGGAAATTTGAGATACACCACTTTGATGCAAATTTTCATAACCCATTTATGATTTGCACCACAATAATTTTTTTTTTCGAAAAAACAAAACCAGATTGGAAAAAAGTAGCCAACACAGGGTTTACTTTAGAAAAGTTGAGTCATTTTTGGAAATTATGTTGTGGGTGGTGAAAAAATTATTGTCAAACAAGGGTTTGAATTAGGGAGGTTCCAAAGGAAATATTTATTTCAGAAAAAACAAGGCTAGGGTTCGATTTTTCAAAAATAGTTGAAGTGAGGGAATTGTTGGGAACAAAGGAGGTAAAACGACAAACCTTAGTACATGAAATCAGCCATAAAAGCAAAAAAAGGTTTCCTTGAATTTTCATGTATGGAAAATCATAAAAGGATGGCTGTACAATTCTACCATATTTCCCAAGAAATTTATCTTGGAGAGAAATTGCACCGATTGAAGGGAAAATTGCACAACTGCATCAAAATTGCATCAAAAAGCAAGATTGCATACTTTCGGTAAATGGGTATTCCATTAACCATACCAGTTTTATAAAACATTTTTTTTCATCCAAGTGAAGTTGTATAGGGGTTTTTGTATTATTTGGAGGTGTGATTGTACAATTTTGAGGTAGATTGTACAATTTTATGGATTTTGGGGACTCAATTTGTGCAATTTAGAGGTAATCAAATGGAATTTTTTGTAGTTGTACCAATTTTGATGCTACTGTATGAAAAGGATACATCCTTGTATTATTTGGGACTAGTTTTATGACTTATAGGTGAGATTGTATAGTTTATAGCTTCAATTGTACGATTTGGTGAAGTTGTACATAATCGATGTAGTTGAACGGTTATAGATAGATCTGTTCAAATTGGTGGTTCATTGTATGATTTCAAAATGTACATGTATGATTTGTAGAAGTATTGTATGATTTCCAATAGTATTTGTACATTTTGGAAGTAGTTATATAGATTTTTGAGGCATTTGTCCAGAGTTGTCCTAATTTGCCAAGTTGACTAGAGATTGTGTGAACATGGTTTCAACTCGACTATGGTAGCATCATGAGATCCAAGAAAGAGTTATAAGCTCATTCTAATCACATTGTAGCAACTAGGATGGAAATATCACCAGGAGCACTACACCAACAAGAATTATGGCCCAAGTGATCTAACATAGTTTACCCCACTCAAAACCAAGGGAAATAATTTTAGTCACACAAGAGGTGTGCTAATCATCCTTGGAGAGGGAGAGGGTATAGGCCATGGAGAGGTTAGAGATATTGGAATGGTGGTAGAGGTAGTACACCATAGAAATTTTAGAGATATGATATAGAGCCACCAAGGGCACATCGATTGGAGCTTTGTAGTGAAATTCATTAGGAAGCTACCCTAGAAAAATAGGATGAGTTGCTTAGTGAAGCATAGGAAGAGCAAGTGTACAAGAAGATCATAGTGAGCATCATCATGCAAATACCACCATAGGATAAAGTATTCTTCAACGAATACTTGTTACAAATTGTTTAGTCATACAAAATTGTTGATAATCACACCTTTGTGAGAGTAGGTAATCAAAACATTAAGGTGGAGTTTTTAGTGGAGGTATTTCGAAGAACATTTGGATTGCCCAAGGAGGGAATTCTGGTTGTGAATAAGATGGCATATTTTATTGAGGCTCATAGGTTTATTACAATACTGAAAACTGTGAATTCATCTATTGTAGCTAAGATTTTTGGTTCTAGAAGTCACAAAATCAAGCAAAGTTATTTGAATACTGATGAACTGGCATGTGCAATGAATATTGTCATGGATTTATTTTCAGGAGAATCATAGGCTTTTGAAATACAAATCTAGATAGCACAGTTTTTGGAGGGTATCTCCAAGAGGGTAAATTATGATCGGGGAACCTATTTGGATTAACGAACTCAAAATTTATTTACAACTAGGAGAAATATCTTTGCCATGAATTTTCATGCCATTGCTCTTTTATTAGACATAGTATCTGGAATAAGCATTTCTTTTCCTAGTAGGACACAACCTTAGGAATTATCGGTATATCAACCTATCATAATGTAATGGGAAAATATTGTGTCTCTACCAAAGGTGACTCCACAAAAATCTAAGGTGAAGAAAGGTGTAAAGCAAAAAATACCTCCAATTAAGTAAGAGGTTGAGATTGCATCTGATGAGGATGTCCATCCTAGGAGAAAAATATGAAGATAGTTGGAACCTACCTTAGAACAATAGGTACTAGACCAAAAACTTGAGGAGCAACCACCATATTGTGAATATGAGGAGATAGTAGAACGATAATCTAGTCTTGTAAAGATTTGAAGATGTAGGTAATGGAAGAAATAGATGAATGTGAAGAATCCCATGCAAAAATATTAACCCAAGCATATACCAATTAATCCAGAAGAAGGGCACTTAGAATCAAAAGTGTTGGAATTGATAAATTTTAATATAACCAATATGGAAGAAGTGGGAGGAATAATGGGATCTCCGACATTGCTTTAAACCATGAACTTCAATTTTTAAATTCATCTAAATATTTGGTAGAAAGAACAATGGTACCACTAGACTCAAAAGAAAAAGTATGGTGGAAGTCCCCTTCAATGAAACCAAGGGGAATAAGAAGCCTCAAATAAATATTGTAATGTGAGGAGGCAATATTCAATAGGAGAAGTTAAACACACAACTACCACTAAAAGAGTTTTATCCAAATCTGATAGTTACAACACTAAGGAGAGTGCAACAAAACCCATAGGATGAAAGGTTGATAGAAATGCAACAAGAGGACTTATCTAACACACAAGAGGAAGTCCAAGCATCAGTAATAAAGTAGCAACCTCTAAAGGGAGATCATTAATGTTGAGGATATCAGATCACCTCAAGAAGAAGATTCAAAAAAGATAATAGCACACATTCCGCTACAAGAAGGGAGAGTAGCAAGTGCAATCAAATAAGTTGAAGGATTTTCAAATCCATATGAAAAGGAAGAGTAAACTCCACCATAGGGAAAGTATTCTAGGCTTCATACAAGCTTATTTTTTTAAGTGCCTTAGTTTGGTACTCTTGAAAATGATGGAGATGACATAGATGGATAGTTGGAGTACTTTTCCAACAAGCTAGTGAAATTTTTACCATTGGAATGAAACAATGGAGGGAGAAAATATTTAATGAATTGGAGAATATTATGGAGTGGGTGTGCAATGAATATTGTACCAAAAAAATAGCATATATTCATGCACAAAACCCATGGTTGTTACCCAGGGTAGAGATAACTATGATGTTAGGAAGATATGATTTTCCAGAGGAAGTTAAGACAAATTACTATGAGTATCCATGCATGTACTTGGATAGGGCAACATGTCAGACTTGTATGTTGAATACACCAAATACAAAATTTTGAAGAGTACCTTAGGAATTGGCCTTCAACCTAAGGAAATTACATTTCCTAACACATTGGATTGAGTGACTTAGCTTAGGTCTTGAAAATATTTTTCAATCCAAGGAAATGGAAAAGGAAGAAGTAGAGACTACTTGAAAAGAAATGGCTACGATGGAAGAAGAACTAGTACACAACAAGACTGAGGCTAAGAAAATATTGAAGAAGTTATAAGTAGAGTGGAATGACATCAAGTAATATTATGAAGAAAATATACACTCATAGGAGAAGAAAAAGCAACATGTGATTCAACAAGAAGAAGAGTGGGAAAAAAAGTTGGAAGATCAACTGACAACATAAAAAGAATAATTAGCCAAACAAGAAAACTAGTTGATGGAGGCTATTAAACAAATACAAGTGAAATATTGCAAGATTTAAAATATGGATATGGATACCAAGTGCTACAATGAGATAATTATGGATCATAAGGCTTGAATTTGGCCTAAATATGAGTGTATTACATCTTGTGAAGCTAATATCCATTAGAATATTTAGGTTATTATACAAAATAATGATGAGTTAACCATAGCATCCAGAATGGAAGCCATGTTGACCAAGAAATTATGCAAGGGAGCATCCAAGAGAGAGGAGGACTTAGCTCAAATTTTGGCTACTATAGAAGAGAAGGCCAATATATATGGGTTAAAAGCCCTACAAGTTAGTAACTATGCAGCTCGATTGAATGATGAGTGTGTTTCTCTTTGTCTTTAGCTTGATGAATACCAACAATATCCATTGGCCAAGAACACAAATACTGAGTTGATGAGGGCACTAAATGATTTAAATGGGAGGGTAGATGTAGGTAGCAAATCCACCTTTCATAAGAAGAAAATATGATTATTGGATTTGCACATTTTTTCTCAATTTTGTCAATTTTGATTAAAATGTACAATTGGCCAGAATGTACAAGTAGGTATAAATGTACAAGGTTGCAAATGTACAACTTGAAATATCAATGAAATTAGGTGAAATGTGCATTTGGGAAGAATTTGATAAAAATAAAATTAGACTTAGTAAAACCTTGTTATTAATTGATTTGAGATAATTCGAGATGGCAGTTGTAAGTAATGTGATATCTAAAAACCACTTTGGAATGGCCTAGGCATGCATTATATAGCATCCCATTCAATTTTTATGGTTGTTCAATATATTTCTTGGTTTTTCATGGTAGGAGTTTGATGTTATGAATGTATTCATTATTGATGTCCATTGATGTTATGGCTATGGTGATCAGTAATGATGGATGTATTATGCAGTGACATATATAATATGAATATATCAGAAAAAACTTCTTTGATTCCAGGCTATTGTGAATTCCATTATGCATTATTATTATTGCATGTTGTAGATTCTATGTTACATGACTAAAATACTATGTTAGATTGGTGGAATTACAATGGAAATATCTTCTAATGTTCCTACGATCCTGATGTGATAGTGAGGAATGATTGCATGATGAATTATGGTTATAAATAGACATCATAGGTTATTTTTATTATTTATATAAACATTTGTGATGATAATAATTCAATGCTTTTGAATTAGGGTTTGCATATTGGAAGGAAGATTAACAATTGCAATAGGAAATCATCCCAAAACTTGTCCTAAAGAGATATGTAGTGTAAGTTCCAAAATAATTGGATGATGTGTTTAGCAAAGGTTTATGCAAATAGTACAACCTGAACCCCAGACCATACAAATGATTAGTTTCCTAATCTGGAAGTAAACTTGCATGATAAAACTTGCCAATTATTAGAATTTTGGTGTTTCAAAGAAATTGATTACAAAACTAATCAATTTGGGTTGTAAAACCAATTCTACAGAATTGAATAAGTGGAAAATCATACAATTTATAGTTTTTTATGATTTGAATCATACAAATATACAATTTTGTGATTGTACAAGTAGTTTTTCTAGATTGTCAAGTCGTACAAAATAAAGCGTACACCCTATACAATTTGGGTAAGATTATTCCAAAACCTTGGGAAACATTTACACACCCTCTAAATCACCTCCACCCTCTAGGAATACTACAACATTGTGCTAAAAACAACCTTAAACTAAAGGTAACTTGTATTGGGTAAACATACCTCCTCACACCAACCATTTTGATGTTAGTTTGAAGTTCAATTCTATTTTTTGATAGTTGGATCATTTGGTGTCCATGGACATGCCTATTGTTTTTTGAATTTACATGGTGTAATTGGTATGTTCCATGAATCGAGGTTGGTTTTTCAGATTATATGATCGCACACAGATCTTTGTGTAGTCTTCCCCTATAACCACCATGCCATAATTATTTTAAACCTTTTACACCGCTGAAATCACCAAGAAAGGGACACACATTCAGTATAGTGAGACCCAATATTTGAACCTTGGACCTCCACCCCCTTACGGGGTTTGGTTGAACCAATTGGTCTACACTTCGGACCTAGACATACCTATATATTTTATTCTTTGCTTTTCATGTATTTATTTTTTGACAATATTGGATAGCATGTTTATTTTATTAGTTTCTAGAAACTACTATTAAATTGAACATATGCATTGCAAAAGAGGCTATATATTCTCCTTATTCCATAAAAAAACTATGTTTATTTGTAAATTAGATATGAACAAAGCATATGATAGTGCTTGATACAATGTTTTACATGATATTATTAAACAAAAAATATTATATGGTGAGAATGTATTAGATAATGTTATATCACTCCAAAATTATATTAATTAGTGGTTCACCTATTGAATTCTCTAGATCATCCTACAAAATATGGAAAGGTGACACACTATGTTCCTATATATTCATTATTCTCACAAAGATATCAAATATATATTTCTCAAAGGCAAGAATCTAGTTATATATCAAAGATATTTACATTTCAATAAAATGGCCCCTTACAATCTCATCTCAAAGTTTTGAAAATATGTTTATTTACATTCACCCCTTAGTTAATGAGGCCATGGATTTGAAATCAATACTATCATGCTATGAGAATTTGATATATATAATAGAAAAAAATATTGTTTAACAAGTTATAAAAATAAGTTCTTAATATTGGATGGAAGGATGCAAATCATAATGACTATGTTGCATTCTATCTCTTTGTATATGATTTCATTTCAAGATTTTCAATATGTGTAGGATTTATGTTTGAGAAAAAATATTGCTTTTAAGTGGTACAAAATTTGAAAATGAAATAATATTGAGTAAAATATTGTATACTTATTTGCTTATGAGTTTTGAATTATAAAGAAAAAAATATTTGGAGATTATTGGAATATTTAAAAATATTTGGGAAAAATACATCAACCTAAAACTATAAAATATCTATTAATTCAATAAAATTATCTAGGCAATGATTGCTACCTAAGGGAACAACAATATGGAACTTGATACCAAAGTTTGAAATTAATCAAGAAACATAATAGGTGGTTAGTCAATGAAGGTGATTCTATAATATTTTTGGCCTAATGAGTTCCTTAGGACTTATCCCTTTTATATCTAATCCAAAATGGAAATATTTAGCTTAGACATATGTTTATCTTGTAAAGGTTTAAAAATCAAGAATTATTTAAAAGTGATAACTAATTCCAGATCATGGATTTCTATTAGCAATCTAGTTGAAGGAGGAGACACCAACCAAGTAGTGGATAAACTTTGAATTATGCTTCAAGAGTTATATTTTCCCATATATACATAGGGAAATGAGTTCATTTATAATTTTCTAGAATATAGTAGATACATAGTCAAATTGGGTTATAAGGCTTTAGAATAATCTAAGATTCCTACTCCCAAATATTTACCATGGAACAATACTTTGTCACTTGAGCACCACCTTGACACTTTAAATTTTATTTGATTAGCAATATAAAGCAAAAATTTAAATAGTACGAGTATGCAAATAAGAGGATATCATGGATCTTTAGTTGTGTCATGTGTAAAAAGAATGTATAAATATCAACTTATTGTATTTATTTATTCTCTCTTTTTGTACACCATTTAGGGTCATTTATTTTTATATGACAATATATTTGGTAGATTCATCAACATTGAAAGAGTTGATGAATTTTTGTATTAATTATTTCAAAGTTAAAAACATTATGCATTATATGAGGGATAATATAATTTTTAAAAATAAATATTAGAATCATGGCTAAGTGTGAAATTCTATTATTGCCTCTCCAATAGAATTTTTATAGCCATGGTGCTCTTCATGGGAAGTATTCATTGTGGAAAAATAGGTGCTTACCTCTTGGTTACAATATTTTCATAAATCTACAATGGTTATATATACCAATAGAGTTAACACAAAGGATATATTTATTTATGGTATAATGGGAATATTCATAACTTGTATTAATTGTAATTAATTTTAATAGTGATTCTAAATCAACTCATAAAATGTGATAGAGATGATGTTTTTTGAAATAAAAATGAAGATTATCCTGAGTTTAAATGAATCATATGGTATTACAACTAATAATTATATAGAGTCTAGGTCACTTCTTTTAGGAATAGAAATTACCATTGGAAAAGGATAGATTTTTTATTTTATGAGTTTAATATTGCTATCAAGAAAAGGAAATGGAGATTAAATAAGTAAAAAAATTATTTATATGTACATCAACAATAACTGGGGGATATATCTTTAAAATCTCAACATGTCCATAGAAAAGGAAACAAGATATTGGACAATGTTGCTAAATGCAATATTCACCTTTGTCTTAGAAAATCTTATATTTTAGAAAATAATTGGACAGGGGATATTTCATATTTTACTTAAAATAATGTCAAGGAGTTGATAGAGGAAACATAGCAATTTGAGGAAGATGAAGAATATATTTGATATAAAGGTATGTTTTATATGGTCTAATTGACCTAATAAAAAATGTAATGTTTAGATATTTTGATGGGAGTGGATCCCAATAGTAGCCACAAATATGTCATTTAAAAAGTAATTTTGAGATAATTAAGAGAATTTATTTGCATTCTCATTGTGTTTTAAGTGTTCATATATAAGTATAATAAAATCAAATTAATTATGATGAATATGTGCATTTAATTACCTATAGGTAAAATTTATTTTAATTCTCCTCTTTAAGGGGAAATTAATAAATTATCTTAAGATTATAATTATATAGGATATCAATCAACATTAGTTATATGAATACATATTTTTAAATATTAATATAAGTAGTATCATTGCATCAAATAACATTGATCACTTTTTATACAATTGTATCATACAATCTAGCAATCTAAATATATTGCCATCATTTGTAAATAGTGAAGGGTGATGAAGGGAAAATTGTTGATTCTATCCAAATGCTTAAATTAAATTATGATTAATGAGCTTAATTGTTTTTTTTATTTTTATCTTTAATATAGTTTGAAATAAGACAACCAAAATATTCAAATGAACCATGATTTAAGCATTGTATTCAAATATTTGAATCATTTAACACATTCCTTGTGCCTCAAATGAGATGTTCCTTATAATAATTTTGATATACATTAAATATTCACATGCAAATCAATAATTTCACACTTTGTGTGAAAAGTGTGGTATTAAAATCATACAAATTTATAGATAAATTATTTGTCTATTTATTTTATGCACTCTAACAATATTACACCTTAGTGAGTTTTGCAAGGACTTATTCCATTGTGAATCAATTATACCTCTGTGGGGATTCAATTTTACTAAGATTTTAAATTATATTGTAATATATACAAGTGTTAAAATTTTATCTAAAAGACTTAAGGACGTTGCGATTTTGCGACATGTCGCACTTTCGCGGATGGAAGCGGCAAGAGTGCAAAATGGGAGATGAATGTCGTGATTTCGTGACGTCTCATTTTCGCGATATGTCACATTTCTGTGACATGCAGCAGCAAAGGTGTGGAACGCAGGCAGAATGTCACGATTTCGCGACATGTCTCTTTTTCACGACAGGTCGTATTTTCACGACTATCCAAAGTAAAATATGGAAATGACTTAAGGACGTCGTGATTTCGCGACATGTCACATTTTCATGGCTGGAAGAAAAAATAGTGTAAAATGGGAGACAAATGTAGTGATTTTGCAACATGGCTCATTTTCGTGACATGTCGCATTTTCGCGACTTATAGCGGCAAAGGAGCAGAACGAAGGCAGAATGTCACAATTTCGTGACATGTCTCATTTTCGTGACATGGCACCGTTTCGTGCCTCTCCAGATAAAATGAATAAGAAGACTTAAGGACGTCACGATTTCATGACAAGTCACATTTTCGTGGTTGGGGTAGAAAGAAAGCATAGCGGTGGGCCATTGCCTGTGGTCTAAGGTTTTTGTAAATATGTGTAAGGGGCTATGCTCTTTCTTGGTAGGGTGGTCTTAGAAGGGTACTAGTAGCGAAGTACTTTCTGTTCCTATTGAGGTTTTGATCCGTAATAGCATAGTGCTGATTTTTGTAAAAGGTTTTGGGTCAACCTGGAAAACCCGAAAGCAATGAATTTGTACCTTAATTACCAAAAAAAAATTATCTAAAAGTTGTTATTATTCTTCTTTGCTTTTCTAAATAACTACAATGCCTCAGTTACTTTGGAATTCTCAATTCATATAAAATACCTTTATGATTAGTTCACAATGTATCGAAGACTTTATTGCATCTAAAGGGTTTTATCAAAAGTTCTTATTTTTGTTTAATTCCTTAACTTTTTAGTTCTCTAATTTTATTTTTAAAATAGTATTCTAAAGTCCTTAAATAGTTTGGTTTATAAATTTAATAAATATTATTTTTCTAGGCCCTACAGGTAGTCACGTGAGAGGGTTAATCTCAATAAACAATTAAGGGACCATATTGATATTAAAATTAGTGAATTTTGATACTCGTATTATGTATATTATATCAATCTACCTAGCGCATTTCTTTGTCCTTAGCTCAAATATCACAAGAGTGAATATTTTTCATTTTTAATAGAACAACATATTGTATTATACCAAATATTATATCAATAGTTTAGAAAACAAATACTTGGATTGACTATAGGGTCTAATTTTTTTTTTTTGAATTTTTTTTAGTAACACAGCCCATTTATTCTCATTTCATGACAAAAGTTGAAATTACATGTTCTACCAACACATTTAAGATGAGGATATATCATTTTGTGATTAGTTTATGTTATGAAATTTATTGTTAGATATACTTTTAAAGGATGTGATACTTTAAAACTTTTATGTTTTCAAGAAGTTGAATCTTAATGTTTTTAATAGAAATAATATTATGTCATGTTTGGTAGGTGGTAACATCTATTTTTCTACCTCACATACAAGTAGAAAATATAGTGTAACTATAGAGAATTTTTCCTACAACCCATTGCTTTGCTCAAAATCTCAAACAAAAGTGGTATATGATAAAGAAGACAGTCATAAGGAACCTCCCACTCTTAGTTGGGAGGATGGATAATTGGAGAAAGGTGGATGAACTCAAATCCACATAGGTTAGATTTTCCATCAATGGTAAACACATATTTTCTTCCCAAGGCTAGTAACTCAATGACACCCAGGCCCATGGGTCATTGATTTTTTCATCCAATGGTTCACATTGTTCCCTGAAAGGTAGAATAGCAAAATAAAGGAGGCCTACCTAAGGATGGGATAGACACATGGTAACCAATCAATAATAGAAGAGATCAAGCATTGGAGAATAGTTGGATAAGGCCCACTATTGGTCAAAGGAGGTTTTATTACAACCAAAGACATGTGGCAGTTGCATCCACATACTAGAAGGTAATCTAAGATAACATCTAAGAGGACAACTTCCATTGTCCACAAAGATTGAATTTTGTGGACTAGCCTATCAGATCCATAAGCATGTCAATTGTGATCATCGTCTATCACATGGGTAAGCCTACCCTATCATTCTATGCTAGTCAAGGAGACCATACCTACTACATTAAAAAGTGGGATATTCTAGAAGAAACCTAGTGATGTATTAATGGTGCAACTACACCAAGTGTAGCAACAAAGTATCATTTGTAGGTCCAAAAACCTCTACCATTGATGGACCTACCTCGAAGTTATAGATTATACTTATATAAAGATTTCAACTGTAGATAAAGGAAGAATTGGTAGAACTTCTTTATAAATTTTCAAAGGTAAATAAACCTCCTCTTGCCTTATAAATAGGTTAAAATATACATTGTAAAGGCATTTGGAGTTTTCTACTCATGATTCACATAGAACCTTGTGAAATTTTCCTTACACCCTTAGTTATTGGTTGTAATGAGTAGATCTCAAACCTTGATCTATTGTTTATGGAGCATCAAGCTTCTCAAGCTCACATGTCTTGTAATCATTCTCGCACATGAATTGAATTTGTGATTAATTTTACTTTGTACCACTACCTTAGTGTGTTTCTAATTTTAGGTTATGCAAAATTTGGTATGTTCACTTTTTAGTATTAGAATATGGTAAATGTATTCATTCCAATCTATTTCATTTAGTCAATAGCATGGAATTTATTCTTGGATTATCACCCTCCTAGATTAGGTTTATTTTATGCAAATTTTTATTTCTTGTCTCTTTACATTTTTTATACTTTTCACTTTCATTGCAATTCCTTTCCTTGAAACCCATAGGAAAACAAAGTCTTAGCTCTTGAATGACTTAGTGCACCAATTATTAATTTGATGAGGAGCTAGCCCTAGTTAAACCCCCCCCACCCCAAAGGTTTCCCATAGGTGATACATTTTCCTATAGAAATTCTTGTTATGCCACTCTATGTGAGGTCCATGTTTCCCAAGCACATATGATTTCTTCCTTGGTGGGTATATACTTAGACACCAATAGTAACCATACTTGTATTCCTAGTTTATATCTCTTGTTTACAAGTTGATCCAAGTCCCTATATATGAAATGGTTGGAATTTTTATATAGATAAAAAAGAAGTATACTTATAGATGTCTACATAGATGTATTGATGTAATAGAAGCATGGAATTAGACTCAAGAGAATATAATATTTTGAGCCTAACTATTTTATCCATAATAATTTCAAATCAAAAGAACCTATAAACCCCATAAACATACTTCATCAACTATGTATTGATAGTTATTGAAAGAAAATATTGTTGAATTTAAAAAGCACATGATATTTAATAAAAAAATATATTTTTGAGGGTTTACATGATCAAATTTGTACAATTCTTAATATATAAATCTTATAAGGCTTGATTGAGTTAAGTTTTTGTAATAAACCCTTAAAAATATTTTTTTTTCATATTGAAGCTATATTTTTAGGTCCTAATGTCAATTGTTATGACTAATATGGAACCAAAAATATATATTTTTCAAAACTATTTTTATGGCATATGATGATGATATGATGATTTTTATATGTTAGCTTAGTATCATTTTATCATCGGCATAATACTGATATAGATCTAAGTTATGACACCATTGTAGAACCACAATAACATTACAAGTGATTGCCTTCATGTTAAAATTTATTGTTTAGAAATATTTTCTATTATAGCAATACATTTTTTAGATTTCACAATAGTTTCTAGAAATAAATAGAATCAACACATTACATAGATAAGTAAAAATAACCCAAAACATTTATTTCACACTTATCAAATGGGTAGAAAAAGTATTTTCTGGTTTTTGTGGAATAAAAAGCAATTTTTTTCCCTAGAAGGGACCAATGAGGATGCCTCTAAATCCTATTTTGTATAGAAAAAGTTCATTTAAATTTTTTTTGGAGGAAAAATATCCAACAAAGACTAAAGAACCACAAAAAACTATACTAAAGTTACTCTTTGCTAATGCTAGACAAATATCATATTAGAGATTCAATGGATACTGTCCATAATTAGAATCAAGGTCAAATATTATCATTGAGTAGAAGATAGTAGAATAAATAGTATCATATAGAGACAATTATTACCTACTCTATAAATTCATGTAAATTCATCCTACCTTGAATTTTTTGTGTTCATGGGTTTGGCAAAACTAGGAGCCTCTTGGTAAGTATTATTTGCAATTTATTAGTAATGGATATTTTATTGTTATTTTTTTATCACTTTCCAATGGAGATAGTATTTCAAATAAAAAATAGGAATCATGGTTTGGTAGGATTAATTTTCTAGCATTTGATAGTGGGATTTGATCCTTGAATTGAACTCATTGTTATCCCAGTTTGGATCCATTTGCGTGCACTCCCAATGGAGTTATGGAGTGAGGAGATATTGGAAATTATTAGTAATTCCATTGGAAGATATTTGGGCATTTATAGAGATACAATGGATGGAAATATAGTTGTTTATGCTATATTATGCATGGAAATGAATCTTACATAACCTTTGCCAATAGAGGTGGAACTCCAACTTGCACAACTATATTAGATTCAAAAATTGGATTACGAAGCATTGTCCTTCATGTGTAGAGGTTTCCATAAGTATGGGTATTTGGCATAGTCTTGCCCAAACAATAGAAACACAAAAATGGAGGCTCCTTTAGGAATGCCAAATCTTCCTAAGGAGGGTAATTCAATAGTCAATAAAAAAACAACCACCATTTTTTAGGATAAAGAAGCATAGGGATATGGTTTTGAAAAACCTAAAATGAGGAGAAGGCAAAAGAAAAAAAAATGGTAAATAACAAACCCAATTCAAACCCTCAAATAGGTATGATATTTTCAAAACACTAGTGTAGAAGGAATAATAACAATTCATGGAAGGATTCAATGGAAATAATAAAAACAACAACCATGTTCAAGCCCCTATTTTAGCTCCTCTTATCCTAGAATAGATAATGGAATGTAGTGAGTTACCAGAATCATACATTGTAGGGTATTGATAGTGCATAACCAAGAGCAACCAATAATAAAGGATGTCATCATGGTTATGGTTGAAAATAATATTGAAAATTCAAATCCAGGGACAAGCTAGGTTGAGAAGATATCAAACAATATCAACTCTTAAGGACTCGGTAGAAAATCAAATAAGGATTTGATAATATCTCAAGGAGATAAATTGATAACTGGGGGATTGGTGAGGCTAATAGACTCTTACTAGTCTCAAGGTAACCAATGATTATACAATAATGGAATATTAGAGTTTGAAATAGTAGAACTCATCAATATTTTGTTTGAAGACTCTTAAAAAAGTAAAACATATTTTTTACTTATCCAAGAGATAAAAATATTGTTGGATCTTATGTGTAAAATAGTAAATAGACTTTTGTGGGGTTTTGGTCCACCCAAGGGGCCTTAGGGGGGATAGTTACCTTTTTTTAATTATCTAGAATGGATGTCAATAGAACATATAGCTTGTAAGGGTGTATTAACATCACATTTTAGGAATAATATGATGGATGAGTAGGTTTTAATCATAAATTTTTATGGGGCTCAAAACCTAGATGGTCAGATTCATCAATGGAAAGTGGTGCATAATATGATAGTCTTGAGGGAGGAGTTAGACTAGATTGTTGCTAGGTATTTTAATGCTAAATTGTCATCCACATATTAAGAAGAGATAACCCCAATTTTGGACCTAGGGTATTGGCTTATGATTTCCTAGGTCCATGCATTACACTTGGTGGATATTAAATATCCTAGAGCCAACAATACTTGGACTAATAAGAGGAGGAATACACATAGCAAGAAAGTTAATTTAGACCATTTTTAATTTTAAAGGATATTTTTGGGAAATGTAATCTAAAATTTAAAATTTTGGAGGGTCTAGTTTTGGATAACTTCTCCATTTTATTGGAAGGGGGGATAAATATAAGGCAATTTAAAATCATTTAGATTTGAATTTTTTTGTTAAAAAAATAAAAAATTCAAAATAAAATCCCATAATGATGGGAAGAGGGATGCTTGACATATGGTATGATGATGTTTAGATTCCACAAGCGACTTTATTATGTTAAGGATCAACGAAAACAATGGAGGTGAGCTAACAATATGGATTTCTAGGTCCAAAGAGATCCATTGGTGTCTACATGGGATGAGGTGCAAAAATACTTTAGGGAAGGAAAATTTGTAGAACAAATCAAAGAAGAGGATGATGCATTATGTAAAGTAGTTGAGGACATTGACAACCAAGAGGAGATATACTAGAAATAGAGAGAAAGAACCACTTGGTTATTGGAAATTGATAGAAACACTATTTTTTTTTTATAAAACTAATTTTTCTAAGAGAGATAAACAATGTGGAAGCTCTTCAGGATGAGAATGGGCACTCCTTTGATACAATCATATGTATGCATTTTATTTCAATATATTATTTTGGTAAATTTTTTAAGGAAAGTATGGTGCAATATGAAGAGGATTAGAAAGAAGTTCGTGTTGTCATACCCTATAATATATTTGAATAAGAACATTAGGCTCATCTTAAACCCATTGATAGAGAGAAACTAAATAAGGTAGTCTTTGGAATTAGTATAAAAAAATGCCAAGTCTATATGGCTTTTGAGTTGAGTTTTTTAAATATTTTGAGATAAATTAGAGGAGGAGGTAATGGTTGTTATAGAGGAGTCCAGAGGTAGTAAAATAATTCTTAAATAATTGAATCATACATTCATTTCCTTAATTACAAAAGGAGAGGAGGAGGTGCATATTTTAGATTATAGACCTATTTCCATATGCAATATCATTTATAAATAATCATGAAGCTATTGGCTAAGAGGCTAAAACCTCTCCTACATAGCATTATATCATTTTAGCAAGGGAGTTTTATAGAGGATAGGGATATATTGGATGGTGTGGTTCTATCTTAGGAGGCAATACACTCAATACACAAATCTAGTAATAGAGGAATGCTCATAAAATTAGATATATCAAAGGCTTATGATAGGGTGGAGTGGAGATTCTTTTCAAGGATGATGAAAGCCTTTGATTTTTCTCAATATTGGATAGAATGGATAATATAGTGTTTCTCCTTTGACATACTCAATGTTAATCAAATACCTTCTCTCACAACCATTTGGATCCACTCAAGGCCTTTGTCAGAGATATCCTTGTTCCCTTTATATTTTTTTGATATTGGTTGAAGGCATGGATATAAGCATTTTGAGGAGAATAAAATAAGGTTTTCTAATAAGTATCAAGGTGTGTGAGGAGGTTTTGATTCACTTATATTTTGTGGATGACATAGGATTGGTGGGAGTAGCCAACTTTAGGAAATTAGAAATGATTAGATATACTCTTAATATTTACCTTAGGGCCATAGACCAAGTCATCATTGATAAGAAATCTAAATTTTTATTCTTCAATATTGATTAAATTTAATCTTTATTGAAGGCTTCATGATAAAATTTTAGAGATATTGGGATTTTAGAGATGATAGTTGTATATTTGGGGGTCCCTTTTCATTTTGAAAAACTAAGGATATATATCTAGAGGAATATTTTGGATCATATCAAAGAAATAATAAACCATTGGTCTCACAAATGGTTAATATTTGGGGTTAGATCAAATTTTTTTAAATCATTCATTTAGGCAATGCCAATTTATAAATTTTCCATCCTTATTGCCCCACATACCATATGGAAATAGTTGGACAATATGGTCAGAATATTTTTATTGGAAGGAGTAAAAGGAGAGACTAAATGGGCCTTAATAGGTTGTGAGAAATTAATCCAACCTAAAGTAAAGGTAGGTTTGGTACTAAGGATATTAGAGTTAAATAATAAATATCTAGTTGAAAATATTTATTGGAGGTGGATAGAGTTTTAAATAGTAAATATTTGGGATAGGTGAACTTGAATGAGGTGATTCATTTTCCTTTGGATGGTAGTAGGTCCTTAGTGTGGCAGACTCTAAAGTTAGGATCTTAGGTAATGAAATATGGATTATTTTTTAAAGTGGGGAGAGTGAAGAAGGTACAATTTTAGATAGATTCATGGGATAAATACCCACCTATAATTATTGAATTCTCAAAACTAAAACCAATAAAACTAGTCATGGAAAAAAAGGGTTGGATTCATACTGAAAGTTATTTCAATACTATTCAGATAAGAAATTATAGGTTTAAGTAGTTTAATAAGTTGGATGAGTGGCCAATTTGAATCTATATAAAGTTGACACCTATCATGACTAAAAATCTTGGAAGAATTATTTCTCATAGGTAGAGATGAGATGGATGAATTAGATTAGGTCTATTGGAGCATCAGAGTCTACACAATGAATGATGGATATGATAAAATCCTTCTAGAACCTCCTCCTCATCCATATCAATTTGAGGATTAGATAAAAATTTGGTAGTAAAAGAGTTGGCTGACTTTGCCTCGTAGTTAATTTACAATGGAATTCTTCCTTTTTATAATCGAAGACATAGATGAATATTTTGTCCATCCCAATTTTTTTTATTCTAGAAAAGCAAGAAAATATTTGACCACTTGATAATTGAGTACTCATTCACATGATATATCTAGGAGTGATGATTTTTAGCTTATAAAATCCAAGCCAATGGTGATTTGAATCCAATTAATATTTTGGAAATATGAAAGAGGAGTGGATTTAAATATAAAGCTCTTATATTAGGTGGAATATTGGATTAAAATTTATTTGGTGGCAATCATGGTTGGAGAGAAATATAATTTTTTTAGCGAAACCTTTTCATCATTGGATGACATTTGGCAATTCATTTGGAGAGAAGTCACAAAAATTGTTTCTATGTATGCTAAAAAGGAAACTCAAATTGATATAGGGAGAATGGAAAAGGAATATGTAGTGTAAGAGGGGTAGTATAGAGCTATTTGGAAACCATACCTAGAAGGTTTGATTAAAATTAATACTCATGGAGCTACAAAATGCAATATAAGTAGAGTTGTAATTGGAGTGGTCTACAAGAATCATGTTCAAACAATGCTCTAATGGTAATTGCAAGGCTTGGATAGGACCACACATTGAAGCATCACCCTTAGCTATAAAATTTACTTCTATCTAGGTAGTAAGGCAAGTTTATAAGAGGATAATAATAGAATCAAATTATCAAATCTTGGTAGGAGTTCTATATTTAATGAGGAACTTTACTTTGGATACATGGAGGTTGAGGATTCTCGTCACCCAAATTAAGGAATTATGGAGGGATTTATATGAGGTGATTTTGATTTATGTGGGTAGAGCTCTAAATAAAGTGGCATACTTCCTAGCTAAGATGGGTATCGATAAGGAGGTAAGGGTTTAGTGGAACAATGGCATGGCTATTGCGGATGAGAGGATTTGGCCAGTTGATGAGAAAATATAATTTAGTTAATGTGGATAACCACTATAGATATGTGGTTTAGGATATTTGGATCCAATGCATATCTCCTTTTACTATTATAAAAAATTGTTCTTTCTAGCTAAGTCTAAGAGGAGTCTCATCCCAACTTGTAAATACTCTTATTTTAATTTATTTTTTTCAAATTCTTTAAAATAAAATTAAAAAACTCAAGAAAGAAAACACATGATGTAAAAGGGTTTCCATACATAACAAAATATATTTATAGAGGAATTTGATAACAAAATGGTTTGTATGAGGGGGTATTTATACCAATTACAAGATATATTTAAGTGAATGTTATGAAATAAAAATTTAGATTAAATAATAAATCATTATAAAATATTCACCTATTTAGGGTGTACAAGGGACCAAAGCACCTATATAATATAAGACAAAATTTATCAAGGCCTTAAGTTAAGCTGAACTACTACATATTACAACATTTCTATTTAAGCTAAATAAGTGATATAAACATATTTCCTTATCAATCATCCCCCTTAAGGGAAACTATCCTACACCAATATGCTCTTGAATGTACGCACATGGTACCCGAGCATGAAATGGGTAAAAGTATTTACTTTCTATTCTAATTATGATACAAAATATGGATCAAGCATCCCATAGGTATAAATCTATTGCACATAGTTCCTCCAAATATTAATATTATTATTCCATTGATGGAACACTAGATTCCAAACAAGGTTGATGGTGCTCTATTTATGACAATAAAGGGTGATTAAGGAGGGATTATAAGTGCCTACCTACTCTAGAATCATAAGAATACTTCCAAGGTGCTTAGAATACTCATTGGTAGAACAATATTTATATTTCATGAAAGATTAATAAATAGTAGGCTATCATCTACAACACCAAGAAATAGTTCCATAATCAAGATAGAAGGTGGAGCATTACTAGCCCAAATCACTAGCCCAATCTAAATCTAAGAACTACGTCAAAATTAAGATGTATCAACTATATAGTGAATACACATATTATATGTACCAATAATATATCAAATAATCCTCTTAGTCATGGTCTAGTGACCCTTCTAAAATCACTATATATACATAGAATAATAACTAACTAGAAATACAATATCTAATTGAGTGTGAGTGAAGTAAAGGAGAGCTCTCATAAGAGACTAGAATAGAGTGATATCAACCAAAGGATTCATGTGATATATCCATAATCAAAAGGAGTATGGATGACTATTAAATCCTCCATCCTAAATTATTAAATAAGATATAATACATAACTTGGTCTATGAGATAGTGAACTTACAAGAGATATGATCAATCTGAATACCTACGAAGTAATGAAGAATCCCATAATATATCATATCAAACATGTCATTAAGTAATGACTTCATATTTTGAATCAAAGTAGCTTCTCAACCTCACATCACCAAAATGTGCAACCGAGAAAGAGTGGATCTACTTGTACCAAGCACATAGTATGTTCTTAAGCCAATACAATGACTTAGTCAAATTAAAAACCTATGGAATTGGACCCTCAAATTCAGAACTAGGTAACTATTGCATGTAAATATCATATTGAAGCCAATCATGAATAAAGTGTTAGAAACATAGATTGTATACGATCACACTTTTCATTTATATCATAGTAGAATAAATACATCTATGATCAAGAACAAAATAGGTCAACTTACAACTAGCCTCTCAACTTCCTCTAACCCTTGTAATCATAACATGAAACATGATTTTGACATAATATTCACAACATTAACCCTATTATGTCAATGCTTAAATATATTGAAGAACACAAGCTTATACTAAGAGGGGGGTGAATAGTATAAGACCACTTTCTACTTTCTTTCCAAATCAATATCAATTAATGTCCTTAATTGCAACAACAAAATATAGCAGTGTGCATTAATAACTCAGATAGTAGTAGTAAGCAAGAGCATAAGTTACCACGCACAATTGAGACACAATATTTAACGTGGTTCCCCCAATGTGGGGTACTCCACCAGATAATCTCCTTATAATATTTCACATAGAAATAAGGATCATTATCCAATACAATGATTTCTTTGTGTAGCACCCTAAAATTGGCGCAGTCAAATTGGAATAATTACATTCACCTTAGTAAATAATTTTAAATTCAAATTTAACCTCCCAAACCGCCCGTTAACCGTCGAGAAACCCGTTTCCCCTTTTTCCGTGCCATTTTTAGAGGTTGTTTTGACCGTTTGACGATATCGTCGCCGATCAGACGATATCGCCCCAGATTTGATGATTTCGTCTGGACTAGGACGTCCAGACGATCTTGTCGCAAAACTGAATTTGCATAGATAGACTCTGTTCCAACGGGTCTCCAATTCGGGCAGAAGCGTGTCTGCATCGTTGGGACCCTTCCCCCGTTGGAGATCTCCCAAATTGGGATGATCTCCAACCTCCCAACAACTCCCCTATGCCTATTTAAACTCTAGGACATTCCCTCCCCAACCCCTGGCTGAATTTTATCTGCAAGTTGAATCCCTCTGCACTAAAACACCTTAATCTTATTTTTGCACTAGTCCTATAGCAGTTTTTATGCAGGTACACCACTGATTTTCAACCGGAGCCAGCACCCATCGCCGTCGACGAACCTGTCAAGATCGGAGGCGATCCTGTCAAATTCGAGACGATTTCGTACTGATGCGAGACGATCTCGACTGCAGTCCACATCGAGGCAATCAGTGCCTGGAGTTTGCTTTTCTTAACTTTGCCTCAGTTATTTTGTTTTACAAATTAGATAATCTATTTAGTTTTTATCCTATTTTGCATCTGGAGTTCACCCATCTAGTCTAGATTGCATGTTAAGCTCATAATCTGCCATTAAAGTACAACAATTTACTTTAATTTCTATTTTTAAACTTTGTTCGAGTATTCGGTTTATTATTTGGCATATTTTGCCTCTGTTTGCACAGTAGGAATTCTTGTATTTTGCATCTGTTCTCTGTTTTGCGGGTCTCGATGAATTCGTCGACGAATTCATCGATTTCGAGACGATTCTGTCGAGTCTCGGACGAATATGTCGATTCGGACGATTACGTCAGATTACGAGCGATTACGTCGAATTCCAGACGATCCAGACTGCTTCAAGCATCAGAAACTTCTTTAGACTTCCGGATCAGGTAATCTCCATTGGCCTCCTGCAAATTCTCTATTTTTTGCTTTCTACTCTGTTTGTTGTATTCATTTAAATTGCATTTTCATATAGATTAAGTTAGATTCATTCGGCCAAACCTAGGATGAATGCTTAAGGATAAAACGAACTCATCAAAACACATTCCAAAAACCTAGGCGTGGAAACTGCCGCCAAATGTTTCCTGGTGAACCCACCATCCGTCGAAAAATCACCAAAACACACCTCCCTTGAGAGGCGGGACCTTCGTAAAGTCCTCTCGTCCGAGGTACCGCACCATCCTTTTCCCATCCTCCTTCGGGCGCGGATCCAATAGCCTGAAGGTAGGGATGCGAAAAATTTGGAGCGATACATTTTGGTGAACCCGACGTGAATGCATCATAACCTTTTGAAAACAAAAAAAAAAAACAAAAAAAAAAATTAGAACATCTAAAACTTAGATGCATTTTAAAGCTCTTAAAGTTTGAAATCATGTTTAGATGGTAGCTCCTAAAAAGAGGTTAGCAGTTACTATAAACGTAGAAAACCAATTGGCAGCTATAGAAGTTAATTCTGTCCTTAGTATCCCTGAAACAAGTAGAAATCAATCCTTGTGGGACGAACTTGTCAGGAGACTTAGTCTCATCTCATCTAGGTCCACACAACTTAAACAGATCAAGAGGCTAGTCTTGGATAGAATCCTGGATCCTCATCAATTAGTGTTCTATCATGAACTTCAGAGAGCCTGCCATAGATGGTTAGCCTATAGGAGAGCTTTAGTATCTTCAGAATTGTTCAGCTTCGAGGAATACCTCGAGAATGCAGACATTGTACACCGATTCTTAGGCCTTGTAGAAGACCAAGAAGTTGTTCTTACAGATAGGGAAATATGGAATAGAGTTCCTCGTGCTGTGTTATATCGAGAGTATTGCCACGAGCTTTACTTCTATCAACCAGCATCTGAGACAGACAATATCACCATAGCCCTTTTCATCAAATTCTTAAAAGAAAACTTTCAATTTGAAGAAGAACATTTCATGACCCCTGAACAACTCGAACCTATTAATGATATTCATAAATTGTTCATAGAAGATTAGTTCATTTACTTTCAGCTTTATTATTATTGCGTGCATTTATTGTTTCATTTGCTGTCTTTATTGTATTATTTCAAAAATTAAAGAAAAACTAAAAAAATCAAAAAAAAAAACATAGCAAAAACTTAAACATTTCATTTCAAATATTGCATTAGGTATATATAAATATATACCTTTTAATTTGTTGCATATATATATATATATATATATATATATATATATATATAAATATATATATATATATTTGCTGAAATCAAAACTTAGCACCATGCCTAAACTTAGGAATGGTAAAGAAACTCTAGGAGAAGGAGAAGATTGGTTACAAGATACAACTGAAAACCCAAATGTCCTTCTTGGAGATACAAATCCGGAAGGAGAAACTCTAGGTCAATCAGACGAAGACTTAGGTGAAGATAAGGAACAAGAAGGAAGTGTTAAAGAGAATGAATCCTCATCCCCTAGAATAGCTCCAAATGGGGGCATCACTTTTGACAACGCAGAACATTTTCAAAAATTTCTCAATCAAAATATCGACATCCTTAATGTAGCAGTCCGTATTGATAGAGGGGAAGTTAGTGACGCTCAAGCAGCTATAGAACGGGCGCTTGATATACACACTAATCCTTTATCTTTTGTTGATCAAGAGAGTGATAAGGGTGGACCATCCAATACGGATATGGTCACTATAGCCCAAGCCATGTCAAAACAACAGGTTACCCAACCTCCTAAGGAACTTGTTACTCAACCTAAAACCACTCCTGCACAAAAGAAAATTCCCTTCACTACTTTGTTCCGCCAAACTATTGAGCAAAATGCTTTAAATAAACAGAAATCTAAAACAAAGCTAAATACAAATTTTCAACAATCTGGAACACAACATAATCCAACTTCAAAATTCCTCCATAACATTTTTCCTACTAAAGTTTTACACAATAGTAACATGGCATCTAATCTACATGTTCCTCCATCCTATGCTCATAAAACTCATGTCAATGCCCTACCGAATCAATATGGGGGGCAAACTAGTAATCTGGAAGCTATGGTGAAACAATTGGCTTCACGTATGGACCAGATAGATCCCTACCGTCCCTCGTACAATTATCGAGAGATTTGTAGCCAACCATTGGATCCCATAGTGGTAGCTCAACCATACCCTAAACATTTTCCCATGCCCGTCCTGCCTATATATAAAGGAACCGAAGATCCCATAGAACATCTTCGCATGTTTAGGATAGCATGTCACGACATATCGCATGACGACTTGCTATTACTAAAAATGTTCCCCAAAAGTTTAGGTGGAATGGCATTAGAGTGGTACTATCAATTGCCCACTCACTCCTTAAGAAACTTTGAAGAAACAAGTTGAATCATTTGTTCATCAATTTAGTGCCTACATCGAGAGACATGTAACTATTAAAGACCTATACAATTTAAAACAAGATAAAGATGAATGTTTTGCTGATTTCTTGGCTAGATGGAGACAATTGATAGGAAAACTACACTTTGTGCTACCCTATAGGGAAATGCTAGACATTTTCATCAATAATTTACAAGAACAACTCTCTTATGAGCTATCAACAACTACTTTGACTACCTTCGATCAAGCTATAGACTTAGCTCGAAGAGTAGAAGATGCCCTCATTAGGA
Source organism: Wollemia nobilis (assembly GCA_028583015.1). Taxonomy (NCBI): domain Eukaryota; kingdom Viridiplantae; phylum Streptophyta; class Pinopsida; order Araucariales; family Araucariaceae; genus Wollemia; species Wollemia nobilis. The sequence goes on from JAQPPZ010000949.1 coordinate 170,375, forward strand.
GAGGCCAACTTAGGAAGAAGGATGATGAGAAAACATCTAGAAATCAATATAAAAACAAACAGGTTGTCGGTGACGGAGTCACTGACAGCAAAAATGTTGCTAATGTCAATGCAACAAAGACAACAGAAAAATTCATATTGAAACCCCCTGACAAGCCTCCTCGAGAATTCACTAGATTAAACCAACCCTTGTCAACCATTTTACCTCAATTGCTTGAAAGAGGTTTAATCCAATTACCAGCTATCCAGGAACCTGACCCAAGTATACCCGGATATAGAGCTGATTTGCACTGTGACTTTCATAGAGGACCTGGACATTCTACCAACGCTTGTAAGAGATTGAAACATAAAATACAAGATTTGATTGACAATAATGAAATGGAAGTGCAAGCCTTCCAACCCAAACAAAACCCTCCTAATAATACTCAAAATATCTGTTCCCCAAAATCAAAATCAAAATGCCAATCAAACTTTAGACATATTTCAACACCCTTTACCACGACATGGTAAAGAGGTAGCTAATCAAATTGAACATCATAATGTTCCCCCTCCTACCCGATATGTAGGAACCATTAGCGGACAATTACCTGTTCAGGATTCTCAAATATTTGACACAACCTTATCCCTGGTTACAACCAGGCCCTTACATAATTTTCAAACTTTTGATTCTAGTGATATAGAGTCAGATAGTGAAAGTGAAGTAGACACTATTCAATCGAATAGTTCTGAAAACGAATCAGATCCTATTCAACCTGTCACAGATGCTAATGTTCCAGAAGAACCATTTCCCAGAAGAGTCACTACTCGACCTTCTTCTAATGAAGTCCTTCCTTATGAACAAGCCATAAATTCTCAACCAAGACCGTTTCAACGTCGTCACTATAACATTGTAGGTACCATCGGAGTCGTTACTCGACAACAAGCTCAAAATTCTCAACAAGAACCAAACCAGAACGATGGATCAGCTCCATTCGTTCTGAAAAATCCCAATAAAGGAAATCATGCTCCTATTGTTCAACCCAAACCTCCTTATAGCATTAATGAGCAATTGTCTAATACCACGGCTAGAATCTCCCTTCTAGATTTATTAAGATCCTCTCCCACACATAGGGATGAGTTGATGCTTACATTGAGCCAAATGATGGTACCTCAAAACATTCAACCTGAAGCTATGGCCAATACTATCATCACTCGAGAGATTGATTGTATTGACTTTCGGGATAAAGATATCCCACAACACAGTTTACACAAGGATAATCCCTTGTACATTACTGCTCTAATTGGAGATGTAGCTGTCAAACGAGTCTTGATTGATAATGGCTCATCTCTAAACATTTGCACCTTTGACTTCTACCAACGATTTGGTTTTAGAAGTGATGAAATGAAGAAAACTGATATGATTATCAAAGCTTTTAATGACGAAACACAAGAAACGTGTGGAGTCATTACCCTCCCATTGCAAGTTGGCCCTAGAACCCTAGAAACAACCGTGTTTATTGTACATTGCCCAGCATCGTACAATATACTTTTGGGTCGCCCTTGGATTAACGCCATGCGAGCAGTCCCATCAACTTTACACCAATGTGTGAAATTTGAGTTTAAAAATCAGTTGGTCACTATTCATGGTGACCCTAGACCTTTTGATATGTGTGCTTTGGCAGAACCCGTTGGAGTGCAATTTTGCCCTGCTCTGTCATCCACACATTCTAGTTCTTCTTTTTCATCTAAAACTGTGAAACATAAACCCATAACTTCATCTATTCCTCCTCCATTAACTTCATCTTCCTATAAAGACCAACAACCTTCTAAACAAATTTTAGAATCTCAAAAGGATCTCAAATCTACAACTAATCCTTCAACTATTATTCCTATAAATTCAAAACCTTTAGACACATCCATCATACCTTCCACACCTCAAGACATAAGTAATAAACCTTCTACATCTTATGCCCTTTTTGATGAACTTTTACCAGATTTATCTACAACCTTAATATCAGAAAAAATGAATGCTTTCATGCAAGATTCAAACCTTTTAAATAAATTACCGCCCTCTCCTCGTACTTTGGGCCTCCCACAACCTATGGGAAGTACTTACCAAGTCGGGAGTTGTGCCTTCATTTATAAAGGATATGATTGGGGAAGAATCCCTCGGAATATCAAAACTCATCATGAGGGATACGCTCGCTGTTATTTTACCAATGATTATGTTAAAGCTAAACCCATGATGCTTAAAATGGGATATAAAGGGAAAGGCTTAGGACCTTTCCAAAATGGCATGAAAGAACCTTTCGAGGTAGAACCGTGGCCTGCCCGCTGTGGTGTGGGCTTATTTCCTAGTAAGGGACAACCCTTTCCTTTTGAGGATGATGATCACCTCATATGCTATCAAGATTATTTGGATAGGCATGTTGATTTGCCTCTTAAAAATCAGTCATTTTCATGCAACATGCTATCCATAGCCTACCCTGAAATGATTGCTGACCCCGATGAAGAGTTGGAAGGAGATATCTTCCATGATGTCTCTGTTGAAGAGATGTTGCACAATGGATTCTATTTTGATGGTTCTATACCAACTATAGCCCAGCTTGAGACCACTAATCCTCAGAATGAATTATCTAAATTAACTTTACAAGAATTACAAGAACTGGGTGTTTCACCCGCCCCACCTAACTTTGAAAGAGATCTACACATGGAGGTAGAAAATGTCATTAAAATTAATATTGGAACTGAGGACAATCCTCACATGATCAATATTGGATCAGAACTAAGTCAACAAAAATAGGAACAATACATTGCATTCCTTAAAGAGTATGAAGATGTCTTCGCTTGGACATATGAAGATATGCCAGGTCTAGACCCTTACGTCAGTCATGCACCATCTAGTGGTCCATCCGGATGCTAAACCGGTTAAACAAAAACTTAGAAAAATGCATCCCAAAGTGGCTCTGCTAGTCAAAGGGGAGTTAGAAAAACTCCTGAATGTTATCTTTATACAAGCTATTGATTATGCTGAATGGATCTCAAATGTAGTTCCAGTCACCAAGAAGGAAGCTACCAAAGTTAGGGTTTGCACAGATTTTAGAGATATTAACGTTGCATGCCCTAAAGATGACTTTCCCCTTCCAAACATGGATCAAATTATCGACTTCACTGTCGGAAGTGGGATGATGTCCTTAATGGACGGATTCTCCGGTTATAATCAGATCAGGATAGCTCCTGAAGACCAGGCTAAAACAGCCTTTATTACCCCCTGGGGTACCTTTTGCTGGAAAGTGATGCCCTTTGGCTTAAAGAACGCCGGTGCAACTTACCAACGGGCTATGACCTACATTTTTCATGATATGATGCATGATATCTTACATGATTATGTAGATGATATTATAGCTCGCTCTCTTATTGAAAATAATCATTTAGATGATTTAAGAAAAGTTTTTAATCGATTACGAGAATATCTCATTCGATTAAATCCAGCAAAATGCATATTCGGAGTTAAATCCGGCAAACTATTAGGGGTTTTAGTTTCTTTACGTGGTATCGAAATTGACCCTCTCAAAATTGCGGCCATCACTGATATGCCCGCACCCACTAATATATCTGAATTACGAAGTTTACAAGGTAAACTTCAAGCTATCCGTCGCTTCATTGATAAGCTGGCGGACAAAACTGGTCCCTTTCTCAAACTTCTTAAGAAGGATGTCCCTTTCAATTGGGACACAGAATGTAGAGAAGCTTTTGAACTTCTCAAACAATACCTCCTTAATCCGTCGGTGCTTTCACCGCCTAAATCTGATCGCCCATTTCTTCTATATATTTCTGCTTCAGATTCTGCCTTAGGAGCTATGTTAGCTCAACTTGATGATGAAAAGCGAGAACGTGCTAATTATTACATTAGCCAAACTTTCGTCAATTATGAAACCCGCTATACAGCGTTAGAGAAGTTATGTCTAGCAGTCGTGTTTGCTACGCAAAAATTATGACATTATATGCTTAGCCAAAAAACGTATGTCATTGCCAAATATGATCCTTTAAGATATCTCATGAGTCGACCTTATTTATCGGGTCGCACGACCAAGTGGGTTCTTGCTCTAAGCGAGTTTGATCTCACATTCATAGGACAAAAGTCCGTTAAGGGTCAAATCATAGCAGATCAATTAGCTGCTGCACCCTTAGAGTCTACTCATCCTCTCATCATCGAGTTTCTTGATGAATGCCTTCAATTAGAGGCAGACCATCCTGAACAATGGTCCTTATACTTTGATGGAGCCCGATGTATGAGTGGGGCTGATGCGGGTATTATTTTAATATCTCCGCAAAAACATCTTATTCCTCTGTCCTTCAAACTGACCTTTGCTTGCACCAACAATACTGCTGAGTATGAAGCTCTAATCCTTGGATTACGAGCTGCTTTAGCACTAAAAATCAAAAACCTCTTAGTTTTTGGGGATTCCCAATTGGTTATAAACCAAATTAATGAAGTTTATCAAACCCGAGATGATAAACTTCGTCCATATAAGGCCTATGTTTTACAATTGATGTCTTTATTTGATCAAATTACTTTGGAAGCCATTCCTCGAACTAGCAACCGTGCAGCTGATGCTATGGCCGCAGCTGCATCCCTCTTGCCCTTGGAGTTAGACGACGAATATGCCACTATCATCATTCGTCGACTCTAGGAACCCGCTTCAAATAAGTCATGCTTAGAGCCTTTGGATGTGTTTCTAATCAATGAAACTACTCCTGAACCTTGGTATACAGACATATTTGATTTTCTCCAAAATGGGACGTTCCCTGCTAATTCTAATAGAAACCAGCGTCGGTTATTACGTCGACGAGCAAGTCGATTTGTAATAATTGGCAATACTTTATATAGAAGATCTTTTGAAGGTATCCTATTAAGATGTCTAAATTTAGAAGAATCTAAATCAGCCTTGAGTGAAGCCCACGATGGATCTTGTGGAGGACACTTTAGTGGTAGTATCATTGCTAAAAAGCTCCTTCGGATAGGATACTTTTGGCCTACCATGGAAACGGATGCACACGAGTATGTGCGTCATTGCGACAAGTGTCAAAAACATGCTGACCTTGTCCATGCGCCTGCACAAGAGCTGCAGGCTATTTCGTCTCCTTGGCCCTTTTCTAAATGGGGCTTGGATATTATTGGTAAAATCAATCCTGTGTCTTCTGATGGACACAAGTTCATCATAACTGCCACTGAGTATTTCACGAAGTGGGTTGAAGCTATGCCTTTAGCTTCTTGCACTGGTTCACAGGTCTCTAAATTCATTTTTAATCAAATCATTTGCAGGTTCGAAATTCCTGTGAATCTCATCTCTGACAATGGAACTCCTTTTAAAAATAAAGATGTTAAAAAATTATGCCAAAAATACAAGATTCAACATCGCTGGTCCACTCCCTATTATCCTCAGGGTAATGGTCAAGCAGAAGCATCTAACAAAACTTTAATCAAAATCCTCAAACGATTGGTCAATAAAACTGGTCGTGACTGGCATATTCAGTTATATCCAGCCTTGTGGGCTTATCGAACTAGTGTTCGAACCCCCACGGGCACTTCACCATTTGTTTTGGTATATGGTGCAGAAGCAGTTTTTCCATTTGAATTGGAAGTTCCTTCTTTGGCTCTGCTACTTCAAGATACCGAAGTAGGAGATGAATATCGTGCTGGCAGACTCAGTCAGCTGGAACTCTTAGATGAAAAATGCATCAATGCTTTGGAGCATCTCCGTGCATACCAAAACAAGCTTAAAAGAGCATATGCTAAGAAAGTTCGTCATCGATCCTTTGAGATTGGCGACCTTGTTTTAAAAGAGAATCAAAAAAATACAAACGCAACTAAAGAACTTAAAGGTAAGTTTGAGCCCAACTGGCTCGGACCATACATCATTACTGCAAAATTTGAATCAGGAGCATATAAATTATCTACCTTAGATGGTAAAGAACTTAAAGAACCCATGAATATTTTACATCTCAAACGTTATTATGCATAAATTTGGTCATTTCATCCATGTATATATTTGTTCAAAATTACTCTCTTATATTTCTTTCAAATTTATATACAATCCAAAAAACATCAAAACCATTTATAAATCTCCAAAAATCTTCAAAACTATCTATTGCATTTATTTAAAGCACTTGTTAAGTTCTTTTTGCTCAAAAACAAAAATCTAAATAAAAATCTAAAAACAGCTATATGCTTGACTCTTTCGAAACCAAAACAATATACAGAAGAAAGAGAGAGTCAACATTCTCCCAACTTCTCAAAAATCATTTATATATATTTTCTTACAATTATTGCAGTTATATGTTTCAACTTATTTTGGATACAATTAGCATTTATTTGGCATCCCTCACTTGCACACTCACAACAATAAATATCTTGATTTTATCTGGCATGATTACTAATCTCTCTTATATCAAAGTCCACAAAATTCAATTAACTAAAGTTTGAGCATAGAGAATTGATCTTGTTATTTACTTAAACCAAGCACATCTTTTCACAATAAAATGATTATATTTGTAATTTCCATGTTTTGCTACATAGTAGAAGTGATTTCTTGAGTGAAAAGTTTCCCCTGCTATCCTATCATGCACATGGTCTAGAATCTTTGAGAATTGGCAAAAGGACAAGCTCACCCCTACCCAGAATAAAAATCCCTTGCTCTACAACTAATCCGAGCAAGTATCCCTAGCAAAGAAAAAAAAAAAAAAAAAAAGTTCAAGAAAAGAAAAATGTTATTTTATCGTTACAGCAATGTTCCAAGCATTATCAAGCAAAAGAAATACAAAAAGCAAAAGATAAAGCAAAAGCAAAAGCAATAAAATCCCTTTCCCTACCCTTTGAAAAGAAAAGAAGGGTTGATGAGCTTGAATCCCTGGAATTCTCAATTATTCGAAAACTGTGAGGTAAGCCCCATAACAGGTGGTTTGTGCCCAACTCGCTTGGCCTTGGGTAACTCCTAGCGTGGCGATATGTCTGTCACATTAGCGACCTTCTTTTGTACAGACCTATGTCTGCTTATGGATTAGCTAGCTCTTGATAATCCAACCTACATAGCAGTCTAATATGGTTATATGCATCTACATCATGGTTAATGAACACTTATTTGGTTTCTTCAAATCACTTGTATCATAGTATCTTGCTCAAACCTGGTAAATGAACAATACAATTGCACACACATTTGTATTTGAGAGATTTTGTCTATCATTCTGATAAATCAAGATTGGAAATGAATTCACATATGCACATGGGATTCCTTATAAATCTAATTTTTGTTTTCAAAATACTTTGAAATATTATTTTTGCAACTTGTTTGGAATAATCAAGTACAATTATTTACCATAAAGACAACTATATAGTAGAAAAATCACAAATTTCTTTCAGAACATATCATATATATCATATCGACTTTCGCGACGATGGTATAGTTCTAAAACCAAAATTGGAATTTTATGCCTAGCGCAAGTCCTCATTTTCATATTTTCTGTTCATCAAAAATCAATCATGCAATAAAACTATCTATTTTCTTTGATTTTCGCGATGATGGTATAAGTCTATACCTACATATTCTATGCCTAGCGCAAACCATTGTAACAATTTTTATTCCCCCATTTATCAAAACTCATAAAAACCATATGACTTCATTTTATTACACAAATTTTGCTTTTCAAAAGAATGCACATTTTCATTATTTCATGTCATTATGTCAACCTCCAATTTTGCAATGACGGTATAATTCCTAAGGAATTATTCAACAATTTTATCACACTTAGGAATTTATGCCTAGCAAAAATCATTTTTTACAAATATTTCATGCATAATATTTTTATGGAAATCTGAAAACAAACCATCATCATCATCATCATTTGCATCATCACAACAAAGTCTTAAGACAGTCTCTTAAGCACTCTTTCACTTTTCACAATATTTCTATAAATGGGATTAGCTTGACGACCGAGTGAGCAGCGACTCCATGAAATGGTCTATAATAGCGACAATGTCCTTTGAAATTATTGTTAAAAGTCCCCTTTTCTTTTATCAAATCATTGCATCACAAACAACCAATTTGTTACATCAGATTATTTCATCAATATTACAGCATGACATCAAAAGGTATAAATTCTTTTCCAACGACATAATTACAAGCATTATCAAAATCAATCAATCAAAGCATCATCAATATACTCATAACATAAGTCATATGACCAAAAATATCTCATCTTATATATATATCTCAAAAATATATATGTACATCATATCAGATAGATTGGTATGCCACAATCGATATCTTGGCATACTCAATCAAGTGTCCTCCGAGCAGTGTCTCGAGAGCCCCTAGAGCTCTCAGCCTCATCTCCTCCCCCGCCCTACGGAGGACGAGGTGGTCCCATCGCAGTATGTGTGGTACTGCGAGTCCTCGTCGTCGATCGGGATGAGCTCCTCGACGACCCTGTCCTGATCGGATCTGCTATGGCAGCCGATAGCTGTACCCTCTGGCCCTCCGGCACCGCCTGGTAGTATAGAGCCTGATAGAATGCGGTCTGAGAAACCGACCGCAGCAGCTCCTGAGTGCTCACCCCTCCACCCCGTGCCCTGAGACGTGCATTCTCGTCTCGCAGCTGCGACACCTCAGCCTGGTGTTGTGCGGCCGCATCCTGTAGTGTCTGCACTTGAGTCTGCAGACGATCTCTCTCTGCCCAGAGAGTAGCCATCTCGCTACTCTCTCCTATATCCATGCCCTTGCCCTTATCGGGCGATGGTGGCCTCTGTGGAGATGGGGGTCTCGCCTCCCTCCTCTCCCTCTCTCTCTACCGCGGCCGCTCCTGTGCCTGTGGCCTCCTCTGATCTCTCCCGTCGTGACCCTGGGCTGCCTCTATCGCCGCCTGGCGCCGCCTCCCTATCCGACGCACGACTGCGTGGATCGGGCCCTGTGCCCTCGTCATCCGAGGAGGGCGGATGCCTGCATACCAGGCATCGTAGCCATCGGCTACTCCTGCGTCGTCCCCATCCACTGGCTGAATGGGGGCATCATCTGAGTCCTGGCTCCAGAATCGCTGCATGTCTGGAGCCCCGCTAACAGTGGTGTTATCCCGGACGGTCCGAGAAAACTCATAATCCCTGAGAGATGGGATCCCCTGCTGTAGACCGAACTATCGCAAAACTCGGTCGTAGCGGTGGAGCTCCACCTCTCCCCTCTCCATCCTCAGCCAGCAGACTCGCCTGATGCGAGCCAGCTCCTGTCCGTCCTCTGCCCACCCTGGATGCTGCCTCCATGGCCTCCAGGTGATCTGGTCTGGGACAAGGTCATCCAGTAGTCTCCGGGACATCGGCAGGTCGATCCGTCGCTGTGCCCCTCTCCGGAGCCACCAGTAGAAGACTCGGGGCCTCTCCCCGTCTACCCCTATCAGTGGAAGCCCTACCGGCCTCCGCACCGCAATGTGCTCCCAGCACCAAACCTGTAGAAGCGATGTCATAACCAGACATCGCCCGCCCTTGTACACGACCCCATAAAGGATCCTGTACAGTCGGCATAGTACAAAGCTGCCCCATGAGAACCTGTAGCCGTGGTCCCGCATGTCGCAGATCACATCTGCGAGCATCCACGGCACCCTGCACCCGCTCTGGTGGCACAGCAGAAGTCCACCAACTACCCCAGCCAGAACCCGTGTGAGTCTAGATGCCCCAGGCATCTGGCGTAGTGCCTCGATGTTCACTCCGCCCTTCTCCAGGGTGAAGCTCGGGTCACCGCACAGCCGTCCCATCGCGTGGCCCTGATTGGCCGTAGGTGTGATCATCCGTCCTTGTATGGGGATTCTCAAAATCCTCCATACATCCTCTAGTGTGGGAGCCATCTCCCCTGTCGGTAACCAGAAACATGAAGACCCCGGATACCATCTCTCTGCTAGGGCTGTCAGTAGCCCCATGTCTGTAGACACCTGCGGCATCTCTGCCACATGCTGCAAGCCGGCCTGTGCCAGCAGATCCCGCTCTGCCTGTGTGAGCGCAGCCAAGTCGTCTCTCAGTCCGTCGTACTTCCACTCTCTGCTTTTTAGTAATCCTCTCTGCAAACATAAACAACAAAACAACAAACAATAATTAATCAATAAATTCTAGTAATTAATAATGCAACTTAAAGATCAATTTTTTGCAATTGATGATATCGCCCACTATTGGACGATATCGTCCCAAATTTGAGCATAATCGTCTCCGATTTCGCAGTTCGAAATCGTCTCTAATTTGATGAAATCGTCCCCCTTTCGACGATTTCGCCCTCGGGCGAAATTGCCGAAATTGAGACGATTTCGTCGAAATCGGGACGATTTCGTCCCGACGACGTCGACGGCCAAAAACGGCCGCGATGCTCCAAATTCACTTAAAAATTCATCTAGAAAGCATGTAAAAGCAACTTAAATCAATCTAAATTGAGTTTAGACCCTTACCCGTAGACCGCGTCGGACCTCTGCAGATCTGTGCGCTGTCTCAACCATTTTTTGCTCCAGAGCTCTAAAACAGTAAAATGAACAGTAACAATGAATTAGGGTTTTACCCTATTTTTCTTAATTTTATTCAACAATAATTTTTTTTGCTTTTTCGCGTTTTTACCTCAAACGTTCGATTTGGGTAAAAACACGGAGGGGGCACCATAGTAAGCTGTCGTACGATTCGACCAAGAATCGTCGCCTAAAAATGGGAATAATTTTTGCTTTCTCGTAGATCGAGAAGAACTCTTCTTTAACGCATTTTCTTCGAAAAATTCGCTAAAGAGGGGGCAAAATGTAGCACCCTAAAATTGGCGCAGTCAAATTGGAATAATTACATTCACCTTAGTAAATAATTTTAAATTCAAATTTAACCTCCCAAACCGCCCGTTAACCGCCGAGAAACCCGTTTCCCCTTTTTTTGCACCATTTTTAGAGGTTGTTTTGACCGTTTGACGATATCGTCGCCGATCAGACGATATCGCCCCAGATTTGACGATTTCGTCTGGACTAGGACGTCCAGACGATCTTGTCGCAAAACTGAATTTGCATAGATAGACTCTGTTCCAACGGGTCTCCAATTCGGGCAGAAGCGTGTCTGCGCCGTTGGGACCCTTCCCCCGTTGGAGATCTCCCAAATTGGGATGATCTCCAACCTCCCAACAACTCCCCTATGCCTATTTAAACTCTAGGACATTCCCTCCCCAACCCCCTGGCTGAATTTTATCTGCAAGTTGAATCCCTCTGCACTAAAACACCTTAATCTTATTTTTGCACTAGTCCTATAGCAGTTTTTATGCAGGTACACCACCGATTTTCAACCGGAGCCAGCACCCATCGCCGTCGACGAACCTGTCAAGATCGGAGGCGATCCTGTCAAATTCGAGACGATTTCGTATTGATGCGAGACGATCTCGACTGCAGTCCACATCGAGGCAATCAGTGCCTGGAGTTTGCTTTTCTTAACTTTGCCTCAGTTATTTTGTTTTACAAATTAGATAATCTATTTAGTTTTTATCCTATTTTGCATCCGGAGTTCACCCATCTAGTCTAGATTGCATGTTAAGCTCATAATCTGCCATTAAAGTACAACAATTTACTTTAATTTCTATTTTTAAACTTTGTTCGATATTCGGTTTATTATTTGGCATATTTTGCCTCTGTTTGCACGATGAGGAATTCTTGTATTTTGCATCTGTTCTCTGTTTTGCAGGTCTCTGACGAATTCGTCTGACGAATTCGTCAGATTTCAGACGATTCTGTCAGTCTCAGACGAATCTGTCAGATTCGGACGATTCTGTCAGATTACAGGCGATTACGTCGAATTCCAGACGATCCAGACTGCTTCAAGCATCAGAAACTTCTTCAGACTTCCGGATCAGGTAATCTCCATTGGCCTCCTGCAAATTCTCTATTTTCTGCTTTCTACTCTGTTTCTTGTATTCATTTAAATTGCATTTTCATATAGATTAAGTTAGATTCATTCGGCCAAACCTAGGATGAATGCTTAAGGATAAAACGAACTCATCAAAACACATTCCAAAAACCTAGGCGTGGAAACTGCCGCCAAATGTTTCCTGGTGAACCCACCATCCATCGAAAAATCACCAAAACACACCTCCCTTGAGAGGCGGGACCTTCGTAAAGTCCTCTCGTCCGAGGTACCGCACCATCCTTTTCCCATCCTCCTTCCGGGCGCGGATCCAATAGCCTGAAGGTAGGGATGCAAAAAATTTGGAGCGATACACTTTGATATGCTCAAAGCTAAGCAATAACAAGTTCACAAAAAACTTGTCCAAATCTGAATAACAAGCTCACACAGAACTTGTCCAAAAATGAATATCAAGTTCACATATAACTTGTCCAAAACTGAATAATAAGCTCACACAGATTTTATCCAAAACTAAATAACAAGATCACACAAAACTTATCCAAAACTGAATAACAAGCTCATACAAAACTTGTCCAAAACTTCTCTAGGCAAGCTCACCAAGAACTTGCCCAAATCTCCTCTAGCAAGCTCACCAAGAACTTGCCCAAATCTGCTATAGCAAGCTCACCAAGAACTTGCTCAAATTTTCTCTAGCAATCTCACCAAGAACTTGCCGAAATCTACTCTAGCAAGCTCACCAATAACTTGCCCAAAATCTGCTCTAACAAATCTGTCTCAAAACTGTCCACAAAGCTGTCCCAAAAGTGTCCTCAAATCTGTCCTAAAACTGTCCACAAAGCTTTCCCAAAGCTATCTACAAAGCTGTCCCAAAACTGTCCACAAAGACTGTCCCAAAACTATCCACAAAGGCCTTCTCAAAGGCTCAATCAATCATGCTCAAGTAGAAATCAAATATCATCCACAAATCTATCAAGGCAAAGCTCAAAGATGAAATCAACAATGAATGGCAATGTACTCTTCAATGGATGACAATAATGATCCAGAATTATCTCAACTCAACTCAAGTCAACTCATAGAAGCGTAAAGAGAATTGTTAGAGACTCAATATGTTCTAAGCTCAATCTCAACTCAACTCAACTCAAATCAATCTCAACTCAACTCAAGTCAACTCATAGAAGCAAAAAGAGAATTGTTAGAGACTCAATATGTTCTAATATCAACTCAACTTAAATCAGAATTATGGAATAGTTTGTTTCATGGAACTTGACCAATCACCTTACACAATCACTTGACTAGGCTCAATCAAATCAACTCAACCAATCACCACAAGGGACTACTATTTCTCACAAAAACCCTAGTCCAAGCATGTATCAACCAACTCAAATGTTTCCAACAATGTTCAACCACAAATATCACATAACAATGATACTCATATTATTTTCAAGTTCTTTTCACAACCAATGGACTTCAACAACTATGCTTATAAAACAAGGTTTAAACACAACTCTCAAACCAGAAAATTTTGAAGCATTCAACCAACCACTTTCAAAAAGGAAACCACAATCAATCCTTTTCTCTCCAATGATATTTCAGAAATCAACCACCATAAACAATCAATAGCAGAATGTGCCCATACCTTTTTGATGCCAAGAAGTTGTCCACAAAATCTGCCACACTAAACACAACTTTCCTTTCCAATCTCAATAAGGGTTAGTGGACTTCAAATAATAATCACAAGATTTTTCTTAAGCTAAAAAAAATCTAACTACTATTAGGGCAAAGGAGTGTACCTCCTAAACCGCCTCTGTGTCGACTTAGGGAGGAGGACTTTCTGTCTTTTGAGGCTTACAAAGCTTTGGCCGAGAAAGTCAAAGCAATTGAGAAACAAGGCATGGTTGTCCAAAAGGCAACACTGACGAAAATTCACAATGAACCTTTAGATCCCTCGGTGCCTACACCTCCATACCCTAAGCATTTTGAGATGCCCAGGTTAGACAAATTCAAGGGTGATGAAGAGGCACAAGAACATGTCACAAGCTTTTTGGATGCTTGCTTTCAGATAGAAAAAAATGATGCACTGTTATTGTGTACATTTGTCATGACACTCTCTGGGCCAGTTCGAAAGTGGTTTACCTCTTCCAAGAGAGACTTTTGAGTATTTAAGGAATAATTTGGGAGTAGTTTTACTCCCACCCTAGAATTAATCACCTCAATAGGAGGTGGGGGAGGGGCTAAGCTAAGAGGCTCATTCTTAGCCCTGAACCCCAAAGGTGACACTTTGTCATTGATGACAAAAGGGGAGAGATTTGAGTAAGGGGGAGAGCCTTGAGTCAGGTGAGCAAAGCTTCAGAGGATGGTTTTCATTTGGTTTTAGTTTTGACAGTTAGCAGTTGCTTGAAAGCTTTTTTTTAGCAGTGGTTTTAGTAGTGGTTTGCCATCAATGACAAAGGGGGAGATTGTTGGTAATTTTGGGTATGTTTCCTAGCTTCATGTTTGTGAGTTGTCATTGATGTCAAAAGGAGTTTGTGTTGATGTCAAAAGGAATTTGTGTTGATGTCAAAAATATTTTGGTGCCAAAAATATATTGAAAGTTCCATGATGTTTGTTTAAGGGTTTTTATTAAAACCATGGTGACAAGGTTAAAGGTTTTTCTTAAAACCATCTGGACTCATTAAGGATTTTTATTAAAACCATATTGGCTTAATGAAAAGGTTTTGCTCCTTGAAAAAACCTTAAAAGTCCATTTTGATTATTAATAAATAAATTAACTCAAACCTTTCAAAAGGTTTTAAGTTATGTTTATTATTAATAAAATAATAATTATTAATTTAATAATTATTATTGAAAGGGTTTCTAAACCCTTAGTGGTGCTCATGTAAAATACTTACAGTGCCGACGTCAACTTGCATGGGATGCAAAAGACTATTAAAGGGCATTAATTCCTAAGGTTCAATGCACCTCTGATTTGTGTGATTACCTTCGAATTTGTATTGCTCTATGACCTTCGATTTTGGATTACTCTGTGATTTTTGAGTTTTGTATTGTTATGTTTAAGCTTCGATTTCGTACGCCTGTGAGGAAGAAAAATCTATTTGTCTTTAATTTATGTGAGCAAAGGGAAGGTAAAATGATGAGTGGCACTTAAGAGTTTTGTTGGGCACTTGTGCTCCAACGGCAGAGGCAGTGGAGTGAAGGTGATCGCTAGGCAGAGGTGTCAAGATCGATTCGCATTGGGTGTGTTTCATTTTTGGTCATATATTATTGTGCACGTGGTACAGTAGTTGCATTGGACCATGAGTTTGGAGGAGGAAGAACTTTTGCATTTATGTTGGTGTCTCCACACTTCTCCTAAGGTTGGAGAATTGATTTTTTGCCAAGGTAGATCTTTTGTTGATAATGTGGAATATTTGATTTGACTTGGCAAATTATTGTTGGTAATTGGATGGAGGTCTAAGGTTAAATAGAAATATTTCTTTGAAATTCTTATTATTGATGCTTAATTTTTATGTGGTAAATGCATTTAGGAGTAAATGTATTTTAGGAGTTATAAGGGTTTAAGGAATAATTGTGCTTAATGTCATATTGGGGTTATAAATCCTTTGGAGTTATTGAGTGGATATTCTGTTGTAATTATTTTTGAGGTTGAAGTTATTTTGTGATATATTAAGTAGGAGTTATAAGGTGTAAAGGAATATTGTTGATATGTATATTTGTGAGTTTTTATTATTGATGAGTTGGAGTGATAAGGTGTTATTAGGACTCTTATCATTGTGTATTATTCCATTGTTGCTAACTCTAATTTGTGGCAAATTGAGAGTTAGTGTTGTGAAATATTTTGAGTTCTCCTTCTTCATCAAAGTAAAGGTATGGTCACATTATTCCATGGTTATTAATGATTGATGGTTTTCTGAAAATAATTTTGGAGTGAAAAGGATTAAAGTAAGTTTCCTTATTTGGAGTGGATCTTATTTTCTAAAATTGGAAGTATTGATTATGCATTATGATATCATGATGAGTTTATGAGTTATTGCATAATTCTCTTTTATGAGAGTGGAAGCATTTGAATTTTGTTTTAGGGTTTTTGAGTGAGAATCTTATGCCATTGCTATAAGTTTTTGAAACCCTAATTGAGTCGTTTGCTTGTTGAGATTTGAAGGATAGAACATGTTGAGTCTCTAAAAATTATCTTTATGCTTCTATGAGATTGATTTGAGTTGAGATTGAAAGTTGAAGGATAGAACATATTGAGTCTCTAAAAATTCTCTTTATGCTTCTATGAGATTGATTGGAGTTGAGATTTAGAGTTGAAGGATAGAACATATTGAGTCTCTAACAATTCTCTTTATGCTTCTATGATATTGATTTGATATGATTGGATGAAACACATTGGGTCTCTAATAATTATCTTTGTATTTTCACATTGGGCAAGTTTCTTGGTAAACTTTCTTGAGATGATTTGGGCAAGTTCTTGGTGATCTTGCTAGGACTAATTTGGATAGGTTCTTGTTGAAGAAATTGTGGACAGATTTGATGAAGTCTTGGTGAAGACTTGTGAGTAGTTGTGATTGATTTGTTCAAGCTTTTGGATTAATATTGGGAAAGATCTGATAGAGATTTAAGAGTAGATTTGTGTTGGACCAGAGGACTGAGTTTGGTGCAAATTTGTAATAGAGTTTGAGAGGACTTGTGTTGGACCGATTGATTGTGTTTAGTACAGGTTTTTATGAGTAGTTGTGGAGGTGATCAGTTAGGATAGAAATATCTAGAGCCAGAGCAAGGAGGACATGATGTCTTCTATGGAAATGAGTTCCACCTGATAGCGATAGAAGAGGTAGTGATCATCTGAAGTATCATTTCCAAAGCTTTGGAGGATAGGACATCTCCTTTGGATAGGAGGCTCATAAATACTTGTTGAGGGGAAGGATTCTACTTTGGTCAGGAGGCTCATAAATACTTGTTGAGGGGAAGGATTCTCCTTTGGATAGGAAGTTCATAAAATTTTTAATAGGGAAAGGATTTCCCAAAGAACTTTATTGAGAAAGCTTTTAGTGAAAATATTTATGTGGATGTAGCCCATATTGGGTGAACCACGTTAAAATGGCTCTTCTTTGTGTGTTGCTTTCTATGATGGTTAATGTTATGGTGATGCCACTGCTATCTAAAGTAAAGTTTTTTAAATGGTTGCATCTTATACTATTCACCCTCCTCTCAGTATAAGTCTATGTTATTCAAACTAATCAAGGTGTCTTTCTACAAAAGTTGATAAGACCACTAGACATGGTTGAAATAATAGGAAATATTTGTTTATTTCGTATAGCAACATTATTTGGTTGTGTTGAAAAACACATTTACACACATGGATGCATGGATGAGGATGAACTTGTGTATTGTGATTGAGATACAAACTGTGATATCATTTGTAAAAAAATATGATCATAACATGTGTGAATGCAATGGATATGTATTTGTATGCAGCTATGTGGATGTGGATGCAAGATGCAAATGTTTTTGTCTTTTTTTTTTTGTATTGTTTTTGTGCTTTTGATTTGACCAAAGGGCTTTAAGATGCCTTTGGGGATTTTTGTTTGATTTTGACCAAGCGGCTTGGGTACCCTTGGAGCATTTTATGATTTTGATCTTGACTTGACCAAAGGGCTTTAAGGTGCCTTTGGAGATTTTTGATTTGATTTTGACCAAGTGGCTTGGGTACCCTTGGAGCATTTTATGATTTTGATCTTGACTTGACCAAAGGGCTTTAAGGTGCCTTTGGAGCTTTTTGATTTGATTTTGACCAAGAAGCTTGGGTACCCTTGGAGCATTTTATGATTTTTGATCTTGACTTGACCAAAGGGCTTTAAGGTGCCTTTGGAGCTTTTTGATTTGATTTCGACCAAGCGGCTTGGGTACCCTTGGAGCATTTTATGATTTTGATATTTATGACATATTTGAATGTTTTTTATTTTTATGTATGAAATACCTTCAAATGAATGATATTGAGAGGTTTAGGCTCTTCAACACCATCCAAATATGTGAGGCAGTATGCTCCAGGACCAACCTTCTCTGAAACTATGTAGGGTCCTATCCAATTTGCTACAAATTTATCTCACAAATGCGATGGTAGATTTGAGTCTTGTTGATTTTATTTGAGCACAAGATTCCCAACTTTAAATTATCTCAAATGGACTTTACTATTATATGCTCTTGAAAGGTGATTCTGATAAATGCAAAGATGCTCCAAGGTGTTAACCCGTCATTCATAAAGAAGCATTAAATGATCTAGGTAGCCTTGTCACGTGACATCATCATCAATGAAGTCCTTTAATGCTACACATAATATTGGGATTTATATTTCTAGGGGCATGATAGAATCAGTACCATATACAAGTGAAAACAATGTTACCCTAGTGGGCATCCGCACACTAGTCCTATATTCCCATAATGCTATAGGTAACTACAAATGCCAATCCCTATGATTATCTCTCATTTTTTTTCCTTAATATGGAGACAATTGTTTTTTTTGAGGTCTCTACTTGCCCATTTGCTTGCGGATAATAGGGTGTTGAAAAACTGTGTTGAATGTGATATTTGTTCATTAAAGTATGCACATTTTTTTCTTGAAGTATGGTCTATTATCCGATATAATATTTTAAGGGACCCCAAAATGACTTATAATATTGTGGAGTATAATTCTACAATCCTCGGTCTAGTTTTCTATGTCAAGGGGATCGCTTCAACCCATTTTGTGAAATACTCAGTGGTCGTTATGATAAATGTGTGTTGTCCTAAAGATGGGGGAGATATCTTCCCGATCAAGTCTAACCCCCACTGCAAAAAGGGACATGCTGCCTGGATGGGTTGCAAGGCTTGTGATGGCAAGTGAGTGAGGTTTGCATGATGTTGATACTTGATGCACTTCTTGACATACTTAGAACATTATTTTTCCATGGTGGGTCAATAGTAACCCATACTCAAAATACGCTTAATGATGGCCATGCCACTGAAGTGACCACCACATGTACCATCATGAGCTTGCAAAATTTCCCAAGATGCTTCCTAGGACTTAAGAAAGCAAAGGAGCATTCCATCTTAACCTCTTCTATAAATTATTTCTCCTAGACAAATGTATCTAGTCACATTTTGTTTAAACGTTCTCTTTTCAACATGCGATAGGCCTTGCGGTACTATTCCAAGATTCAATAAATCTCGTAATTGGGAAAGCCAATTTGATAAGCCATTGCTTCTATGGATAAAACAACATGCTCTTCTTGTGATTTAGCATTTGTGAACACTAATTGGGAAGCAACCCTATGATGAATGGTTGTTCCACATTCCATAGAACCTTGAGAAATCAAATATTTCCAAGGGGTTGTTTGCAAGAAAGCTCTAACTTTGAATGACCAATCCTGATTTGGCTTAGTTTGGATCATGTTGACTAACTCTAGGTTGTCAATAACCTCACGTTGTATCACAGAAAATGTGAGCACTTTCACATGAACGATTGTGAAATTAAAAGACAAATTTTGAGGGATTAAGGATACCAAAGATGCCATGGTGTCTGTAAATATGTTTTATGTACGAGGGATTGTCTCGATGTCATACCATTCCAAGAAGGTTAGGTAAGTTTCAAAAAGCTCCTTTTAAGATTTTAGGAGTGGGCACCTGCATTGGAACAATCCTTTGACTTGGTTTACTATGAGAAAGGAGTCACCAAATATATTCAATATTTTAATGCCCATTGCAATTGATGTTTGGAGTCCCAAGATCAAGGATTCATACTCAATTTTATTATTTATGCATGGGAAGCCTAGCTTGAGTGATAAGGGCAATGGAGGACCCTGTGGTGTGATAAATACTATCCCTACTCTGCCCCCCTGCTCATACTTTGAATCATTGAAGAACAATGCCATGTCTCTTTGCTTCTCTGGTTATTCAAGTTCTATTGGATCTGATAATGCAAATACTACATCATCAGACAATTCTATAGTGAGAGGCTTGCTATCCTAAAGAGGTGCCTCTATTACTTGATCCGTTATGACTTGTCCCTTGATGGAATTTTGGCTTATGAATTCTAGATAAAATTATTTCAATAGCATGATCCACTTTGTAGTACGTGTATTGTGATATATTTTTTTCATCATCTATTAGAAAGGGTTTTGTTTTGATATGACGTAAGTCATATGGCTCAACATGTAGTGTCACAAATTTTTGGTTGCAAAGACCATTGCTAAGAATAAATTTTCAACATACGCATATCCTATATCATAGCTTACAAAGGTGTGAATTATGTAATATATGACTTGCTCTTTGTCTTGCATGTTATTTTGGGCCAACATGGTACCCAAAGAAAAATCAATAGCCAATATGTATAGCAAAAATGGTATTTCTGGCCTTGGTGGAGCCAGCACTAGTGGCATCGCCAGGTATGTTTTGATCTCTACAAAGTCTTGTTGGTACTCTTCATCCTAATGAAATGGGACATCCTTGAATAGCAACCAGCTCATGGGTCAACACTTGTCTGATAATTGCACAATGAACTATTTAATGGATTCTACCTTGCCTTGTAGGCTTCTTAAGTCCCTAATGTTGGTAGGGGCTTCCATCTCCGTTATAGCTTCTACTTTTACATGATCGACCTCAATACCTCTCATGGAAAGAATGAAACCTAAGAGCTTACCAGAAGTTACACCAAACATGCACTTCTTAGGATTCAATCTAATGTTGTGCTCTATGAGGCGATCGAAGATTTTTGTAAGGATGTCAGCGTGCTCTTGCCATACAAAATATTTGGCCAGCAAATCATCCATGTAGTCTTCCAAGATTTTGTGCATGTAGTCATGAAATATGTATGTCATGGCCTACTGGTATGTGGCACCAACATTCTTTAGGCCGAATGGCATCACTTTGTAATAGAAAGTTCCCCATGGAGTAATGAAAGTAGTCTTATGCTGATCTTTAGGTTTTTTTTGGATTTGATTGTATTCAAAAAACCCATCAATTAAGGATAGCATATCATGACCTATAGTTGCATCTAAAAGAGTGTCTATGTTTGGAATTGGGAATTAATCCTTCGGATTTGCCCTATTTAAGTCCCTAAAATCTATGCAAATTTGGACTCTTCCATCTGGTTTTCCTATGGGTGCCATGTTTGAGACCCATTTAGGATAGTCGATGGGAACTATGAAGATTGATTCCAATAGCTTTTTTAGCTCATTCTTCACCATCAATGCGATGGTTGGATACATATTCCTCAATTTTTCTTGACTGCCTTCTCTAGGGGATCCAATGAAAGGTTTTCAACAACTAACTTTGGATCAATACTTGGCATATCTGTGTAAGTCCAAGCAAATAGATTTGGTCTCTCTTTAAGGAGAGGGATTATTATGGCTTGTTCCTTTGGAGATAGACTTTATCTAAACTTGAATTTCTTTGGTTGAGTATTATCATCGCTGATTTCCACCTCGAAAGTCACTTATATAGCCATTTTCTACCCATACTCCAATTGGTGAGGCATAGGTATCAATTGAATGTCATCGATGGGATTTATATTTCCTACTAACTTAGGATCTAGACCAACATGTAACACATCATATGCATAGTCTGATGCAAAATGGAATAGTTGTAACATCTCTTCATTGGATAAGAGATCTACAGGCTCTATGGGTGAATCAACATGATCCCAATCAATGGTTTGTGTATCGAGATACAAAGGTTTAGTGGGACCTACTGGGTTTTGAAGTGGAGTGGTCAAATCAATGGAGATCACGTTGATGGATGGAATGACATCTCTAGGACCACCTAGTTGAAATCCTATCTCAGAGGTTTCCCTCCTATACTCATAATGAGGCTTTGGAGGAAAATAAATATCTAGATCCAACCCATGAGTTGATCGGATAATAGGATCATTAGGCTCTAAGAGTTCCCTGAATGTAGGTGGAGGGGGATTAACCATACAATGAATGACATTCAAGTCGATTGGTCTCCTCAAAAACCATAAACCAGGGTCTATGGCACAAAGTACCGCTTTTATTTCTACCAACATGTTGACTTGCCATGAGTGGTGAGGTCCGAGATAAGCCATCTGAGTTTCATCTTCAAAATCATCATCACTTATCTAAAAACCATTGGCATTGGTATGTGACCCCAAAGTAAGGGGAATGTCTCTTGGTCCTAGGTAGGCCATATTCATCTCATCCTCATATTATTTATCACTTATAAATATGCCATTTGCATTAGTATTTTACCCCAAGTCATGGGGCCATTACCTTGTTTCTAGGTAGGATCTCTCTTTTGAGTCCTCTAACTCATAGCCACTTTCATCCGATATGAATCCACTCTCATTGTGGATGGACCAGGTAAACCTATGTAAATAGCGAGGCCCATGTTAGGCCAAGCCCGCTTGTGCTTCATCATCACTCACCACATATCTATTTTATTCTTGCTCATCATCCCATGAGTTGTAGCCTATTGGGGTGGCATCAATTGTGGAGCTTGGATGATAAGTCTTGGGAGGTGGTATGCTTGCTATAGCCACTTGTCTGTTGCTCAGATGTCTTGCACTTGGTGGGTGATAAGGAATAAAATTGATGTCTTATCCTAACCCCAAGGTTAATCTATCTAATGTTGCTACTAGAGATTCATCTTGACCTTTGATGTGATAGCCTAACCCAAATATGTCATATGGGAGCTGGTATTGTGGCTCGAATGGTCACCTTCGTCCCTTCTCATATCTACCAAGAACATAACCATGCCAATGGTAATGCTCAAAATAGGTTAGAGAAAACTTAGGATTATAGAGGTAGCAAATGTTGACTATGAATAGCTCATCATTATATTCTTCTATATCCGTAGACTTATGGGCACAATCCAAGCCACTGTAGATGAAATTTTTTTGGTTGGGAGGGATTCCAAGCAGAACCACTATTCCTACTGGCGGCCTTAGATACTTTGGAAATCCCATGTCTTGCACAGACTCTATGATGGGTTTAAATGTTATGTTATGTACAAGATACTCTCCTATTATCGTACTTGCCAAGTGTATTTGCATATGTGACATGGATGATCCTATAGATGATACTGGTGAAGCAGGTTCTAGTATCTCCTCAGCTTGATCGTGGAGATCTTCCTCCTCCATGGGAGTTGGAATATTATTAATGTTTATGATTATCACTTCCTTGGGATCTATTTTCTCAACCATGGGTGCCTTTAGCTTTTGATTGTATTTTGATTTAGACATTGATGGTCTATTAGAAGCGTTAGTTGCTTTGTGCACAAGCTAAAGTATTGATGCAGATGGGTCCTTTCATGCCCCTTTGTATTTGTTATCCAGTTTAGTAGTTGGATATGATGGTCCTATAGAAAAGTGGGCAGAAGGAATTACAAATTATCCTAGACAATCCACCTGATGGACATACTTGAATGGATCTTCATCAACCAACACCATGTAGACTTTGTTATCATGCACATACTTAACACATTGGTGTAAGATCTAAGGAACACATATCATGTCCCTTATCCGTGGTCTCCCTAGGAGTATGTTGTATTGCATGGCTCCTTCCAAGAAATGACACATCATGGGGATGGTCTTATGCCCCACCTTGATAGGTAGGACTATCATTCCCACAGTATTTCATAAAGCATCATTGAAAGCCCTTAATGTATAGGATATCGAAATGATATTTGACTTGGGGATCTTAAGATGTTCTATTGTTGTTATTGTGATGATGTTTATTGATGAGACTATATAAATCAAGACCCTATTAAATGATAAATAATTAACTAATGCCATGATGTACAAGGGAGGGTCTGGTAAGGCAGTAGCTACTGTCTTAATTTCATGATTGTAGAATCAAATTACAAGATCTTGGAATTCTTGTACTTGTCCCACAAAATGGGTGAATGCATTTGGATCTTGCATTTGGATCTCAATTGACCTTAAAATCTCCATCAAGGTCTCCCTATACTTTGGGGATTGTTGTATGAGCTCATATATTGATAGCTTAGCTAAAGTCATTTGTAAATTTTTCTCGAGTCTACTTTGAATAGTTACCATAGGTCGGGTTGACAGACTTGGAAGGTTTTCTTGCCCCTGCCTCTACCTAAGTGCATCTGGGACATTAATGGGAGCTATAGGAGGTTGCAGTTGACCATACCATCTAGTCCTGGTTACTATATTGACAATTTCAACCATCCCAACACACCCATGGGTAGGTGTATCAATTCATACCTGATTGACTTGTGCACCTTGCCCTCTAGGGACCTCATGGTTTGGTAGTGGATTTTTGTAGATGCCCATATCTCAATTGTTAGGGTCCAGTGGGTTTTCCACTTTAAGTTCTCCTACCTCAATTATGTTTTGCACTTGGTGCTTGAAACCAACGCAAACCTTAATATTATGCCCTTGTATCCTATGATAAGGGTAAAATTGATCTTACCTATATCCTTTTGGCTTAGGATGGTTGGGATCTATAAGAGGTATATCAAGGAACCTGATATTTCTTGCCTTACTTAGTTGGTTGAAGATTTGATTGCATTGATTCTATCAATGGTGTGAAATAGCGAGAGGGTTTGTGCTTTTTGTTGCACCCCTGATTGTTCTTTTGATCATAGTTGGTTGGTGGGGATTGTGCTTGATAATTCTAGGTTGGTGCACAACCCCATACTTAGGCATAGCCAATACCACTTGATTAACTGGAGTAGGGTTTACTTTCTTCTGCTTGTATTTACCATTTTTGTCATTTTTGTTCCACTCTTTCTTGGTTTAGAGTTTTATAGTTCCCTTGTCCACTTTTATATCCTCAATGAGTTTAGCCTATGCCAAATATTCTTCAAAGGAGGGGAACTATTGGAGTTGTAGCAAGTGGTAAATGTGTTTAAAACAACTCTTGGTGAATATCCAGACGATCTCTTCGATGGGGACAGATAATGATAATTTTACCATGACTTTTCTCCATCTATTCCCATAGTCCATTACTGGCTCATCGTCATAATTTCTCAAATTGGCCAAGTTTGAAAGGTTCACTTTCATATTAGCACCGAAAGAGAAACACTTCAGGAAAGTATTCACTAGTTGTTATAAATTGGCTATGAAATGCTTGGGCAGTTGGTTGAACCATTGGGTGGCAATGCCTGCAAATGTCATAATGAATGTCTTGAGCATGAGAGAATCATTGTGTTCAAGATGAAAATATGCATTGATGAAATTAGTAACATGATCTTGCTCATCCTCTTCACC
This sequence comes from Wollemia nobilis, assembly GCA_028583015.1. NCBI lineage: Eukaryota > Viridiplantae > Streptophyta > Pinopsida > Araucariales > Araucariaceae > Wollemia > Wollemia nobilis. The sequence continues at coordinate 195,492 of JAQPPZ010000949.1, forward strand.
CTTAAAATTTTCCAACCTAGGCATATCAAAATGCTTAGGGTATGCGGGGCTAGGAATGGATAGACATAATGGTTTATTGTATATCTTGCTCAATGTTGGTTAGTTACCAGCCATCTCTTGTTTTTCAAATGACTTAATATTTTTAGTGAGTACTTGGAAAGCCTTTGAGGTGAGGAGATCTTCCTCTTGTAGACCCCCCCATGGTGGAAGTGGAGGTAACACTCTATCCATTTGATTTACTCCATTTTCTTTCCTCCTATGAGGGGATCCAGGATACGCCTGATCTTGATTTATTAAGTCTACCACTTCCCCCCAGTTGGATTCTTTTCATGATTTAGAGGATGATTTTGGTGCATGTTTCCTTCTTTTCTAGTGCACTCCTCTCTTGGTGAGTTAGCGCATTGATCTCTTTGACGATCATTTCCATTTATTTATTGGTTGCTTCAATCTAGTTGCTTAGCTTACTCTCTTAAATGTTGCTCATGTTGGTACAACCATTCTCTCTATTTATCATGTTCAAGAGAATCTACAAGCTCTCACTCTTTGTGCAAGACATTTTCTAACCATTGCACATGGTTAACTTGTGCATTCATAGAGGACTCATGCTTATCTAACCCTATCCTGGTGGTTTTGATTCACGGATTTCTTGAAGAGGTTTCTGCTATTTCTTTGCTTTTGCTAGCTAATGTGACTTTTTTAGTATAGTTTTGGGTGTCTCTATGACTATACTCTATATGCTTACTACGAGGTCACCTTGAGGTAGCCTCAGTTTGATCAGTGCACTTAGAATTAATGGTCCATGAACTTCCATATGCAAAATTATCTGTGGCTACTATTCTAGGAGGTGGCCTTAGATGCAACTGATCTAACTCATCCAAATATCTTATTTTCCATGGATGATCCCATGGGGTGCCATTTACTTTGATAAGGTCATAGTCTAATGTAATCCTCCCTCTTGTTTGAAGGATATATTTTGTTTGCTATCTATGACTAGAGGTATTTCTAGTTTCCTGCCCCTTAGTGGGCTGATTTGTTCTAAGTGTCTCATGTGAATTTTGGGATGTTGGGACTCTTGTGTGCCCTTTTGGTTATGAAGGTTTTGTGGTCCTCTCTACCCTCCATGGGGATGGAGAAGGGTAAACCTCATCATCCCTATGTGAAGAACGGGGTCTATAACCCTCTATATGTCTATGTGAGGAGTAAGCCCTTGAAGCCTCCTCATGTCTCTGAGATGTTTTCTCATGTCTCTTTTATGATGATGGTCATGAGGCCTCTTTATGTTGATGTTATGTAGTTCCCAGATTTGGTTCCCTATTTGGGGTTTCTCAAGGAGATCCTACAAGGGTTGAAATATCACCCCTTAGAATCATAGAACTATGTCTTACGGTATTACGAGTGGGTATTTAAATGTTGCTACGACTTCACCTAAGGGTATGATTTGCTTTAGATTCCCCTTTGATATCAGACTAATGGTTTTTACTTCTTGTTTTGACCATTTTTTTTAGGACTTTAGTTTTTGTGTTGCACTTAAATATGATATTCTCACAATGACACTGAGAGGGGGGGTGAATCAGTGTAGCAATTTAAATACAGATCTACAACTCTTTAAAACTTAAGCAGAGAGAACTTAAAAAATAGATAAAGCAAATAAACAAGAGAGCATTCCACAACACACGATTTAACGAGGTTCACCAGATTTGGCTACTCCTCAAAAATTAGACTGCTTGGACTCCCATCCAAATCCAGCCTTTGCAAAGCACCAACTTTACAAACAATTTATCTCCACCAACAGAAAGGAGCACCAACCCCCTAATGCCAAGCACCAACTTGGACTTTAGTTCTGAACAGATTTTATGACATAAAAATGCCTTCTCTGCAACAAGACCCTCACTGGTCTAATTCCTTTTTAACAAACACTGCATATTCTTACAACTCTGCTTTTCTCTCTTACAACTCTCTCTTCTGTATATTTTTTAGCATAATACTCTCTGTACTTTTTCACAGTTCCTTTTTCCTTTTTATTCGACAAATCACAACACTCTTGCCACGTGCAGAGCTCAACCCTAACCCTAACTTCCTGCACACGAAAACATTCTTTCAGCTTTGCTTATTGCGTTGTTAATAGCCTTAAAAGCTTACTTACGTCTCTGACAGACTTATCTGCCCACTTTACGGCTCTTACAGCCTTTCCGATGCTTTGTCAGTAAATCCGCTGTTCTGATAGATTTATCTTTTTATTTACGACTCTGACCGTCTTACCTGCTTTTTTATGGCTCTGACAATCTTACCTACGTATTTATAGTCCTGACAGCCGAACCTACTTATTTATAGCTCTAACAACCGAACTACCGCTCTGACAGCTTTTTGTCTTCTTCTCGGCATGCAAGCACGAAAACACATGTCACGAAATCGTGACACTTTTTGCCTTCGTACACTCTACTTGGCATGCACCCACAAAAATGGAACATGTCACGAAATCGTGACACTTTTCGCTTCCTTGCACTTCTCTTTGCATGCACCCGTGAAAACGGAACATGTCACGAAATCGTGACACTTTTTGCTTCCTTGCACTTCTCTTTGCATGCACCCGCGAAAATGAAACATGTCACGAAATCGTGACATATTTTTCTCTCTCCTCTTTCCTTCGCTTTCCCATGAAAATGAAACATGTCACGAAATCGTGACATCTTTTTCTCTCTCCTCTTTCCTTCGCTTTCGCCAAAAATGAAACATGTCGCAAAATCATGACATCTTTTTCTCTCTCCTCTTTCCTTCGCTTTCGCCCGTGAAAATGAAACATGTCACAAAATCGTGACATCTTTTTCTCTCTCCTCTTTCCTTCGCTTTCGCCCAAAAAATGAAACATGTCACGAAATCGTGACATCTTTTTCTCTCTCCTCTTTCCTTCGCTTTCACCCACAAAAATGAAACATGTCACGAAATCGTGACATCTTTTTCTCTCTCCTCTTTCCTTCGCTTTCACCCACGAAAATGAAACATGTCACGAAATCATGAAACTTTTTCTCCTTAGCGTTTTTCTTCTCATCGGATCACGAAAACTCGACATGTCACGATATCGTGACACTTTTTCTCCTTAGCGCTTCCTCTTGCAAATTGTCGCAAAATCATGACAATTTTTCTACTTGGCTTCTTTGCTTCCAACATGTCACGAAATCGTGACAGTTTTGCTAGCATTTTCTCTCTCCTCCGATATGTCACGAAATCGCGATAGAAAACATGTCGCGATATCGCGACAGTTTTCCCAGCATTTTCTCTCTCCTTCGATATGTCGCGAAATCGCGACAGAAAACATGTCGCGATATCGTGACAATTTTCTTACTTGTCTTTTTCTTTGATTTTTTGAATCTGGGCCACTTCTGTCTTCTTGGAAATTCATTGTACCTGTTCTGACTGACCTCTAAACATCTGTCCACTGCATCATCAATTGATCTATCTATCTGAGTTGACAACAATGACAATACTATTTCTGCACCTTGCTCAACAATCTCCCCCTTTGGAATTGTTGGCAACACATGTGCAATTTCCAGAAATTCTTCTCCCCCTTTGACAATAATACCAAAGGGCTGCTGCAGACTCCCCCGAGTCCATGCACAACATTCTCAAGCACACACTATTACAGTTAGCAAAAAATACAAACAAGAGCAAACAAATATATATCAAAGGGCTGATAATCAAATATATAAATGCTCCCCCTGAGAATGTGTTCTCGAAAGCTAGTCAGTTCTTGGGTAGTGTGACCACTCCCAACTTACTGCGGAGATATTCAAAAACTTCCTTGGGCAATGGTTTGGTGAAGATATCTGCTACTTGCTCTGTAGTTGGAACAAAATCCAATTTAACCTCACCTTCTGCAACTTTATCCTTCAAAAAGTGATACCGGATTGCAATATGTTTGGTTCTTGAATGCATAACCGGATTCTTTGAGATGTTAATAGCACTGGTATTATCACATTTAACAAAAATTGGCTCTTTGAAGTTAATGCCAAGATCTTTCAGGGTTTGTCTCATCCATAAAATCTGTGTACAACATGTTGTTGCAGCAATGTATTCTGCCTCTGCTGTGGATAGAGAGACTGATTCTTGTTTCTTGTTGTGCCATGCTACCAACCTGTCTCCAAGATAGAATGCACCACCACTGGTACTCTTTCTGTCATCTATACATCCTGCCCAATCTGCATCAGAATATGCAAAAAGAGTGAAATCCTTACCTTTTGGGTACCATAACCCATACTCCATAGTACTCTTGAGGTACCTAAAGATCCTCTTCATAGCTGTCACATGATTCTCTTTGGGACTAGCCTGAAATCTTGCTACCATGCATACTGCCTGTAAGATATCTGGTCTTGTAGCTGTTAAATACAGCAGGCTCCCTATCATAGATCTGTACATGGTCTGATCTACATCTGGAGATTTGTCATCCTTGCTCAACTTGCAACCTGTTGTCATGGGAGTGCTAACAGGTTTACAATCCTCCATTGTGAACTTTTTCAGCATTTCTTTCACATATTTAACTTGAGAAATAAAAATGCCCTTTTCACTTTGGTTAACTTGCAATCCGAGGAAATATGAAAGTTCACCAATCATAGACATTTCAAATTCTTTCTGCATTTTATTTGCTATGTCTCTACATGACTCATCATTGTTGCTGCCAAAAATTATATCATCAACATAAACAACAAGGACAATAAGTTGGCCATTGTCTATTTTGACATACAAGTTACTATCCACCATACCTTTCTTGAACCCTTGTTCAGTGAGATAGTTGTCTAGTCTTGCATACCATGCTCTGGGTGCCTGTTTCAAGCCATACAAAGCTTTCTTCAACTTGCAAACAAAGTTGGGATTATCACCGAGTTGAAAACCATCTGGCTGCTCAATATAAACTTCTTCTTCAAGATTTCCATTCAGAAATGCTGATTTCACATCCATCTGATAAACTTTGAAATTCCTGTGGACTGCTAAAGCCAGAAACATTCTGATTGCCTCGAGTCTAGCCACTGGTGCAAAAGTTTCCTCAAAGTCAATACCTTCAACTTGAGCATAGCCTTTACAGACCAATCTTGCTTTATTCCTTACAACCTGTCCGTCTTCATTCAATTTGTTTCTAAAAATCCATTTAGTACCGATTATGTTTTTATTTGCAGGCCTTGGTACTAACTCCCAGGTTTTGTTTTTCTCAATCTGATCTAGTTCTTCGTTTATTGCCTTCATCCAACTTTCATCTGTGCTTGCTTCAGCAATATTTTTGGGCTCAATGCTGGATAATAGGGAGTAGTTACTTACTACTCTTCTTCTTGTCTTAACACCAACTGTGGGGTCCCCTATAATTTGTTCTCTGGGATGATTTTTTTGCCAGCTTCCTGTTTTAAATTTATTGTTTTCTTCTACTTTTGAATCAATACTTAAATCATCTGGGTCAATTTTTTGATTCTCTTATGTTTCCTTTTCTTCATCTCCGTCAATAACTTCTTCATAAATAGGGTAGTTTTCTTCATAGCTGATAGCTTGTCTCCTATCTTCATCAAATTTAACATCAGCACTGTCTACAATTTTCTTTAGCCTTTTGTTGTAGCATTTGTAAGCTTTGCTTTTTGATGAATAGCCAACAAAAATACCTTCATCAGCTCTATCTTCAAACTTACCAAGATTATCTTTAGTTCTTTTGATATAACATTTGTTGCCAAAGACTTTGAAGTATTTTGTTGTTGCCTTCTTGCCGAACCAAAGCTCATAAGGGGTTTTGCTTTCATGTGTCCTCAACATGCACCTGTTTTGGATATAAACTACAGTATGGACTGCCTCTTTCCAAAATCTATCTGCAATTTTGCTTTCAGTCAACATTGTCCGTGCCATTTCCTACATATTTCTGTTCTTTCTTTCTACAACACCATTCTTTTGAGGTGTCCTTGCTGCTGAAAACTGTCTTCTGATCCCATATTTTTGATAGTATTCTGCAAACTCCTCTGAGATGAACTCTCCTCCTCTATCTGATCTTAAGCATTTGATCCTCTTTCCTATTTCATTCTCAACTTGGTTTTTGAAAGTCTTGAACATTTCAAAAGCTTCAGATTTCTGCTTCAAAAAGAATATCCAGGTCATTCTGGAATAGTCATCTATGCAAAGCATAAAGTATTTGTCACCATTTATACTTTGAGTTCTCATGGGTCCACATAAATCAGTATGAATTAGTTCTAAGGGTTTGCTGGTAAAGTACTCCTTTGATTTAAATGTGGCTCTAGTTTGCTTCCCCTTTTGACATGAAGCACAAATACTATTTAGTGGTTTGCCAATGGAAGGTATATCTCTTACTGCCCTTTTTGAACTTATTTTAACCAAATTGTCAAAGCTGATATGACCGAGCCTTTTGTGCCACAGCCAATTTTCATCTTCTTGTCCAATCAAGCATGCTCCTTCTGAGGTCTCTGAGAGAGTATACAGATTTCCAGAAGTCCTTGATCCAGTAGCAATTAACTTCCCACTGTTAGCTTTTCTCACTTCACAGCCCTGCTTCTTAAAAACTACTTCATGACCTCTGTCATAGATTTGACTTACACTGAGCAAGTTATGCTTCAGACCAATCACAAACAAGACTTCTTTTGATTTGATCTTTCCGTCACTGATCTTGACTGATCCTTTGCCAACTATCTTTGCTCCATCATTATTTCCAAATTTCACAGAACCACCTTCATAATTCTGTAACTTCTCAAATTTTTGCTTGTCACCTGTCATGTGACTGGAGCATCCACTGTCAAGTATCCATGGTGCAGATTTGTTCTGTGCTTTAAAAGCAGTCTGAACAATCAAAGATTCCTTTTCTTTCCATTCTGGTTTGATAGCAGATTTGGCTACTTGTTTTGCCTTTCCCCTTTCATTAGCATGTGCCTATTTTTCAAGAAATTTCTTGTTTTGTTTCAACCCATTTGGTTGAGATTTTCTACCCTGATAATTATTTGCTGCAAAAGTGCTTCTATAGTTTCTTGCAAAATGTCCAAAATTATGACAGTTATAACATTCAACTGCATAATCCATCAATGGAGAAAAAACATTTCTACTGGTGAAATTCCTTTGTGCTACATTATAACTGCAATCTGAAATCTTATGACCATAAGCATTGCATTTAAAATAGTAACCAGAAAAGGAATGATTAAACCTGGGTGCAGGTCTTTGCCAGTTTGAAGTAGGAGCCATGAATCTTCTCCTTCTTGGATGTGTGACTTTTGTGAATCCATCTTTGTCAGTACTCTTCTTGAGTCTGGCATTATTGCTTTCTTTGGCATGATTTGTTTTTTCTTGATCAACCCTGATCTTTTCTTCTTTCTTTATGGGTTCTACATTTAAGGCCTTTGAACCCTTTGATGATTCTCCTTCATCGAAGCCCAAACCAAATTTGATGCCGAAAGGCCTTTGGTTATTTAAAATTTTATCCAGCTTTATAGTACTTTCTTCAAACTTATGATAACAACTCAATTTCCTATTCATCTCCTCTAGCTGCATCCTTAACTTAACAATGTCTTCTTCTAGCTTGCTGCATTCATCTGTCTTTACAGTTAATTGTACTTTGAGAACTTTAGACATTTTCTTAAATTCGTCTGTCTGTACTTTCAAGCTGTTTATTATTTCATTGGCATCCTCAAGCTTTCTTGAGACCTTTTTATTCTTTTTCCTTTCTGTGCTCAGTTCTTTAAGTGCAGCAACTAACTCACCTTCCAGATAAACTTCAGCCTCATCCTCAGGTTTTTCATTACATTTCGATTTTTCCTCTGTTATTCTTTCTTCAAATGCCATGAACAGAGCTTCACCTGCTTCTTCTTCAGAATCCTCACCGGAGCAGTCTTCAGAAGAGCTGACATTCTTGGATATGAAACTTTTCTTCTTGAAGTTGCTTTTTTCTGAAATGTGGTTTCTTCTTCCAGTCACTTCTTTCTTGGTGTGACCCTTCATCATTTTTGTTTTTCTCATTCATTGGACATTTAGCTGCAAAGTGCCCGACTCCTCCATAGTTGAAGCACTTAAATGGTAACTTACCTCTGTACTTTCCTTTTCCCTTTATTAGTTTCCTAACAAAGTTTGCTTCTGTTTCATCTGAAGACTCTTCTTCTGTAGATTCTTGATTAGCTTTTATATTTTTGTGTGCTTTAAAAGTAGCTTCTCTATCTGAGGGCTTAGTTTGTCCTATTCTCATTTCATATGTAGTTAAAGAACCATGCATTTCATCCATGCTAAAAGAATTTAGATCTTTAGCTTCTTCTATAGCAGAAACTTTAGAATCAAATATTTTGTGAAGAGTTCTTAGTACCTTTTTCACGATGACCGCATCTTCTATTTCCTCATCGAGTCCTCTAATTGCATTAATGATTCCATTGACTCTCAGCATATAGGCCTCTATGTTCTCATCATCATTCATTTTTAATGCTTCGAACTGAGCTCGATGCGTTTGAAGCTTGGCTTCCTTGATCTTGTTGTCTCCTTCATGAATGCTCTGCAGCTTTGTCCCACATGTCTTTTGCCATTTTATAGCTCATGATCCTTATCAGTTCACTGTCTACTAACCCACACATTATAGCATTCTTTGCTTTAGAGTTATTCTCAAACTTTTTCTTCTCAGTAGCATCTGTTGGAGGAGTAGAGGATATTGTGTACCCACTGTATACTGACTCCCAAATGTCATAACCCAAAGCACACAGATAAGTCTGCATCCTGAGTCTCCAGAAAGAGTAATTAGTTCCATCGAACAAAGGAGCTTTGTTGGATGAAAATCCTTCACCACCGGCCATTGTGATTCTTCCAAGATCACCTTAGCTGATTAAGCTTGTTCAGGAACCTTGCTCTCGATACCAATTGATATTCTCACAATGACACCGAGAGGGGGGTGAATCGAGTGTAGCAATTTAAATACAGATCTACAGACTCTTTAAAACTTAAGCAGAGAGAACTTTAAAAATAGATAAAGCAAATAAACAAGAGAGCATTCCACAACACATGATTTAACGAGGTTCACCAGATTTGGCTACTCCTCAAAAATTAGACTGCTTGGACTCCCATCCAAATCCAGCCTTTGCAAAGCACCAACTTTACAAACAATTTATCTGCACCAACAGAAAGGAGCACCAACCCCCTAATGCCAAGCACCAACTTGGACTTTAGTTCTGAACAGATTTTATGACATAAAAATGCCTTCTCTGCAACAAGACCCTCACTGGTCTAATTCCTTTTTAACAAACACTGCATATTCTTACAGCTCTGCTATTCTCTCTTACAGCTCTCTCTTCTGTATATTTTTTAGCATAATACTCTCTATACTTTTTCACAGTTCCTTTTTCCTTTTTATTCGGCAAATCACAACACTCTTGCCACATGCAGAGCTCAACCCTAACCCTAACTTCCTACACACGAAAACATTCTTTTGGCTTTGCTTACTACGTTGTTAATAGCCTTAAAAGCTTACTTACGTCTCTGATAGACTTATCTACCCACTTTACGGCCTTACAGCCTTTTCGATGCTTTGTCAGTAAATCCGTTGTTCTGATAGATTTATCTTTTTATTTACGACTCTGACCGTCTTACCTACATTTTTATGGCTCTGACAATCTTACCTACGTATTTATAGTCCTGACAACCGAACCTACTTATTTACAACTCTGACAGCTGAACTACCGCTCTGACAGCAGAACTGCCACTCTAACAACTTTTTGTCTTCTTCTCGACATGCAAGCGTGAAAACACATGTCACAAAATCGTGACACTTTTTGCCTTCATACACTCTACTTGGCATGCACCCACAAAAATGGAACATGTCACGAAATCGTGACACTTTTCGCTTCCTTGCACTTCTCTTTGCATGCACCCGCGAAAATGGAACATGTCGCGAAATCGTGACACTTTTCGCTTCCTTGCACTTCTCTTTGCATGCACCACGAAAATGAAACATGTCACAAAATCGTGACATCTTTTTCTCTCTCCTCTTTCCTTCGCTTTCGCGAAAATGAAACATGTCACGAAATCGTGACATCTTTTTCTCTCTCCTCTTTCCTTCGCTTTCACCAAAATGAAACATGTCACGAAATCGTGACATCTTTTTCTCTCTCCTCTTTCCTTCGCTTTTGCCCATGAAAATGAAACATGTCACGAAATCGTGACATCTTTTTCTCTCTCCTCTTTCCTTCGCTTTCGCCCGAAAATGAAACATGTCACGAAATCGCGACATCTTTTCTCTCTCCTCTTTCCTTCGCTTTCCGAAATGAAACATGTCACAAAATCGTGACATCTTTTCTCTCTCCTCTTTCCTTCGCTTTTGCCCACAAAAATGAAACATGTCACGAAATCGTGACATCTTTTTCTCTCTCCTCTTTCCTTCGCTTTCGCGAAAATGAAACATGTCGCGAAATCGTGACACTTTTTCTCCTTAGCGTTTTTCTTCTCATCGGATCAAAACTCGACATGTCGCGATATCGCGACACTTTTTCTCCTTAGCGCTTCCTCTTGCAAATTGTCATGAAATCATGATAGTTTTTCTACTTGGCTTCTTTGCTTCCAACTTGTCGCGAAATCGTGATAGTTTTGCCAGCATTTTCTCTCTCCTTCGATATGTCACGAAATCGTGACAGAAAACATGTCGCGATATCGCGATAGTTTTCCCAACATTTTCTCTCTCCTTCGATATGTCGCGAAATCGTGACAGAAAACATGTCGCGATATCGCGACAGTTTTCTTACTTGTCTTTTTCTTTGATTTTTTGAATATGGGCCACTTTTGTCTTCTTGGAAATTCACTGTACCTATTCTGACTGACCTCTGAACATCTGTCCACTGCATCATCAATTGATCTATCTGTCTGAGTTGACAACAATGACAATACTGTTTCTGCACCTTGCTCAACAAAATATGACCAAACAATCTCACACAAATGTTTATTTTGATTACAAATTGAAGTGTGCCCTAAACTGTTTGATGTTTTTTTTATGTTTGGTTGTTTCTCATTTCTTGTTTTTGATTTGGATTTGGAATGAGGATACTCATCCATAGTGATAATCAAGGACACTCATGCCAAACATGATTTCTCAAAAGAGGCTAGGGTACACCACTTAAATCCTAGTGGGGGGTTCACCTAGCTCTTCCACTCTGAACCAATTGATTGTTCCAATAGTGGGAGACATTTTGAACACAAATACCTTAGTTTCACTATAAGTAAGTTCTTCAATCCATTTCTATGAAGCTCTAGGGGGAAAAACAATGGAAGGATATGAATGCCAATGTCACCAGATTAAATTGAGGGTTGGTGATAAAATCCAAATCCCCAATGTTTAAAATAAACATGTGTGTGTGTGTTTCATTTTAAGTTTTACATGAATAAGAATGCATCATATAGCAACAATGAACTTTCCCTATAGTTTTTCATTTTAGAAAGGTGCATAGCTACTATGAGATTTAATGAATGCAGTATATTAGGTACAAGTATGGCCTTTAGAAAGGCCCCAAAACAAGCAAACCAATCACACAATTTCTAGCACATTGGATTCTAGGGTAAACTTTACAGATAGAAGCCACTATTCCTAGCAATGCCTAGTGGAAAATATAAAAAGAAACCTAGGATGTGCAAGATACAAGTTCTTACTCTTTCATCCTTTCAGTTTTCCAAATTGAAATATTTCTTAATGATCACTAATTTTAATGGAATAGAAATAGACAAAGAGCCATAAAGTGTTATAGAAGTTGTACCGACCTTTAATACAGCTTAGAGGGTCAATGTTTTGACCTCTGTTGCACTCTAGCTCTAGCTGCTATTGACCAGAGTGGTTGAATTCTAGCCATTATTGACCAGAGTGGTTGACCATTGGCTACTATAGACCAGAGCGGCTAATTGTTAGCCATTGTAGATCACAGTGGCTACACCTGTATACAAAACCTAAGTTAGTAAAGGGGCAAAAAATACAAATAAGTTAAATAAATAGGTAGGGTTCCCACCATGATCACCATTTGTAGTGACCTTGAGGAAGCCACGTGTTGTTCCCATAAAACTACTCTACTTGCGATTCGATTGAATCCTTTGATTTTAAATATGCAACAAATGAAAGGTACAAAGCAGATATAACCAGAATACAAAGAAGTAAATGAAATAATTCTTTTATTATTGATATTCTCCATATTAGGTTACAAATGAATCCATCTGAGGGATACCCTTCATTTGATACATAATTTTACACACAAAAGAGGTTAGAAGGTTTATGAAATATCCCCTCGCACAAGGGATGCTCTTTATAAGGCTTCTTGGTGATGCACACAAAAATTTATGAGGGCTTACATATTCCTCCTTCTATAGGTATGAATGCTAGAGGGATCTTCTTGCACTTGTATATTACAGATTCACCCGATTTAACCTGTAGCCCTGAAATCAATGAAATAACAACACACACTTAGATGTCTAAGATTTCCTCCCTAGATGAGGCTATTAGCAATGAATAATCTCAATAAACATAATGAAACTAGTACTATGCAAGAAAATAACTAAAATAAAGCTTTTTCTACTGAAATGAGAGATAAAGCAGAATAAAAGAAGCTAAACCCTAGGCTAGGTTATGGGCCATTATCCCAAACAAGGATAGCTAAGGTGAAATATCTCTCTCTTGATCCAAAGGATATGGGCTCAAGTCCACTTATAATGTTAAAAATTATTACCTTATGTGTTCAAATTTTCCCTTTAATCCAATAGGGCTCCGTTACAAGAATCGATCTCCAAGGGAAGCTCTCCAAGTCTCTAAAAGCTCTCCTCAATGATCCAACTTATTCAATGTTTTTATGTATGATGCTCTCCCTCTCTCTAATTGATGAAATAAGGTCTAAGTAGTTGTGAGAGTGTCTCAATTGATCAAAGAAAGTCTAGGAAAGTCCCCTAGTGCTTTTAGGTTTACTCCTTATAAAGTGTTTTGAAACCTTAGGTCAATGCTCCACCCTAAGATTGAATCCCTCATGCATATTAAGTGTTAGTATGAGAAGCTCTTTGTTTTTCTATGTTTAACTGAAGTCTAAATCTGGACTTTGAGTCTTCCATGTAGACTAGTTGTGAGGAGGGATGTAAAGTTGTCCCCACTCACCCTTATTGCTTGCAGACTACCACTTATACCCAATATTAGGTTGGATGGGCAGAAAAATGCATTTAAATCTTAGCTATTGTCATCTGCAGTGGCTAAGGTTTGACTGCTCTGAGCTATAGTAGTTGTATTTTAGCCGCTCTGGTCTATAGTTTCCAAGCTTGGATGGGATGAAAATGCCCCAAATGAGTGGTAGAAAACACTTTTGTTACTTGTAAGGTCCCAAGGTTTTGTCACATGACCTATGGGTGTACCCATGTAATTAGTCTGCCTGACCATGGCATGTTTTAGGTTTCTACATCAATAATATTTAAAGATGCAAAATTTATTGGATGTTTCAATTGTGGAAATTATGGTCACTATGCAACTGATTGTCAAGAAGCTAAAAATAACAATGATGAAGAAAAATAGGATCACAGGAACAAAAAATTAGAAAGATATAGGTACCAAAAGAAATGCAAGGATGGACAAGGCAAACAAGAAAAGAAGTTATTTCAAATACAAAAGAGGAGCTACTATTTAGACAAGGCAAGTAAGTACTCAAGTGATAGTGATAATAGTTTCTCAGAAAATGATAAAGATGAAGTCCTATTTTATATTAAAGAAAAAGAAGAATTTAAGAAAAGGTCACCAATGATTCTCAAGTGTTTTATATGTGGTAATTTTGGACATCTTGAAGATATTTGTACAAGGAATGGTTTCAGTTTCAGTGATGATGAATGTGAGGATGCACTTGAAGGACCAGAAGAGAATATTATAATGGCACTAGAAGAAGAAGGACGTGATCCTAGAGAAGACAAGTCAGAAAAGAATGAAGAAGTTCTTAAAGGCAAGCAAATAGAGGAAGAATCAAAAAATGGGGAGTTGATCTTGAGGGAGAACTTATTTATGCTCTTACAACTTAAAAAAAGGTAAGAAAGAAAAACGCCCAAGTTGAGATTTAGTTTCAAGAATGTTATGAAGAAAGAGAAAAGCTTATAGAGGATCTAAACAAGTCAATGGCTAAGACAAATAAGTTCAAGAATAAGTTAGAAACAAAGGTCTTAGAATGTGAAAATTTAGAACAAGTAGCCCTAATGAGGGAAGAAGTAGAGAATTCCAAGAATAAGCTACATATGTTTGGAAGAAGCTCAAAGAATTTGGATAAGATCATCAAGACACAAAAGCCTCTATCAAGCAAGATAGGTCTTAGTTTTGAACAGGCTCAAAAGAAACAATAAGAAGATTCAACCTCAAGTTATAAAGAAGAAGAAATTTTAGAAGAAGACAGTGTGAGAGAAAGTGAGACTTCTGAGGAAGAGTTGGATAATAGAAAGTTCAACAAGAAAAGGAAAAATGAAAAAAGAAGAAACGGATGGAATAGGAACTAGTACAAAGAAAATGAAACTAAGAGACCAATGCGGTCAAGGAAAGGAAATTTCAATGGATAATGTTTCTCATGTCACAGATTTGGGCACATGGCTTCACGGTGTAGGACACATGAAATACAGTAGTATGGGAACTTTAGGAATAGGTAACTTTTCAATGGGTATTGCTACTCATGTAATCATTTTGGTCACAAGGCAATGAATTGCAGGGTTCATGACAAGAATATATATGACTTCACCAGGATAAATACCAAGACATTTGCACCTCCAAGGAATAATAACATTAAGTGTTATAAGTGCAATAATTAAGGACATACATCAAAGTGGTGTAGAGAAGACATTCCAGAATCAAGCATGAACAGGAACATGAATAGGATTGGGAACAGGAAAATGGACATGAACATGAATGAGAATATGGATAGGAATAGGAACATGGACATGAACCAGAATAGTCAAAGAAATTAGAAGGATCATATGAGAAGGAAAGAGGACAAAGGTAAATATTAGTGCTTTTTGGGAATAGAAATACTCCCACCCCAAAATTAACCACCTCAAGAGGAGGTGGGGGAGGGGCTAAGCTAAGAGACTCATTCTTAGCCCTGAGCCCCAAAGGTGACCCTTTGCCATTGATGTCAAAGGGGGAGATATTTGATTTAAGAAGAGAGCATTGAGTCAGGGGGAGCAATTTCTTAGAGGGAGCAGAACAAGAAAAAGGTCAAGTTTTGGTAAAAATAGTTTGGTTTTCCATCAATGACAAAGGGGGAGATTGTTGGAAATTTTGAGTATATGAGTTGTCATTTATGTCAAGAGTCAATGGTCATTGATGTCAAGCTTTAAGCACTAGTTAGTGGTAGTTTTAGTGGGCAACATCAGTTTTAGGTTCTCTAATAAGTGCAAAAGGATAGTCTATTTTTAGTTGATCAAGACTCGGTTCCAGGAAGTCATATGTGGTCCAAAGTGCAAATAAGAAGCCCAAGTGAATAATATTATAATATTTCTTTATAATATTATATAGGGAAGTTTAAATTAATTAATATAATTTTTATTATAAATTAATTTACTAATTAATTTACTTAACTTATAAGTTATTTAAATTAATTATTAATTAATTTTAATATTAATTTTAAGTTAATTTATGTTAATTTTTAATAACCCTAAGGGGTTATTAACTAAAAATTCAAAAATTTGAATTCGACATCGAGCGCCGACGTGGGGAGCAAATTAACCAAGTGTGTATAAAAGGGGGACTACCCCACCTTAGCCAAAGTCTCTTATGCCTTCGAATTAAATTTAATGCTATGTGAGCTTGTGCAAATCGTGTTGTGCAACAAGAGGATTTTGTTTTTATTAAAGTGCTTATAGGAGGAAAAAGGATTTTCACCCACCAAGGAGGAAGCCTTGGTCACCAAGTGCTGGTAGCGCAGTTGGCAACCACAGTGTGAGCAAGACATGAGGGCAGCGGTTGTTGCAAGTTCGAATCTATGGGATGATTATCTTTTGTTTTGTGTTGAAATCGATGACGAATGAAGGTTGAAAAGGAAGGAAGTCTTCCTTCCTTCATGTGGGTATATATAGACCATGTGGTGGACACCAAAGTGCTAAGGCGCTTGGCACTTGGGGAGAAAACAATTCGAATCACGTCGAAACCCTTTTGGGGAGAATACAAAGGTATGCATTAGTTGAGTGCCAAAAATTTTGGAGGAATTAGTTGAGATATGAAAATTTTATTTTTGCATAATTTATTTGGCTTGTAAGATTTTAAGGGGAGTTATAAGGTTGATGCAAAATAATTTTTTTTGGTGTTATTTTATTTAGTGTTTGAAAAGGATAATAAGGTGTTTTAGGAAGATTGTTTGAGGTTTTGTGGTGTTGGATATTATTTTAAGTTGGTTAATATAAGGTGTATCGAAATAATTATTTTTCATGTATTATTTGATGGATGTTAATTCCAAGAAGGAGCAATAAGGTGTATTTTATCTTTGATTATTTTGTGTCTAAGGAATATTTGAGAAAGTGTTAAGAGTGATATTTGTCATCTAACCATTGAAATTGGAAAGAAGGAAATTGTGATTGAGACAGGTTTTCTAAGTCCACTTCTACGTCAAAAAAAATGTTATGGGCATATATTCCTAGTGAGTGATTTTTGAATGTTGTAAATGCAAATTTGGAGTGAAAATTATTGATTGGCAAGCATTGTTGAGTGTGTTTTGAATTAATGCTTCAGGGTTTTCTAGAATAAAGAGTTGTTGATAAAACCTTGTTTGATAAGCATTGTTGTTGAAGTGATTAGTTGAGTGAACATGAACTAGGGTTTACAAAGATCATGAGAATCATTGTGAAGTAGGGAAAAATGGTGCACCAAATGAAATATAAACAATGTATGTATCTATGCCCTATCGCTAATGAGCGCCAAACGGAAGCATGCAAGTAAATGGAAAGATAGCGAATAACAAGAAGTAAAGCAAAACAAGTATATCTCTTATTAATCAAAATGATCCAAAATTATGGGTTACAATGCATCCCCTTGAGGGCTCAAAATGGGTGATACAAATGTTTACAACTCGGGTGCCCAAAGGTCAAATCTCTCAAAGAAATTGGGTGCACATCCAATGTCTTTCCTCGTACCCACAATCGAAGTGGGCGGGCCAAAGTTGCTACCACTTGTGTCTTTGATCTATGATGTCTTAGGCTGCCTCCCAATGCACTGTAATGACCTGCACCTACACACAAGGAAACCAGAATCGTCAAATAGCGAGTGCGTGTGATAAAAAGCATGCAATCCCCATAGGGGCAAAATGGCTAATAATGAGAAAACGTATCAAATCAACTCCAAATAGAAAAAATATATCATAGGGATGTAAAAAGGAAGGTTTTGGGAAGATATCACCAGAAATTGCACCAAAATTACATCCGATGGGGCTTCGAAACTCGAATGACCGTTCGCAACCTACAAAACCCAAAGCAAGCAAATTTTGACCCTACGCATATCCAAAATGCATGAAAATTGGATAGAATACATAAAATAATATTCTAAGAAAACCCATTTGATTATATTTGTGATATCAATCATAGTTTGGGTGTTCTCTCAAATGACCGTCGGATACCTGCAAGAGACCCTACAAAACACTAAAAATGCAATATCTCGGCCAATATAGCTCAGAATGACATGAAATTTGAACTGTAGCATCATATAAGCATATATAAAATATATAATTAAAAATAGTCAAAAAATTATGCATAGATATCTATTCATCCTAGGGTGGAGCGAATAGGACTATCACAGATTAGGGGGCACCCCGGGGTGCGGCGCCCACAGAATCTCCCTAAATTTTACCACCAATTCCACTTGGGAATGATGCAAAACCCTATAAAATATGTTGTCATCAAATTTGGTGATGGAATTCACTCAGTTGGTTCAGTTTTGTAATAGATTACGCCTCCTAACTCACTCGCAAACCTCCTTCGCTAGGAAGAGATTCCGAGGGAAAAATTGGCGCAAAAAGGGTGGAAGGAAATCTTGGTAGCACTCCATTGCTTTGTCCTCAAAATATCCTCTCCTTTTGGTGTGGAAAATATCTCCACTTTATAGCCTAAGGAGGCTTCAGGGGTCAAAAGGCATGCGAGGGCATGCGAGGCATGAGGTGCCACTTGGCCACCAGGGTGGCATGCATTGGAGGGAGAAGAGAATCTCCCAATTTGGCCTCCCTCATGGGCTGGAGCATTAAGATGTTGTGTGCCCTACCCTCCTAGCCATTATGGACCAGAAATATAACCGTTGGTAGGCGCCATTTGTCCAGGTTTGACTTTTTTCCAGTCAAACCTGCTATTCGCTCCACCCCGGAGTGAATGTTGCTATTCACTCTGGGGTGCGACGAATAGGTTATGTATTCATCCTAGGGTGGCACGAATAGTAGTAGGGTGTCCAAAAGGTGCCAAAAGTGGCCTAGAACCTTTCAAACCCTTGCATTAAGTGGTTAGAACCATTGTATACCTCCTGAGGGCTGCCCTAGGGGCCTTGGTGTGTCGCGAAGTCACTACTTATGGTAGCACAATCGGATTGACCAGTTTTTAGTGTCTACAGATACCCCTTTTTGGGATGCATTGTGTGCAGCACAACATCGAGAAAAAATAGATGACTAAAAATATTCAATGATTAGGGTTACTCAATAACCTAACCAACTTTAGATGCCCCAATCCTGGAAAGAGCATGCGTCCTTGAATCCTTGCTTTTGATGAGCTAAGGAACTTGCTTTAGCTTAGACATTGTCTATCATGAAAAGGTGAGGCCTATGTTTCCATGATGCCATCAATGTTGAGCATTTTAATTTGATACTTTGTGCTTGTTTACTACCCCAAGCAGGAGCGTGATTGTCTTTGTCAAAGATTCATTGGACGAACGCAATTTGCATGATTGAGTGTGTGCTTGTTGATTTGACTTGAGTATGACTACCCCCTCAAGTGATGAGTCGATGAGGGAATGACTCATGAGAAAAGTGATGAGTCACTTGACCCAGATGACTATTGTTAAGGTTACCTTCAGTTGTACTCATTGAAAAATGGCACAGTTTTGAAAGGATTTGAATGATGCTATGGGGGTTTCGTGGAAGCAAGAAGTTGAAAACTTCATTCCCATGGGGTGGTCCAGCCACAATGGCCTTCTTGGGGAGTAAAGTAATAACTTATCCATGCATCCATGAAAAATTTGTATTCCATATTGACCCTGAATGAATTCCATCAGATGTGACTTGTTTTTGGTGGGTTTTGAGCCCTTTTCTTTGTTACTTCCTGGAGGAAGGAATGAAAAACCTCGCTCCCATGGGGTGGTCCGGCCATGGTGGCCTTCTTAGGGGTTGAAGTTAGGTTCTTTCCAAGCATCCAAGAGTGTTATTATTTGCCTCTTGATTACTACAAAAATTTGACCAAAATAGAGCTATTTTTGTGGGTTTTTGGACCCTTTTGGTGCATTTTGGAGTTGTTTTGACCTATGAACCCTGTATTCATCCTGGGGTGGAGCGAATACAAATTTTGTATTCATCCTAGGGTGGAAAGAATGGCTAGAAGTGTGTTCACCCTACCCTAGGGTGAATAGGACTATTGTAGGCCTATATAAGCTTCAAAAACCAATTTTGGGCTCATTATTGCATGTTTTCTTTTGCAGTTTGAGAGGTGAGGAGGAGGAGAGTGATTTTGCATAGCGAAGCGCTGTCAAAATCATCCCGCTATCATCATGAGTCAGCAAGTGGAGGCATCCAGTGAAGGGGCTAGTGCGAAGAAGGTAAATGCTAACTCAAGTGACCTCGCTTATTACAAGTGTAATACCTATTATTATTTTTTGTTCTTTTTGTTTTCTTGTTTTTGATGTTTTTAATTGTTTTATCTTTTGTTTTGTTAGGTGATGAGCTGGTATCACACACCGAAGCTCTTCGGGACCACATGGGATGCCTTGAATGAGGCTGACTAGGAGTGGCTTGATGCCCTAGGGCTCAAGCAAGTTACTCGGTTGGAGCCTATGATAGGCGACCGAGCTTATTTGACTACGTTGATTAACCTATGGGACCCATGCACCAACACCTTCCATCTACCAATGGGAGAGATGATGATGATACTAGAGGACATCTACCAGATTTTGAGGATTTTGATAGAGGGGTGACCCATCCGATCATCACACCATGACCTGAGGGATGCAGTGTTGAGGAGGTACTTCAAGGAGGATGCGGATGCGACAGAGTTGGACTATCGAACTGGAGGTATACTGGTGGGGTACTGGTATGAAGAGGAGGTGTTGGGGGTGAGGCATGCACTACTGATGACCCTCATATCCAATATGCTCCTCCTAGACTCATCAAGAGCTAGGTTCCCATGGAACCTGCTAGAGCTGGTGTTTGCCCTAGCGGGGTGCACTACAGAGGAGCCATTGGTGATGGCATGGGGGACTACCATTCTAGCACAACTCTATGATGAGTTGTACGAGATCCACTATCAAAAGTAAAAGGGCTTAGGGTGCAGTTTCCTATTGTAGTGTTGGGGATGGTAGCACATAGTTATGGGGTGACCATAGGGCTTACCCTAGTTGACCTAGGCACAGCTAGTAGACCGAGATATAGGATATGGTATCCTATGGTAGATGACATAGGAGAGAGGGTAGAGTCGATGGTTCATAGGTGATGTAGATCACTATATCGATCTCTTCTCTCACCTAGCACTAGGATAGGTGTAATGGTGATCGTACAGGGATTATCTAATCTGGGTGATGCTGGAGAGTAGCTCCAATGGGTGAGGTGAGGTAGATGGTTGATTGCTCAACATGGGACCGAGTGGGAGTACTTCCCATTTTCTTGAGTCATGTGGTAGTTTGGGCTACGATAGGGGTTACCTGAGGAGCCGATGGTGTACCAGTACCATGGGGATGAGCGAACGCTATCCTGGCCTATGATGGAGGAGGTGGATGAGGAGTCAGATCCTATGGTCAAAATTCTAGACATGGATGATGTCGAGATGACAGGGGAGTATGACTCATGGTGGGTGATGCACCAGTGGTGAGGGATAGGGACCCTAGGAGGTGAGGTAGCTAGGGTGATGGATGAGGTGATGTCAGATGCTCCAAGGGAGGACCAGGTAGAGGGTGATGAGTAGGGAGATCTCCTAGACTTGGGAGATCAGGGTGATGATATGGATGTAGATGATCCTAGGGCATAGGTACCAGAGGGTGTACAGGGTGACCAACCTACAGAGTTGTAGGCTGAGTTGGCTAGGGTTAGGTAGGAGAGAGATCTCCTAGAGGAGGGAGATGGAGAGGCTACGGGTTGAGGTATTGCACCTACAGTCAATGGTGGAGACCTACCAGGTGGGAGCAGTAGAGACAGGGATACATGGGTCGACTAGAGATAGAGGTGGTGCACCTTGGAGGGCACCTACCGGATGATGGAGAGTCAGTAGATCACATCGATCTCGATGGAGCGAGATGGTGCAATCCTCTACTAGGTAGAGGGAGGACAGAGCTGGTGGTAGTAGGCATGGGGGTCCCAGTGGACCCGTACCACTAGGGGTAGTGTGAGTCGTAGCACCGATCCTGCATGATCATGGTGACATAGACTCATGGGACTATTTTTGGGTTTTTGGGTTGTGAGGTCTGAGGACCCACTTTATTGTAGCCTACGGGATTTTTGGAAACTATGATGTATATGTTTTTTCCCCATATATATATGAGATTTTTATTATGATCATCATGTGTTTCATTTATTATTTTATTTGGATGAATGCAATGTGTGTAATAATTTATGATTATATGTTAGATGCTTAGTATGTATGCATATGGATGCAATGAGATGGTGATAGATAGATATCATGTATGTATATGTAATTTGATTTGATTGGAATTGCAACTATCTATATGCATGGATGCACAGTGAGATGAAATATTTGAATGATTGATAAACATGGAGTTGTGGCTAATGATTTGACATACTATGTGAACACTATAGACTGTACAAAATACATTAACGCTCTTTGTTTTTGCTTCTTTTCTTTGTTTTTGTAATGGAAATGTGAAACCATTATTGTGATGTAGTGAAATGGAGTAAATGAGATGATATGTGCAAAGAATGTAGGTGAGGTTTTTATGAGACTCAAACACTCTAGCTGATTTGATCAAAGGTTGTATACTGACTATGCAAGACTTTTTGACAAGGTATGAATCTGCTAGGATGACCAAGGTACTTCATATCCCTATGTGTGCAAGTGAGTTCATTCCTATGAGATGCATAAGGATACCACCAGTGCCAAGCAGGCTCTCAACCAAACCTATACTGAGGATCACCCTATGAATGCCACCATCCTAGGTTTTGTACTTAGTAGGACTAGACCACTAGGCAATCTAGGTTACCAAAGCTAGCTCATCCACATGCAAACATTGGTCTACACACATGCCCAAAAGCTAATGTGGTAGACATATCATCATGCGTAAGGATACCGCCATTGCAAGATAGGCTATCCACCAAACCCGTAATGAGGATCACCTTATGGTTTTCCAAATGCTGAGAGTTCCAGGGATTCAAGTTTGACTCCCTTCTTTTCTTCAATTTTATTGGGATACTTGCTCATATGTAGTGATGAAAATCACTATTTATTTTGTATATTTTATTTCTCTTTGAGCAAGGGATTTGGGATTTGGATTTGGGATTAGTGGTGAAAACCACTATTTATTTTGATTTTGATTTTTGCTTTTTATTTTGATTTTGAACTTTGAAATTTGAACTTTGATTTTTATTTTTTGATTTTTGGGATTGGGATTTGTGGGAGTTGGGATTTTTGATAGTGGTGAAAACCACTATTTATTTTGGGGAATTGGGTAGGGAAGATGCTTGTCCTTTTTCCAACTCTCAGCATTCTTGAACCATTCACACAGGGGGATGAGCAGGATGACCTTTTCACTTAAAGTAACCTAGACCACTTCATGGATTTCATATTTCTTTGTGCAAAACTTGGATTTATTAATGTTTAACTATGTTTGGGATTTGATGTACACAAGGCATAATCTAAGCAAGACTCTACCTCCTAAAAATCAAGCTAGCTTTCTACAAAACCTGAAGAGAAGCTAGAAATGGTTGAGTGACCAAAACCCTAATGACATTCTAAAACAAATGATATGGAATATGAAAAATGTGGGTGAAAATGACAATTGCAACATTGAATTATGCTTATTTTCATGACATTGATTTTGAGTGATAAGTATTGTACCGTCATGGTGCTAGACATGCATGAGCAACTCTAAAATGTAAAGTGCAAATGATGAGTATGCCTAAATGCAAGTGATGATAGAATGCAATGGGATGCAATGTGATGCGATGCTATATTTTTGTATTTTTGATATTTTGATGATGTTTTTGAAATGCAATGTGATGCAATGTTTTTGTATTTTTGATTGATATATATGTATGTACATGTGACCAATGAGCTTATTGGGGGCCATTGGGGCATTTTGGGGGACCAAAGGGCTTATGGATGCCTTTGGGGCTTTTTGGTTGACCTAGATGGTTCTAGACCATCTAGGAGCATTTTAGGTTGACCAAGCGGGATGTAGGCACCCTTGGAGCATTTTGGGGTGACCTAGATGGTTCTAGACCACCTAGGAGCATTTTAGGTTGACCAAGCAGGATATAGGCACCCTTGGAGCATTTTGGGTTGGGCCATCCTACGCTAGGCATGGAATGGCCACAAATGAAGGATGTTCAAGGGTTCAAGATCCTTGACACCTTCAAGGGAGGCTAGGTGATACATTTTGGGTCCTATCTGACTGGTAATGACATAGGGACCTAACTAGTTTACCATGAACTTGTCCCTCAGATGGGGCGGCAAATTAGAATTTTGTTGGTTCTCCTTCAGAATGAGGTCACCAACTTGAAAGTCTCTTAGGTGGACTTTCATATTATAGGCTCTCTTAAGTCACTCTTGATAAATGCGTAGGTGCTCGAGAGCATTAATACGATGTTCATCAAGTAGCGTAAGCTGATCTAGGTGAGCCTATCATGTAGTGTCATCATCGATGAACTCTTGCATGGATATGCACAATGATGGTATTTCGAGCTCTAGAGGCATGACCGCCTCGATGCCATACACTAGTGAAAATGGAGTAGCCCTAGTGGGTGTCCAAATACTAGTGTGATAGGCCCATAGAGCAAGAGGTATTTGTGTATGCCAATCTGTGTGACTCTCTCTAACAATTTTCTTGAGAATGGCAATCAATGTTTTGTTAGAGGCCTCTGCTTGCCCATTTTCTTGCGGATAGTAGGGTGTCAAAAAATTATGTTGGATATTATACTTTGCTGTCAAAGCATGCACATATTTGTTTTTAAATGATGTCCCATTATCCAAAATGATCTTGGATGGAATACCAAAATGATAAATGATATTATGCAATAGGAACTCCGCTATGCGGGGTCCCATCATAGTGGTAAGGGGAATTGCTTCCACCCATTTAGTGAAATACTCAGTAGCCATTATGATAAACGTGTGATGGCCCGAGGATGTGGGGGAGATTTTCTTGATTAAATCCAACCCCCACTATGAAAATGGCCATACCGATTGGATCGGTTGCAAGGCCTGAGAAGGTACGTGTGTCAAATTAGCATGATGTTGACACTTCATGCACTTCCTCACATATGCGCAGCAATCTCGCTCTAAAGTTGGCCAATAATAGCCCATGCGAAGAATGCGCTTGGCGATGGCCATGCCACTGAAATGGCCACCGCATGTACCATCGTGTGCTTGGGTGATTGCCCAAGTCGACTCTTGATGCTCTAAGCAGTGAAGGAGGATCCCTTCATAGCTTCGATGATACAGAATATCTCCTAGCAAGACATATTTTGTCACCTTCCATCTGAATGTTCTTTTAGTGGCGTGTGATAGTCCAGGAGGGAGGTTACCAAGCTTTAGGTATTCCCTGATTTGTGTTGACCAGTCCTATTGTGAAGAAGCCTCGAGCGCATGAACGACCTATCCCTCTCGAAGTTCATCCCTAGCAAAAGCTGACTGGGAAAGAACTTGTAAGAATAGCATTGTGCTACTATCGAAAGGGGCTTGAGGGAACAAAGTCCCCCAATCGGCCTGGTTCAAGCATTCATGAATGTGCGAGAATCTCTCCTGATGAGGTTCAATTTGAATCAAGTGGACTTTTGGCATGACTTGATTGTTCTCATGCTCCACCGTAGATTGCGAGAGCATTTTGACCTGGATGGTAGTCATCTGATCCATAGGGTCTTGCGGGATCAAGGACCCCAGAGAGGCCATTGTATCCACAAAATGATTAGATGATCGATGGAGTGCCTCGATGTTATACCATTCAAATTTTTCCAAGAATTTATCCACAAGGGCCTTGTAGGCTTGCAGGACTGGGCACTTACACTGGAAGATCCCCTTGACTTGGTTAACAATGAGCAAGGAGTCACCGAAAATGTTGAGCTTTGTTATTTTCATGGTGATAGCCATCTGAAGGCCTATGAGCAGGGCCTCGTACTCGACATTATTGTTGGTGCATGAGAAATCAAGTTTAAATGATAGGGGTATGGGAGCCCCATGCGGTGTGAAAAACATGATTCCTGTGCCACCCCCTTGCTCGCATTTGGAGCCATCAAAAAATAGGGTCATATCTGCCTGCATCTTAGGCTCGTCAGAATCTAGTGATTCTGATATTTGGAAGACCCCATCATCGGGAAGGTCCATGCTAAGAGGTTGATCATCCTAGAGAGGAGCCTCTACGAGTTGATCGATGATGACCTGACCCTTAATTGATTTTTGTCCAACAAACTCAAGGTCGAACTCCATCAACAACATGATCCATTTCGTCGTGCGACTACTATGATAAGTGTGACTCATCATGTAGCGCAATGGATTCTCTTTAGATACAACATACGTGGTATTGCTAAGCATGTAATGTCATAGCTTCTTGGTGGTGAAAACCACCGCTAGGCATAATTTCTCAATGTATGCGTACTTGATCTCATAACTGACCAGGGTGCGGCTGAGATAGTAAGTAGCCTGTTCCTTATGAAATTCATTGTTCTGGGCTAACATGGCGCCCAATGCAATCTCAGTGGCTGAGATGTATAAGTGGAATGACACTCCTAGCCTAGGTGGTGCCAACACTGGTGGTGAAGCCAGGTACTATTTTATTGCATCGAAGGCCTCCTGACACTCATCATCCCAATGGAATGTGACCCCCTTGTGCAACAACTTGTTCATGGGGTGACACTTGTCCGAAAATTGCGCTATGAAGTACTTGATGGATGTGATCTTGCCCTGCAGACTTTGGAGCTGCTTGATCATGGTTGGGGGAGGCATCTCGAGGATGGCCTTGACCTTATTAGGGTCCACTTCAATGCCTCGCTTAGAGATGATAAATCCCAAGAGCTTTCTAGATGTGACGTCGAAGACGCACTTCTTGGGGTTCAGTCTCACGTTATGTTCAATGAGGTGGTCTAATACTTTGCTCAAGACCTCAAGATGCTCATGGCATAATAATGATTTAGCCAGTAAGTCATCCATGTAATCTTCCAGAATTTTATGCATGTAGTCATGGAAGATGTATGTCATGGCATGCTGGTAGGTGGCACCGGTATTTTTAAGGCCAAAGGGCATGACCTTATAGCAAAATGTCCCCTAGGGCATTGTGAACGCCATTTTGAGTTGGTCCTCTAGGTTGATACGAATCTGATTGTACCCAGAGAAACCATCCATAAGGGATAACATTTTATGGCCCGTTGTGGCATCTACCAGGGCATCGATGCTTGGCAAAGGGAAATCATCCTTAGGACTCGCTTTGTTTAGGTCTCAAAAATTGATGCAAATGTGAATCCTCCCATCTAGCTTCTTGATGGGAACCATGTTGGACAACCATGGTGGATAGTCTACAGAAATGACAAACTGGGCATCCAACAACTTCTATAGCTCATCTTTGACCATCAAGGCCACTATTGGATGCATCTTTCTAAGCTTTTGCTTGACAGGCTTGGCCTTCGGGTCAAGCATCAGATTGTGGGTGACTAGATTTGGATCCAGTCCTAACATGTCTTTATAGGACCATGCAAAAGCTTCCTTCTTCCTAGTGAGAAGGGCTATGTAATCGGCTTGCTCTTCAGGGGATAGGCTTTCCCCCAGCTTGATATACTATGGATTTTCTAGGATCTGAGCCGATATCTACGTCAATCGTAGGCTCGATTGACATATGTGACCCCTCCTCTAGCTGGTGGGGGGTAGGGATCAAATGGATGTCATCCACTAGATTTAGATCATCAATGGGAACCTCAGGTTCCTCCTCAGCATGGAAGACATCATGAGCTAGCCCTGGAGAGAAGCAAAATAGTTGTAGCATCTCATCATAGGGCCAATACTTAGAAGGTGATGGGGGTGAATCTCCTCGATCAAAGTCAATTACCCCCAAGTCGAGGTGCAATGGCTTTGATGGGTTATTCAGATCTCGCAATGGCTCGAAAAAATCTATGGAAATCATATTGATGGATGGATGATTTCCCCTAGGTGGATGATGGTGACCATGGACCTCTGGATGCAGCATGACCTGAGGAGGTGGCTGAGAGGTGGTGGAATGATAGGTGGTGGTCGATGTGGCTATGGAGGAACTTGCCCTTCATGAGGTAGAAGCTACCACCAAATGGGCTCTTGTAATGGGAATAGGCATAGAAAGTAATCATCATTCTCATCCCAAGGGATGATCTACATGCATTCTCCATCAGAACTATCAGAGTCAATCGGTGCGACCCCATAGTCTGACTCATCATCAGACGTCCACTCATAAGGGGACCCTGGATCTTCTTCCTCACCATCATGGGGAAGAGTGCATGAACCTTCACCTCTCTCATAGGATTGGATACCATCTCGAGGTGGTTCATCATCTCCCAAGGGCATAGGGAAATAGTCCCCCAATGAGTAGACATGATTAGGGTTGGCAAAGGGATCTCGAGCCAACTCATATCTATAATTGAGGCATAGGCACTCCATGCCATCAACAAGAATATCCAAAGGTAGGGGGTTGTTATGTCCCAACCCTGACTTATCATATGGCATCTGGTACTAGGGTTGAAATGGAACCCGCATGCCTTGCTCATACAAGCCTAACCCATAACCATGCCAATTGCATAGGTCAAGATACTTCAGGGTGAAGTTAGGGTTAGACAAGTAGTGGATGTCCTCTCCAAAGGGCTCTTCATCCTCCTCCTACTGTTGGTAGGGTTCGATGTCATAGTCAAGTCCCCCATAGATGAAATTCATTTGATTAGGGGGTAGGGCACGATAGTGCCTATGGGAAGATGGGGTCGACCCATGTCTTGCACCGACTCTATAGCAGGGGTAGTTGTGACCTCCCTAACCATGTATTCTCCTAATCCGATGGAAGCCAAGTGAACTATCACCTGAGGCTACGGATAGAAGAGTGATGAGAGTGAGATCTGATCTAAATCATCTTCTACCACCTATGGTAGCTCTTCATCATCTGGGCTAGGTATCTCCTCTATGGAGATGGTGGATATGGTCGATTGTACCTCATCAATGGGCTTCTTCCCTAGGTTCCTCAACAAAGGTTCCATCGGCCTAGTGGGCATCGAAGGGGGTGTCGATGATGAGGAAGGTATGTCATGCGATGATGAGGGGGTCAAACCTTGGCTAGATTTATTCGGTTGGAAATCTAGATGTGTCGATGGTAAGGTTGACTCAGGGATCTGCTGCACCATGTTACAGTACTTGTAGGGCTCTAGGTCCGTAGGGATGACATGAACTTGCCCTTCATGGGTGTACTTGAGGCACTGGTGAGCAATGGAAGGGACACACTTCATGTCCCTAATCCATGGTCTGCCTAACAAGATATTGTATGCCATCTCACCCTCTAGTATGTGGCATAGCATCGAGATGGTCTTCTCTCCTACCTGAATAGGTAGGACAATCATACCAACTATCGAGCATATGGCATCATTAAAGGCTCGGAGGGTGTATGTAGATGGGACAATATGGGATATCGAGAGCTTCAAGTGCTTGAGAGCTATTGTAGTGATGATATTGCTAGAAGACCCTGTGTCTATCAACACTCTCTTGTATGGTGTCCCATTTATGCATGCAACGATGTGCAAGGGAGGGTCCACCATATCATGGGAAACCGGTTTAAGCTCATCTTCTCGGAAGGCTATCACCGGTTTAGTGCACTATCTGACATGCCCCACAAAATTGTTGAAGGAGTTGGACTCCTAGGGCTGAAGCTCTATGGCCTTAAGGATCTCCATCAAAGCCTCTCTATGAGGTTGTGATTGCTGAATCAGCTCATAGATGGAGAGTCAGGTAGACATTGTTCTCAAGATCTGAGTGAGCTTACTCTTGAGGGTGGCCATAGGCCTAGGTGGAAGGCTCGATAGAGGAGGTGATGGCTACTGTGACATCGAAGGGACATCACTCTGAGCTACAGGTGGTGCGGCTAGACTTGGGTACCACCTATTCCTCATGATGATGCTAATCATGCCAACGTATCCCTGCTAAAGGGGGGCATGATGAACCTCATTCACCTAGGGCACTGGCTTGGCCTGCTCTACATGGGTAGGCAAGGGATCCTTAAAGATCTCCATCTACTGGTTGTTTGGTGTGATAGGGTTGTCTACCTAAAGGTCCTTCCTATCGATCATGTCCTATACCAAGTTTTTAAACTTGTAGCACATGTTCACATCATGCCCATTTTGCCTATGAAATTTGTAATATAGGTCTTCTCTATACCCTTTGGGTCTAGGTGCATTCGGGTCGATAGGTCGACTCTCAGGAAGATTGATCGAATTTACCACTAAGAGGTGCTCAAAAAATGAGTCCATAGACTCTACAAGGGGTGTAAACTATCACTTGGGGTGACGTTGTTGATTCTACCCTTGACTATTCTGATTGTCCTTAGTATAGTCCCAGTGTGTGGCCTGATAATTAGGCTTTTGAGGTGGTGCAACTTGCACTAGCCCCAGGACACTAAGGGCAACCTGATTCACTACTACTAGCTTGGACTATGTCGGGGTGCTCTTGGCATTCTTGTTCCACTCCTTCTTATGAGGCTTCACAATCTCCCCCTCTTGAATCTTGATTTCTTCGATGGTCCTAGCTTGCACTAGGGCATCCTCAAGAGTGGGATATTGTTGCAGCTACAACAACAAGGAGATGGGCTTCAGGAAGCTCTTGGAAAACATCTGAGTCAGCTCCGACATGGGGAGCAAATAAGGTAGCTTGGCGAGCAAGGCCCACCACCTATTGCCATAATTTGTTATTGACTCATCGTCATATTGCTTCAACCCGGCTACGTCGGCCAATGTCACCTTCCTCTTGGTATTGAAGGTGAAGCATTCTAGGAATGTGTCTGCAAGTTGATCCAAAGTATGGATGCTATACTGTAGACATGAAAAATTGACTCATTTTCCTTAGTTTTTCTCCTAGAAAAGTAAGGTCATATTCAAGAGAATTTTTACCCTATCAAATCATCTCAATTCTTATAAAATTTTATACCATTGGATAGGGCTCAAAAAGAGCTTTCCAATGGTATATAATATGTCCAATTTTGACATCATCTTCCTCATTTTTCGTGCCAACAAACCTAAAATTCTTGACCATTGGACAAAATCGCCCATCAATCAACAAAATCGCCCATAAATCAACAAAATCGCCCGACGATCGATAGAATCGCCAGGCGATTTTGTCCCAAACAAAATTTTAACAAATTTTCTAAAAGATAAAATCCATTTTAAAACCTCTTACCTGGTTTAGCCATCGTTCGGATCAGGGTTGTTGGTGAATAGATTGAAGGTGACAAACATAGGAGGGATCAAAACCTCCTCCATGTTTAGCCTAACCTCCCAACTTCCTCAAACCCCTCCTTGGCCTATTTAATCTAGGCCCTTTTCCATTTTTCCTCCTAGTTGATTGATTGACTGACTGGCAAGTTGAATTCAGATCTCCTGACATTGCTGCTAAAATTCTCTTAAGAATCCCTCGCATCAATTTGCCATAGAATTCCATTTCCTAGCACCCCCATTGTCTAATTTTGTTATTGTAGGTCTCAGTTATAATCACCCGAAATACCATCATAATTGCCTAGCGATCGAAAAAAATGATAGGCGATTTCGTTAGAGACTAGGCGATTTCATTAGAGAGTAGGCGATCCTATCTTCAGATCAGCTGGGGGAAAGGATTCAAATCATTGTTTGCATTTCTTTTCCAATATTCTATTTGTCTATGCATTGCATCATGTCCATTTAATTTATTATTTTCGATTTAGATATTGCATCTTGGTGTTCACCATCATTCCAATTAATTGCATCATGAAATCAGGATCATAATCGCATAAATCCATAATATATTAGGTTGAATTGTCATCATAGTATTCTCATGTCATTTCATATCCATTTGCATATAGAAATTAAAATATATCTATGACTTGGAGTACAAGAAACTATTATAATTTGCAAGAAACATTGTTTTTTGTCCTCTATTTGTTGTCAACTATTTTGTTGTAGGATTGTGACATAATCGCCTACGATTTTGTTAAATCGGAGGTGATTATATCTGAACATAGGTGATTCTATCTAGAAAAGAAGTGATTCTATCGAAACAGAGGTGATTTTGTTCTGCTACAACCCTCAGAATCTTCATCAAACATCTAGCTCAGATAAGGCTTATAATTTCTTATAATTCCAATCTTATGCATTGTATTTCATTATGTATTCATTATTTGTTATCTTCATTAAATCAAAATTGCATATAGATAGTTTAGTTGCATAAAGGCCAAACTTAGGTGTATGAGAAATATTTATAAAAAGAACGCATCAAACATCTTCCAAGCCTAGGTATGGAAACTGTCATTAAAAGTTTCCTGGTGAACCCTTAATTCGTCAAAAAATCACCATAAGAAGGTACAACTAAGTGCCTCTCTTTCGAGGTGTAGCTCTACTATTTTCCATTCCCCTCTGAGGCACGGATCCATTAGCCTAGAGGAAAGGAGTGTGAAAATTTTAGGCCTACATTCTTTGGTGAACCCGACGTGAATACATAGGCATTTCTTCTGATTTCAAAAACAAACAAAAAATATATATATATATACAAGAAAAACAACAAAAAAATCATCATTTCAAATTTGTATGTTTTAGATTCAATTCTAAATTTTAGATACCAAATATTACTTTTAGAAGTACTAAAGAAACCATGAGTCTTAACTCAAATCAATATGAGCCCATCAGTAATGTTGGGAAAATTCTGCCAAATACATTTGTTGATTATGACCAACCTCATCCATATTCAACATCACCTTTATCACACTTTTCTCATTTTTCATCCTTACCCCAACAAGACAATCCCTTTTCCAATCCTCTTCATAACGATATTATCTTTTCTCCCACATATCCATATTATGCCTATCGATCCACATACAATCCTTCTCCACCATTTCAACATTCTTCTTTCAACACAACACATCCATTTCAACAAGAAAATACTTCTTCTTCCAATCCTACCATGCACTCACATCATACTTCACAATCTTCCTATCATCATTCTACCCATAATAAAGAAAAAAGAGGTAATAAACCATTAAGTCCTTTTATGGCTGAATTCCTAAGGCAATTATCAAAAGCCTCTCGAAAACCTTCACCACGTAAATTTACTAAGCTCAATCAACCAATGGATATAATTCTCAAGCATTTACTTGATACAAATAGGATTGAGTTACCTCCCATAAGACAACCTGATACCACAGCAGATTGGTATAAACCTGAGCTACATTGTGAATATCATAGAGTGGATGGACATATGACACAAAAATGTAGAAATTTAAGATGTGCAATTCAAGATTTGATTGATGAGGGTCTTTTCACTATAAAGGAATTACAATCTACAACTGATTATAAATCTCCAATAAACAATCAAACTCCTACACAACAAATACCCATAATCAATCAAGACATGGGGATCTCCCAAGAACCCCTATTCAATTATCAACAATAGGAAACCAATCAAATATTGCATCTTAATATGTCCCATCACAATGATATCACTAATATTGTAATAGAAACTACAAATGAGCAACCTCAAGTTCAATCAACTCAATTTGATATTCAAGAGATGGATTCCTCATTTGACCAACCTTCAAAACTATCTTTGGCTCTAGAGAATGATCCAAAATGGAATGTAAGCATAGAAAGCCCATATTTAGCATCAAAATCTCAATCTGAAATCCACTTTGATAGCCAAAAACAAGTGATTAATCCTCAAGCAAAGATATCCCTTTTAGAAGTATTACAAAGTTCTCATGTTCATAGGGAAACTTTGTTCAAGATACTTAGCCAACAATTTGTTCCTCATGATCTTTTCCCTAAGAACACAATTAATGGTGTAAGCCCTCTTGAGGTTAACCATATTTCATTCTATGATGAGGAGATTCCTTCCTCTACTCCACAAGAAGACTCCTCTCTTTACATTACAGGATTTATTAAAGAAACATCTATTAAAACTATCATGGTAGATAATGGCTCCTCTCTTAATTTATGCACTTATCAATTATTCCAAAAACTCGGATTAAAGGAAGAAGATCTCAATGAATCAAATGTTATTATAAAATATTTTAACAATGAAATTCAAGAAGCTCGAGGCACTATAATTCTTCCCCTTAAGAGTGGACCCAAGATCCTGGATACTTTGTTTTATGTAGCATCTTGCCCTTCACCTTACAACCTACTTCTCAGAAGTCCTTGGATTCATACGATGAGGGTTGTCCCTTCCATTCTTCATCAATGTTTGAAGTTTAAACTTGCAAATAAAATTGTTACCATACATGGTGACCCAACACCATTTGAAGAATCTTTAATGGTTGAAACATCAAGTTCTATACATTCTCCATTGTCACAATTACCTCCTATAAATCACTTTTCTTCATCCATACCCGATCATCCTTGTTTACCAAATAACACCCATGCATATCTTTCACATATGCTCCCTCCATCTTATCAAGACTTGGAAGATAGTGATAAGAATGAAGAACCTTCTTATCCTTCTGACATTTTGTTTTGTAACATGATCAATTTTACACATAAAAGTCAAATCTTTTGCTACATTGTTCTACATTATAACAAAGCTTTTGTTATCGCTACCTTTTATTCATCACCTTTTGTTCTTCATTCTCTCTTTCATTATTATTATCACATCAAGTTCTCTATTCTTTTCCTCTTTATCATTGTCATCTTCTGTCCATCACTTTTCTTCATCTACATCTCATTCTTCATCACAACAATCTCAACTATCAACCAAACAACTTCACATACACCACAACCAAATTATCCTTCAAAACCTCCTTTGATTTTGAAGCCACCTTAGACATGCTATACTCAAATAACCTTGTATAATGTATATAGATCATCTTGTATATACCACCAATTCCATCATTAAAAGTAAAAAATCAAAAAATAAAAATCAAATAAAACAACTAAAAAATAAAAAAGTATCAAAATCTCAAAATTATTTCAAATTATTCTGCATTGTTATTCATTGTTGTATTTCAAAATTTTGAAGTTATATTTTCCTTTATTTCAGATTAATTCAGAAGTTATCTTGAACCATACACTTAATTTCACAAATTAATTATTTTGATTTTATCACTATGATTATAAATCTCTCTTGTATCGAAGATCACTATTTCACTAAATAATATTTTGAGTTTTGGGAAATGATCTTGCTACTTCTTGAACCAAGTACACTTTTACACATTAAAATGATTTGTTGCAAATTCGAAAAATGATACTACATAGTAGTCTTAGTCTCTTGAGCGAAAAGTTTCCCCTGCTATCCTATCATGCGCATGGTCTAGAATTTTTGAGAATTGGCAAAAGGACAAGCTCACCCCTGCCCGAATAAAAATCCCTTGCTCTACAGCCAATCCGAGCAAGTATCCCAAAAGAAAAATCAAGAAAAGAAAAAGTCAAAAATCAAAAGAAAAAGAAAGAGAAAAAAATAAAAAAGAGAACGAAAAGAGAAAAAGAAAAGTAATAAAATCCCCTTGTTCAAAACAAAATGAACAAAATCCCTACCCCTTGAAAGTGAAGAAAAGAAGGGTGAATGAGCTTGAATCCCTGGAATTCTCAGTTATTCAAAAATCATGAGGTAAACCCCATAACAGGTGATTTGTGCCCAACTTGCTTGACATTGGGTAATTCCTTTTCACGTGGCGACATGTCTGTCACATTAGCGACCTTCTTTTGTACAGACCTATGTCTGCTTGTGGATTAGCTAGCTTTTGATGACTTGACTTACATAGTAGTCTGGTACGATTTCATGCACAAAAATCATGGTTAATGAACCCTTCACTTGCACACACATTGGTTCATTCAAGTTTGCTTGCATCACTACCTTACTCAAAATTGGTAAATGAACATTACAAAGCACACACATTTGATCCTTGAGAGATTTTGTATCATCATGACAATCAAGATGGATAATGAACTCACTTATCACACACTGGTTTTTGATAAATTTGAATTTGTCTTAGAAATAAGTTAAAATATTTCTTTGAAATTTGTCGGACAACATTAGTTTATCATTAATTTCATATTAACACATTACATAGATATTTCCAAAATTTCAAAAAATCTCAAAAACAACTTATTGCAAAAATAACATGTAGTTCAAAATCACTTATCATACATAGCATTCATGACTTCGCGATGATGGTATAATTCCTAGGAATTATTCTTCTCAATTTTCACACTAGGAATTCTATACCTAGCGCAAACCATCTTTCTAATTTTTCATGCCCAAAATTAGTCCATATATTTTCATAAAAATTTCATAATATTTTTGAAACATGTGACACAATGATTTATCTTACATTACTTTGCATTTTAAAAGAACAAATAATTTCATATCATCATGCATTTCATTTTGATTTTCGTGATGATGGTATAATTCCTAAGTAATTATTTCATATAATTTCACACTTAGGAATTCTATGCTTAGCGTAAATCATCCTTCAAATTTTTCATGCTTTGCTCAATATATTTCACAAACATTTACCACATACATTATTATCAAACAAACATCACACATATTACCACAAAAGCCTTAAGATTATTCTTAAGCATACAACCATTCTTAGCAATATCAAAAACATTCCTCACAAACAGGATTAGCTTCGAGACTTAGCGAGCTTTGAACTCCACCAACAATCTCATAACAAGCACAACATCCTTTGAGGTTTATTGCTAGAATCTATCAAACATCCTGTCCCAAAACAACATCAAACATTTCTTTCTCATCATAAAGCCTTAAGATTATTCTTAAGCACACAATATTTTGGTATTAGCAATACAAAACTTCCTCATAACAGGATTCGCTTCATGACTTAGCGAGCTTTGAACTCCACCAACAGTCATATAACAACACAACATCCTTCGAGGTTCATTGCTAATCCCTCAAATCTATCATCACACAAAATCATCTTTCTCAAAACACACTTTACAAAATCATTTTCCTTTTATGTTAAGCATGATCAAAATGTTCAAAAATCAAAGCATGATTACAAGAAATTATGTAACACAACCATCATAAGAAAATGTAATAAATCATCCAATAAATCATACAAAGTCACATAAAACAAAGAAGATCAAATTCGAGTTTTCCACCAAACATAAAATTTGGTGTAAAAACTCGAGGGGGCATCCTAGTCAGTAAATTAGTAATTATTTTTTTCTAAGACATCAATTTCACATAAACTATTCATTCTAAACCATCTACTCCATTTTTTCCCATGTCAAATCATAATCATTTCTACTCAAGTGTCTACACTTTTCT
The DNA here is from genome assembly GCA_028583015.1 of Wollemia nobilis. Lineage (NCBI taxonomy): Eukaryota > Viridiplantae > Streptophyta > Pinopsida > Araucariales > Araucariaceae > Wollemia > Wollemia nobilis. The sequence continues at coordinate 232,314 of JAQPPZ010000949.1, forward strand.
TTGACGCATTTATTGTTCATAAATACGTCAAAGAGGGGGCAAAATGTAGACATGAAAAATTGACTCATTTTCCTTAGTTTTTCTCCTAGAAAAGTAAGGTCATCTTCAAGAGAATTTTTACCCTATCAAATCATCTCAATTATTATCAAATTTTATACCATTGGATAGGGCTCGAAAAGAGCTTTCCAACGGTATATAATATGTCCAATTTTGACATCGTCTTCCTCATTTTTCATGCCAACAAACTTAAAATTCTTGACCGTTGGACAAAATCACCCACCGATCAACAAAATCGCCCATCAATCAACAAAATCGCCCGACGATCGATAAAATCTCTAGGCGATTTTGTCCCAAATAGAATTTTAACAAATTTGCTAAAAGATAAAATTTATTTTAAAACCTCTTACCTAGTTTAGCCATCGTTCGGATCAAGGTTGTTGGCAAATAGATTGAAGGTGGCAAACATAGGAGGGATCAAAACCTCCTCCATGTTTAGCCTAACCTCCCAACTTCCTCAAACCCCTCCTTGGCCTATTTAATCTAGGCCCTTTTCCCTTTTTCCTCTTGGATGATTGATTGACTAATGGCAAGTTGAATTCAGATCTCTTGACATTGTTGCTAAAATTCTCTTAAGAATCCCTCACATCAATTTGCCATAGAATTTCATTTCCTAGCATCCCTATTGTCTAATTTTGTTATTGCAGGTCTCAGTTATAATCACCCGAAATACCATCATAATCGCTTGGCGATCGATAGAAATGATAGGCGATTTCGACATAAGTGATAGATGATTTCATCAGAGAGCAAGAGATCCTGTCTTCAGATCAGCTGGGGGCAAGGATTCAAATCATTGTTTGCATTTATTTTCCAATATTCTATTTGTCTATGCATTGCATCATGTCCATTTAATTTATTATTTAGATTTAGATATTGCATCTTGGTGTTCACCATCATTCCAGTTAATTGCATCATGAAGTCAGGATCATAATCGCATAAATCCATAGTATATTAGGTTGAATTTTCATCATAGTATTCTCATGTCATTTCATATCCATTTGCATATAGAAATTAAAATATATCTGTGACTTGGAGTACGAGAAACTGTTATAATTTGCAAGAAACATTGTTTTCTGTCCTCTATTTGTTGTCAACTATTTTGTTGCAGGATTGCGACATAATCGCCTACGATTTTGTTAAATCGGAGGTGATTATGTCTGAACACGAGTGATTCTGTCTAGAACAGAGGTGATTATATCGAAACAGAGGTGATTTTGTTCTGCTACAACCCTCAGAATCTTCATCGAACATCCAGCTCAGATAAGGCTTATAATTTCTTATAATTCCAATCTTATGCATTGTATTTCATTATGTATTCATTGTTTGTTGTCTTCATTAAATCAAAATCGCATATAGATAGTTTAGTTGCATAAAGGCCAAACTTAGGTGTATGAGAAATATTTATAAAAAGAACGCATCAAACATCTTCCAAGCCTAGGTATGGAAACTGTCATTAAAATTTTCCTGGTGAACCCTTAATTCGTCGAAAAATCACCATAAGAAGGTACAACTAAGTGCCTCTCTTTCGAGGTGTAGCTCTACTATTTTCCATTCCCCTCTGAGGCGCGGATCCATCAGCCTAGAGGAAAGGAGTGCAAAAATTTTAGGCCTACATATGCTCAGGGAGTTGGTAAAACCACTCCGAGACAAGGCCTGAAAGGGTACTCACAAACATCTACAAAGGCAAAGAATCATCATCATGAATGCCGAAACACTGACCCAAAAATTTGGTGACATGCTCCTATGCATCCTCTTCTCCCTTAAACATAGCCAACTATGGCAACTTATAATGCTCTAGATAGGGAGGTGTAGGTACTGAAGGATAGATTGACTGACTATGCAACTAGTGCATAGTGGGCTTCTGAGATCCAGACATGGAGGTCTTGTTCTCTACTGACTCTAGGTGCTCTATCAACTCTTTATATGGATCTAAGGACTTGATCTCCTCATTATTGCTCACATCTTGAGGTGGAGGTCTAGGATTATCTAACCTAAGGTAGGGTGTTGGATTTTCACCCCCCTACGTTGATAAGGCATCTTTAAATACTCTACTTTTGGCTCATGATCACTATAGGCTCCATAAGGTGTCTCTTGAGCCAGTCTATAAATAAGGGTGTCTGACCGCTATGGGTGTCCTACACCTAGCCTATGAGATAAGTCTCACTCTATTCTAGGAGGCCATAGAGGCAATGTAGGATAAGGTCTAGGAGACCTTTCTTGAATAAGCATATGTTACCTTAGAGGGACTTCGTATCTATGGGTCTTAGGGGTAGGGACCCTCTCCCATAGAGTTTTCTAGAATAACTCATTAGTCTATCACTCAATCCTCTCTTTCGCAAGTTGATGCAAGTGGTCTAGTTTCTCTTCATCGCATCGAAGCTATTTGAAGTAATATTGGCATTCTACGTATTTTGCAACTGCTTGCTTGATTTGTTCCACTGTGCAAGGCCTAGGGGGTCTAGGGGCCTCACCTTAGGGCTGACATCGTTCAAGATAATTTGTGATATCCATCGGGTGCTTGCCTCTTTCAAGGTTTTCCGCATTGAATTGAGATTCAGACTAGAAAATTTGCTCATTATACTCAATAGGTGTAGAGACACATCAAGCATGCGCAAGTTATTGCTCCTAAGAAAAATCTAGGATTTCCTCATGCCTTCCTTCTTGGATGAGGAAGGGCAGGGTGGAATTGGCCCAACTAGAGTGATGAGTTTCATTCCCATCGGGTTGCATGAGCTGTTGTATCCTATCAAGGTGACGCAGAGGTAAATTCATATTGACTTGCTTTGGACAATGTGTGAAGTTGTGCTCTTGTCTATTAATAGGTATGTCAGCCCTAATGGGTACGCAGATGTGTGGCATTGCTCTGTCTATTAGCACCTTAGTGTATTGTTGCCTTTCATCAAAGAAGGCCTGTGATGTATCTACATGTCAAGAACACTCTCCCAAGTAATTCTCATCATCCCTCGGGGTGTATTATAGAGGGTCCCTTCGGAGATAAGTCTTGTGCCCTGCTATCTTGGGGCTAGGTGGAATAGAAGCTCCCTAGGGAGGTATGACCAAGTCCCTAGGGCTATAGCAGAGACGATTCATATCTACTAATCCACTCTCTGCAACTTTCGCCCATGTTTGGGCTTGGCTTTAGGTGTGCACCATCATGCTCCTCTATCAATACCCCAAGTGATTATCTTATTTACAAATTTTTAATGAAATAACAAACAAGAAAGGAAACACTCAATAAGATAGATGATTATCTTGTTTAAGTTTTATATGTGAATCCCTAAACTATTTTGTGTGTTTCAGATGTGTTGTTTGTAAAGAATGACCTTGTGTCACATATTTGAAATATTTTTGGATGATGCACTCAAATGTTCAAAGGATTTCACCTATATACTCACACAAGCTGAATATGGTGATGAAATCCATATCCACTGAGGTAGCATAGGTACTACCAACCCTCAACCAACATCTCGTGCACTATGATACACCCCTACAAAGAGGAATGCGTGTTATTTTGCACGGTTATGATAGATCTTGGGTTGTCCTTGGCCATGGATGGGTCTCGATGATACTCTTTCACACAAGCCAATTAAGTGGTAATGACATCCACTATTGGTCTCAATCGACGGGTTGGATGTGAGAGCCCAACGTCGCCGATGTTAAGATAAAACATGATGTGTGGGGTTCCTTTTATCTTTAAAGAAAGCAAACAAAGAAGCATTCAATAATAATTCACTAAATTCATTCTTAAGGTACATTTTACTTTTAGAGAGGTTAGTATATAAAAAGAAACAAATGTATCTAGAAATGCAAAGCCCTAAATGTTAGCCTACCCATTAGGTAGGCTACACGCACGCAAACCATAGAGATGCATTCCTACTCTGAATTTGTTTTGATTTTTTTTCCTTTGATGTGTTTTTGTTATTTTGCATTAAATAAAATGAAGCTATATTTAACCTTTCTAAGGAAACAAAAATACGATAAAAACCAACTAACATTGAAAATAAACAGTTTATGTGACTGCAAAACAAGGATGATAGATTCAGGGACCTACCTCATCACTGCCAAAACTTGCTATTTCTAAAATTCTGCTACAAAAGCTCTCTATCTTCTATTTTATCTAGGGTGTGATGCATAGCATTTCTGCATTCACTCTAGGATGAAGCAATTCACATTCACCCCAGAGGAGCATGAATAGTAGGCCAAATTTCGCTTCAGGCCAAAACGAATAGCACTTGCAACATAAAAAGATGAAAAATGAGATCCAAACTTCACCTAAAGTAGAAGGGACTAGGTCCCACCATGATCACCACTGAAATAGGGAAAATTATGCACCAAATTAAATATAAACAATGTATGTATCTATGCCCTATCGCTAATGAGTGCCAAACGGAAGCATGCAAGTAAATGGAAAGATAGCAAATAACAAGAAGTAAAGCAAAACAAGTATATATCTTATTAATTAAAATGATCCAAAATTATGGGTTACAATGTGTCCCCTTGAGGGATCAAAATGGGTGATACAAATATTTACAACTCAGGTGCCCAAGGGTCAAATATCTCAAGGAATTTGGGTGCACATCCAATGTCTTTCCTCATACCCACAATCGAGGTGGGTGGGCCAATGCTGCCGCCATTTGTGTATTTGATCCATATGTCTTATTATCCTTCCCAATGCACTGTAATGACCTGCACCTACACATAGGGAAACCAGAATCATCAAATAGCGAGTGCATGTGATAAAAAGCATGCAATCCCCATAGGGACAAAGTGACTAATGATGAGAAACATATAAAATCAACTTCAAATAGCATAAAATTTCATAGGGATGTAAAAGTAAAGGTTTTGGGAAGATATCACTATAAATTGCACAAAAATGGCATCCTACGGGGCTTCAAAACTTGAATGATCGTTCACAACCTGCAAAACCCAAAGCAATAAAATTCTAACCCTACACATATCCAAAACATATTAAAATTGGAAATAATATATGAAATACTATTATAATAAAACTCATTTTATTATATTTGTGATATCGATCACAGTTTGGTTGTTGTATTAAATGACCGTCAAATACCTGCAAGAGACCCTACAAAACACTAAAAATGCAATATCTCAACCAATATAGCTCAGAATGACATGAAATTTGAACTGCAGAATCATATAATATATTTAAAATATCTTATTAAAAATAATCAATAAATTATGCACATATATCTATTCATCCTGAGGTGGAGCAAATAAGACTGTCATAGATTAGGGGGCACCTCGGGGTGCGGTGCCCATAGAATATCCCTAAATTTTACCACTAATTCCACTTAGGAATGATGAAAAAAACTATAAAATGTGTTTTCATTGAATTTGGTGATGTAATTAACTCATTTTGTTGGATTTTGTAACACATTGCACCTCTTAAGTCACTCACAAACCTCCTTCGCTAGGAAGAGATTCTGAGGGAACAATTGGTGCAAAAGGGGTGGAAGGAAATCTTGGAAATACTCCATTTCTTTGTCCTTAAAATCTCATCTGCCTTTGGTGTGGAAAATATCTCCACTTTATATCCTAAGGAGGCTTCAGGGGTCAAAAGGCATGTGAGGCATGAGGTGCCACTTTGCCACCGGGGTTTCATGCATTGGATGGAGAAGAGAATCTCCCAATTTGGCCTCCCTCATGGGCTAGAGCATTAATATGTTGTGTTCCCTACCCTCCTAGCCATTATGGAATAGAAATGTAACCGTTGGTAGGCACCATTTTTCTAGGTTTAACTTTTTCTAGTCAAACCTGCTATTCGCTCTACCCAGAGTGAATGCTGCTATTCACCCTGGGGTGCGACGAATCGGTTTTGTATTCATCCCAAGGTGGCATGAATAGCAGGAGGGTGTCCAAAAGGTGCTAAAAGTGGCCTAGAACATTTTAAAACCTTGCATTAAGTGGTTAGAACCACTGTATACCTCCTAAGGGCTGCCCTAGGGGCCTTGGTGTGTCGCAAAGTCACTACTTATGGTAGCATAATCAGATTGACCAGTTTTTAGTGTCTACACATTTTTATGTGAAGATTTTTTGATAAGCATTATTTTTTAAGCAAGTGAGTAAATAACTTGAACTAGGGTTTGCAAAATCATGAGTATCATTATTATGTGAGATTTATTGATAAGTATTGTTGCAAATATTTGATTGAGTGTTCTTATGCTTGGACTAGGGTTTGTATAAAAGGATTAATTCATTGAGTGATTGGTTGAGTAGAGTTGGTTGATCATAGTCAAGTGGATGTGTTGTTGTGATAGTTCAAGTTCTATAAAACAGATTGTTCAATATTATAAATTGAGTTGAGAAAGAGATTGAGTCTTTATGAATGTGAAACATATTGAGTCTCTAACAATTATCTATATGTTTATATGATAAAAAAGATATTGAAAGTGATTGAGAGTTTGTGAGTGTGAAGCATATTGAGTCTCTAACAATTATCTATATGTTTTTGTGGTAAAAAGAAAGATTTAAAGTGATTGATCATTGTGGTGAATGTGAAGCATGAGTCTCTAACAATTATCTATATGTTTTTGTGGTAAAAAGAGTGATTGAAAGTGATTCAACATTGTGGTGAATTTGAAGCATATTTTCTCAAACAATTATCTTTATGTTTATATGATATTGGACAAGTTATAGTGTGGACTTGTTGAGTAGATTTGAGGTAAGTCTTAGAGAAGCTTTGTGGACATATTTGTGTGAGATTTTGTGGAAGCTTAAACTATAGTTTGAGAATAAATATTGAGAGTATATTTGGATAAGTTCTAGTGAGGACTTATTTAGCATATTTGGACAAGTTCTAGTGAGGAATTGTTGAGCAGATTTGGAAAATTTCTAGAGAGGACTTGTAGATAGATTAGTGTGAGCTTTTGTGGAAGCTTACAAGGTAGATTTGAGACAAGTATTTGAGAAGAATTGAGAGTAGAGTTGATATATTGATTTTTTCAGACCTTGGGTTAAGGTTTGGGGTAGATCTAGCAGAGTTGATTTGAGTTTCAGTCAAGCATTGTGTTAAGGCTTGAGGACAGATATTGAGGATAGATTTGTGCTAGATTGAAGGACTATGTTTAGTGCAGATCAAAGGACATATATTGAGAATAAATTTGTGCTATACTGAAGGATTTTTTTTAGTACAAATTTGAGTACATATTTTGGTGCATATTTGAGGATAGGTTTGTGCTAGACCAAAGATAGAGATTGAGAAATTTTTTTCTAGACCGAAGGACTATGTTTAGTGTAGATTTGAGATAGATCTTTGAAGGTGACAGAGTATAGAGGATGATAGTATCTAGTGGATAGATATCCATTAGCCAGGTCTATGAGGATAGGTGTCTTTAGTGGATAGAGATCCACTAACCAGAGTAGTGGTGGTAGCAGTTATTCTAGAAGATCACCAATCAAAGCTAAGGATAAAGAGTTCTCCTATGGATAGAGATCCACAAAATTGATTAGGATATTAGTGTATCCTTTGGACAAAGTTACATAAACATTGTAATAGAGAAAGGATTCCCCAAATATTGATTGAGAAAAATTTAGTGAAATATTTTCTTCATGGAGTATCCCACATTGGGTGAACCATGTTAAATTAGTGTCTTTATTGTGTGTGGTTATTTGTGCATTGCTTTAATTATTGATATTTATATTTCTATATATATTGTATAATATTTATTGGGAAATAAAAGTAAAAAGTGGTCTTATACTTTTCACCCCCCTCTCAATATAAGCTTTTGTTCTTCAAAAATATAATTTTTATTTGTTTAAACACTAGTTTGCTGAGTTAGGGTTATTATAGTGGTATCAGAGCTAGTTTTATACTAGCCTATGAGAGATATTTATGCAACCAAATAGGTACTATCTAAGGAGAAATAATTCAAACCCTAACCTCAACTAGAGGAAAGAAATTCCAAAACTAGAAGTTGAACAAACGAAGCTAGTGGAGATGGCAGATGAGAAAAGGGATCCTACTAAGAAAAAATTTAACACCATGATTGATTTACTAACTCATTTGGTGACCAAGATGGATCAGGGTCGATTTTAGCTACCACCAAACCAAGGAGTAAACCCTAACCCTCAATCACCACCATATCAAGGAGATCCATCAAATAGGGCGGTCAGTCGGGACCAAGTGAGTGATAGGTCTATGAGATACACTCATTCTCCTTTACCTAGGCCAATAAAACCCATGTTTTTGCCCAAACAATAACTTGATGTACGACTGATGAACTAGATGATATTTTTGCAAAATATCAATGTAGGTTTGAAGAATTCATAAATGCAGTCACTTTCCAGAGTTACCTAGAGATCATGGGGAAGAAGGCTGGGAGAAGCAAAAAGTATGGAGAAAGAAAAAAATTGTAGCAAAAAATGCAAGCAATAGTGTTCAATGGAGATGATAGCATATCTGCTAGGGTATGGCTACAAAAATTGTAGACTTACTTTACTCTCATCCTTATGGATGAAAAAGATGTAGTACAATTTTCTACCCTACATCTTGAGGGGGTTGCATACGACTGGTGGTATCATGGTCTCAACACACAAGGCCATGGAGAGATCACCTCATTTTATGAGTTTAGTCAGAGGGTCCTGGATCATTTTGAGATGAGGGATGAGGAGGAATATTTTAAGGAGTTGGTCACCCTTAAGCAAAAAACTACATTGGAGGCATACATTGAAGAGTTCCAAAAGATTTCAGTCATGGTTACTAACATTTTAGAGAAGAGAGTTACCTTTATTTTCATTGATGGTTTGGTGGATTCATTTAGAGGCTTGGTAAAATCCTTTGAGCATGCTTCACTACATATTTCAATGAGAAGGGCTTTAACCCTTGAGTCTATAGCATCATCAAAAACTAGGGTTCAACACCACTACTACCTAGGTTTATCCAAGCAAGACCATTAGGATCATTTTAGAGAGGATAGTTATTCCAAAAGAGAGAGATGTTGCCTCCAAGGAAGAATCAAGATTTTGGAAATCCAATGCCCCTCCATAGAGGGATTCAACAGGAAGAAGGGTAAATGAGGAGCATGATGATATTATAAGGAAAAACTTGTGCTTCACATGCAAAAACCATTGGGTATCAGGCCATCGTTGTCAGAGAAAGGGGTAGATTCACTACATTGAGGTTATTTCAGATGAGGATGCATCAAAAAGTGAATATGAGTCTTTGAAGGAGCATGAGCTTGAGAAGCCATCCCTTGAGTCTCATGAGAGATCAAACACTGGCACATTGGCCACATTGAGCAGTGTGAATAAGCATCTCATAATCAATGTGCCAAGAGAGGTATTGGGAAATAAGGTGATAGTATTGATAGATGTTGGGGCAACCCATAATTTTGTAGATGAGGGTTGTCTAGCCAAGAAAGGGCTAAAAATAAAAATATTTATTGGGTTTAATGTTGCTACTGTAAATGGGAGCATTGGGCCTTGCAATATATTTTTGAGGCAAATGAAGGAAATTTTTTGAGAATCATTCCATAGTAGATGACTTCTACGTGTTTCTATTGGGAGGAATTCCTAATTTCATACTTGGAGTTCAATGGTTGTATTCATTGGGAGACTACACCACAAATCACCAAACATTGCAGTTAAAATTTAAAGCTAAAGGGTGTGAGGTATTTTTACAAGGGATCAAGGAAAATGTGGTCCAAGAGGTGATGTCCAAGAGGATGGAGAGGATTCTAAAGAAAGAGGATATAGTTTGGGTTGCTGGTATATTTATTAAAAAAGGTATGCCTTATTCATATGATAACCATGTCTCTTATCATCCTAAAATTCAGATTTTGTTGGAAAAACATAGCACTCTTTTGGGGATATGCCTAAGAGATTGCCACCCCATAGGGGATTTCAACATGTTATTGAGTTGGAACCATGAAAAAAACCTATTATGATAACCCCTTATAGGCATCATAGAATGTAGAAGTATGAGATAGAGAAGTCCATAAAAGAGCTACTTTCCATGGAGCACATTCGCCCTAGATCTATCCCATTTGCATCACCCTAGTGAAAAATAAATATGGGACTATGTGGATGTGTATTAATTATATATAGTCTTGAAAAAAAAGATAATAAAAATAGATACCCTATTACAAGAGTAGATGAGCTAATATATGAGTTGCATAGGTCTATGTATTTTTCTAAGATTTATTTGAGATCAAGATATCATCAAATCAGGGTGAGAGATGAGGATGTACATAAAACAACTTTTAGGTGTCATTTTGGTCATTTTGAGTTTTTAGTGATGCCTTTTGGTTTGACCAATGCACCTGCCACTTTCCAATAAGCCATGAATCAAAATTTTAGTGAGTATTTGGGGGATTTTGTGTTAGTTTTTTTTTTTTATATTCTTGTTTATAGCATCTCATGGAAAAATCACTTGAAGCATTTGGATTCTGTTTTGAGTATTTTAGGACAATAAAAATTTTATGCAAATAAGTCTAAGTGTGAATTTGGCATGTCTTAAATTTTAAATTTGGGGTACATAATCAGTAATAATGGAGTGCATGTAGACCAACACAAGATAGAGGTAATTCAAAGTTGGCCTATTCCCACCACCTTAACTCAATGAGAGGGTTTTTGGGACTTTGTAGCTATTACAGGAGATTCATTAGAGGGTTTTCAGACTCGGAAACACATTTGAATAAATTAAAAAAGAAGGGAGTATTTGTGTGGAGTGATGAAGCCCAAAATGATTATGATAAATTGAAGGAAGTGATGTTTTCTTGCCCTCTACTTGCAATTACTGATTTTTCTTTGCCATTTACCATTGATTATGATGCTTAAGATGTTGGAGTAGGGACTGTACTAATGCAAAATAGATGGCCAGTTACCTTTGAGAGTAGGAAACTTAGTCCAATGGAGATAACTTTCACCATATATGATAAGGATATTTTTGCCATTATGTATGCTTTAATCAAGTTCAAGCAATACCTTATTTGTGGTGAATTTTTGGTAAGGATTGATCATAATTGCCTTAAATATTTCCTTGGACAAAAAGATACAGAAAAAATGGGTCACTAAAGTACATGCATATGATTTTGAAATTGATTTTATAAAAGGGAAAAATAATTCAGCTGCTGATGCACTATCTAGAATACCCACATTTCACTCTACTTCCATTATAACAACTGATTGAAAGGCTGCAATTATGGTTGAGTATGTGAATAAAACTTTTGCATCTAACATTCTTGATGGTCACTTGAAATATGATAGGTACAATGTTAAGGAAGGTCTGATTTTTTACAAAAATAAAGTTTTTATTGTTCTATATTCCAAGCTTAAAGAGAAATTGAATGCCACTATGCATGATGCACCCATGGCTAGTCATCCAAGTTTTTTAATACCTATAGACAGCTGCATCAAATATTTTCATGGAAGGGGCTAAAATATGATGTATTGAACCATGTGAGGGAGTGCACCACTTTTCAGGAAAATAAAATTGGAAACACATTGCTTGCTGGTCTTCTTTAATCCTTGCCCATTCCTAATAAAAAATGGGGAAGTATATCAATGGACTTTATCACGGGGCTGCAAAACATGCATGGTAAGAATTGTATATATGTTTTGGTGGATAGGATAACTAAATTTGCACACTTTTATGCTATTTTAGATTCATATACAACAGTACAATTTGATGATTTATTCTTTAGAGAAGTATTTAAATTGCATGGCATGCCAAAGAATATTGCGTGACAGTGATAGCAGATTCATGAGTATGTTTTGGCAAAAGTTGTTCAACATTATTGGCACACTTTTGAATCTAAGTACAAGATATGACCCCCAAACATATGGACAAATAAATATTATGAATAAATGGGTTGAAGGCTACTTGAAAAACTATGTTTCAGGGCAGTAGAATACATGGATCAAATGGATGCACTTGGGAGAATTCTGTTATAATTCTTCCTATCATATTTCTATTAAAATAGCCCCATTTATGGATTTATATGGATATGATGCTCCTAACTTCACTTATTTGTTTTTGAGTGATAGTAGGGTGCTAAAAACCAAGGATTATATGTAGGAATATCAGGATATTTTGAATATATTGAAGGATAATATTCCATTTGCACAAAATCAGTAGAAAAAGTATGCTTATCAGCATCCTATTGAGCATCATTTTGAGGTTGAAGATATGGTTTATTTGAGGTTGCAACCCTATAGATAGTCCAACATGAATATAAGTGGAGGAGAGAAGCTCAAGACATGTTTTTATGGCCATTACAAGGTCATACGCAATATTTTGGAGGTTTCATATGAGCTTGAGCTACCGAACAATAGTAAAATACACAATGTATTCCATTTTTCATGCCTAAAAAAGTCACTTGGACAGCACATTGTTCCTTCCATTGAGTTTACCCCATTTTATGGTGAGGGAAAGTTGATTTTGGAACTTGAAATGATAATAGATACTAGAGAGAGGAAGTTGAGAAACAAGGTCATCAAAGAGTACTTGGTGAAATGGAGGAGCTTACCCATTGAAGATGCTATTTGGGAGGGAAAATATATTCTTGTACATCCAACCCTGAATTGCTTGAGGACAAGAAATTTGGTAAGGGAGGACTTGTAATGTCCCATTTTTAATACTATGTGGATCCCATGCATTGTAATGTTTTATAATTATCATTTGTGGACAATGAAATGGGACGTCCCATTTTTGCTAGGCCAATAGGTGTTTTATGTAATACAAATTAAGTGTTGGGGATTAATTTTGATGTAACCCTCACTTAATAAATTATTAGAAGCTTCTAGTGGGGTAACTAGGTATGTAGGCTTGGAAAGTCACTTTTAGGGTTTAATTATGTCATGCTTATCTTATTAATTGTAAGAGAGAGGGTTGAACCCTTTCTTACCTTATGTTGCTTAGGTGGTGTACCCTAAGTCTTTAGAAATAGCCAATCTTGTAGAAAAGGTGATGTGCCTTTGTTCTTGATTGGAGATTGGGTGGATTTATCTTAGGATTCACAATTGTGTTGTATATTTTGGTGTGTTGGAGTCTGGAAGTGGGTTGTCCAGTTATGGGAGGCCATGTGTGCATGTTTTGTGACCTGTTTTACCCTCATAGGAGGATTGCCCATATTTGGGGATTTTTCTATTCAGTTTTGAGGGTTGATTTGTGTTTTTGGATAGTTTTATTGGCATGTTTACAATTTCAAAAAATTAATAAAAAAATTGTATGGTTGGAATGTCCATTTTTAGGATTTTTGGAGTAATTTCTGAGTAGTAATTGCAGATCTGATCTACTTTGCAAAAAATTGATTATTATTTATTTAATATCTAGTTTGTTGAGTTAGGTATAAAGCACTGGGACTGACCACCCTATGAGGTATTCAAATACAAATATTGTATTAGACACTAACACATTGATATTTTGGTGTAATGACAACTCTACAGATGCAAACTCAAAATAGTGATCAAAATTGTATTGAGTGATAAAATCATAAGACGTTCTAAAGAAACATGGTATAATTGAAGGAAAGACATATTTAAAAAATAATTAGACTAAAGAGATAAATTAAAGCTCTCCTCAAAATAAAAATATTGATTAAATTCTACAATCATGACTAGAAGCATTGAATGTTGTACAACCAGTGACAAAAAAGAACATGTACGAGAGTCTTGTCAAAATGATTGTCGCACCTTAGGGATTTGACTTATTAGGAATGGGAAATGATGAGATATCTATTGATACAAAATAATTACAATATATAGACATGAGGTCTATATGATAACATGACAAGTGTTAAGGACACATGTCATAACTAATAGATAAAGTATACATTAATTCTAACATTTTCCCTTAATGTGTACTTTTCTAAAAAAATAAGTCAACATTAGATAGCATTACCCCTTAATGTTGAATTTTCTAAAATAACCCTATCATCCTCCTTTATTACATGATTTGGTCTAGGCTCGTGATCTTCGCACTTGGCTCTTGAACTATGAATAATGCTATATCAACAATGTATACATATTGGTCTGTTTCCTCAGGGTCAGCCACTTCCATGGGTTTTTTGCCTCTGGGTTAGTATTTTAAGTACCTAAGGATCATATTGGGTGCCTCAAGATCATCCACTTCTAGGTATGTTACCTTTTGTAGATCACTAACTAGGTTCACCATGAATATCATCCTCCCTCATATGGTTAAACTCAGTCTAGAAGGTGTCGGTATCTGTAAAAAATGCACCTTAATACAAAAGAAATACGAGCCATGAAATACAATAAAATGAGCCATAGAATCCAAATGTGGAGGAGAAGAAGAAAGAAGAGAATAAAATCTTCTAAAGTGTCTTTGTATATAGTCTTCATAAGTTGATCTAGAAAATTCCTCGAATAGAGTCTAGGATGTCTATGTCTGTAGTCCCTAGAGTAGGTGTCCTTATGGTAATCACCTCATTTTACCAAAATGCATGGGTAACCAACCGCTGCATCCACCAAGTATGATAGAGGAGAATACTAGATACTAGGTTCACTTACAAGTTCCTTGGGAGTGTCGGGTTCAATCGAGAGTGCACTCCATGATACAACAATATTTGAGGCTAAAAAAGACAAATGGAACAACCTCAAAGTTACAATTGGACACCACCAATGTGTCTATTATGGAAAAAATAATTTGATGACAATAAATACCCCTATATTTAGGTTTCAATGGGGCCTTCATTTGTGAGAAAAACAACCTCCTTCATCAAGAATATTCTCCTAGCATCACTCAATGGCAGAAAAAATAAACTTCTCAAATTTTTTCTCTCGCAGGAGAATTACATGGACCATTAAAAAATTATGCGACCATTTTTCAAGTTCCCCATACAATTAAAAAAGTTAAGTGGTCCCCTCCACTTTAGTTTTGATTTACGTAATTTTCCCTAGTATGACATATGGGATAGTTATAAAAAAAACAAATTAACAACATAAGTGGTTTTCTTTTAATTTTAAAATAAATTCCCCCAAGGTAAATAATATTGCATACTACGGATAACTTTGTTGCATTAAAAAAATTAGAACTGATAGAATCCTTGCAATCATCAACAACACGATATTAGATCTCTCACCTTAATCGGCTTCTCTAGGCATGACATAAAAGTTGTAGGTGCAGGAAGCATCTGGAATAACAGAAAATAGTGTGTTGATGATGTGATGGTGAGGCCATGATGGACGTAAACACTATCATATGCCTAGAAATTCTCACTGCACGCACCCTCAACATTGTCTATGAGCCCTTAAAATTTACAAATCCCTCTATTCCTGATATATTTTTTGTTCACAAATATTAACACCATGAGCACATTCCTCTCATCAGCAGGAATGGATCATCAATAGAAAAATAAATGATTATCACCACCAAAATCGTCAATCAATCATATGCAATGCTAACTCAATATACCAGGAGTACTGCAATGGTGCACAAACTACAGTAATAGAACTTCCACTGAAGTTTTACTAAGGGTCAAAAAATGGGTGGTTTCCATGCAATGGAATATTTTATGCGGTAGTGGATGGTTTCACAGGGGTAGCACTTGAATTTTCTCAAATATTCAACCCCCATTATTTTACTTCTACATTTTCCAGATCTGATGGCTAATTTGTGAACACTCATGCACACTTGCTTGGGATGGTGCCTTCACACACATTACCCAACTTTTGGAAATATTCAAACATGGCTTCTAAATAGAAAAATTAGATGCAGGCTGGATAAAATGGTCAGTATCAATTTTTGTAGTATATCCAAATCATACCAACACTGCTTGTACAACCTCCAATTCAAAATCTCTAGCAATCTCAAACTCAAGTTTCATAGCCAATGTCATGGAGGAATGTTTGATTGCATAGTGAAAGGTTTCAGGTAGCATAAAAAAATGTCACAACATAAAATAATAGGAAGCAGAGTCCAGGTTAGCCCTCAGATGCATCTTGTCAACCTCCTGCAGTACTTTGGAATCCGGTAGCAAGGCATTGTCCTATAGGGAAAATATAAACTCATGGATTTGGAGCCCACTATGAATCAAACTATCGATGGAAAAATGAAATTCTATGATGTCTTCCTACAATTAGTGTAAGCATTTGGGTCAGTAATCTGCAACAAGCGTGTGGGTCTTCTAGATCCAAAAAATACAATTACAACAATGCCATATCTAGCATGATGTCTCTTTGACCATCCTATTGTACGCAGTACCACCATAATACCATGCCATAGCACATAACTTTAAGCTTATTCAAATATTCCTAGACCTTCCCTCTACCATTTTTGATCTACAACTCTGAACTATTCAACTTGGCCTTCTATGCGAATATAATCAAACAATCACAGATCAAGTAGATAAAAAAAATACTTGCATTTGAATGACGCAAATAGAACCCTGACCAACTGTATCTGATGGTGAACATCTGAGAGTAGCCTATTTTTTTCATGGTAAACTTATAATAAATTATGCTAGATTAGGTGATGATGTCGAGAGGGCACACATCACATTGGCTACACAAATTTGGTGTTGGAGTGTACCTCGATGCCTATGATATTCCAGGTTCATGCATCCAAACTATAATCATCGCTATGGGTGTATTCTACACAAAAAAAATAGTCTTAAACCTTGTAGCTTATCATGCCAATCTTCCTGCCTGATTCGTAGCCCTACTGCCACACTAGCAAACTGCTGTAGCATAGTCACATCATGATCCTAGATACATAAGTAAAAAACTAACCATATCCTTGGCCACACAGGCATTTCCCATGGTCTAGATGCATAGAAAACCTACACAACATATGCATTGGATCTTTCTATTGGTGTAATAATAATCATACCAGTGCCTATGGGAAGAACCCTTTCGATCTGTTATAGAAAAAATTCACTTCGCACACTAGTTCTATCAACGGCTCCATCATCACAGACTAGGATGGCTTTATCTCTTCTACCTTTGAATTTTCACCGCTCCCTCCTCCTCCACTACACAACACTATATTTCACATGCAAATGCTAGCCACATATGAAAGAGGAAGATGACATCCGGATCTACTTATGAAAAATGCAATAGATTCAACAAAAGTGAAGAGTTCACAAAATGAGGGTTTTGAAGACAAGTATTACTAGATGGGTCCGTAGAGAATATATTTTTGATATAGAGATTACAAATGGCTTCCCTTCAAAAAAAATAGCAGCGGCCGTAGACTGCAAAACCAAAAACAAAATCGTAGGTTGAACTGCAACTCAAGGGATAAAAAAAATCAAATGTGAAGTGTGGTAAAGAGTGTTGGGCATTAATATTTTAATAAAAAAACTAGGTCAAACACGCTGGTATTTTTATTGTAGAGTGGTTGGGCTTTTGGACAATGCTACTACCAACCACAAACTTTGAATGGTTATGCCAAAAAAATTAGGTGACATTAAATTAACAGGATGTAAAACTGTATAATGGCTACACTTATATATAACATAGTATCCTATTTTTCATTTCTTTAGAAAATAATGGCAGCCATGGATTTTCCATCAAATTTTTGATTTCTAATCCATTGAAATATTGAGAGCATACTCCCTGATTTGAAGGAAAAAAATTGAGGAAAAATGAGGAGGGGAGATTTCCATGAGGAAAATCTCCCCTCAAGCTCACAAGCTTAGAAGAGCACCTGGGCTCTAATACCAAATGTTGGGAATGAAAAATATGTGATATATTGATACAATATGTGTTACAATATATAGGTAGAAGGTCTATATGAATACATGACAAATGTCAAGGACATGTTATTTTTTTATCTGTTAGTTATGACATGTGTTCTTGACACTTGTCATGTTATCATACAGACCTCATACCTATATATTGTACTTATTTTGTATCAATAGATATCTCAGCATTTCCCATTCCTAAAATTTGGTATCAAAGCTCAGACGCTCTCCTGCCCTTATGAGCTTGAGGGGGGAAATGTGGAAATCCCCCCTCATTTTCCTTGATGTAATGCAGATCCATGATCAATTTTGGAAAAAGAGCCATTAAATTACTATGTTACATATTGGCTGAAGCATTGGCCATTACTATAATGTGTTGGATTCTTTTGCATGATTTATGGAGCCTTTCCATGAGAATGATGTCATATGGAGGGTGAGCATTGCAAACATTAAGAACTTCACCAAAAATATCCGATCTAGTTTCAATAACTAGATCTCAATAGTGGGTTGTGCTATTATTATTATTAAAATAGTATTTTTTCCATGGTGAATGGTGAAGCATGAGTCACATGGGCCATCGATGGATGTGAAAAAAAAAGTATTGTATGAGTTTTAGAGCAAAGTAGGAGAGCCTTGTAGAAGGCGAATATAGGATAGCTATGTGGTGACCTTATGAAATCATGGAAGTAATTTCTTGGAATGTAAATGAAATGGGCATATTTATTTGCATGACTACTAAATATTAGAATAGGATATCTGAACCTTTGATAGCCACCATATTTTTTCATTATATACAATATCATTTTTGTTGTCAATGAAATAATAATCACTGTTGCATTGGCCCTTAGAAGTCGTAGTGGGATGTTGCATTCATGTGTGATGAATAGATCTACTATGCATGAGATGTGGAAGAGTTGTTAATGGCTATTGTTTGTAATATTATGCTTGTTGGAGGTGATAGTCATTGAATATTTTTTTAAACCCCATGCCTGTTGATTTTTGACCACCTATCTCAGTTGATTTCTTTGTGCACTTTGACTGTATGTCATGTTGATCTATGGCCACTTTTGACATTGAGTTATTTGGTACAATCGAGAGACTTTACAGGTATGAAGAATGTGATTTTGATGAAGAGGAGAGATAATGCATTGTTGGGGGGTTTACGACAGAAAACTATAGTCCAAAACAGGTCAGTGATCGACTTTTTCACAATTTTGCATTTGTTAGAAGCACAGTGCAGTGGATATGAAGGTAATCTAAGGGAGATGAAGATGTTGCGGTGTGAAGTGGGGGATTTTCAATAATCACAATTCCAACATCATGATCACTATTTTAGAAGAGTTTTCTAGCATATGAGGAGATCGTAGACAGTAGTTTCCTTCATTGCCTATGGAGTTATTGTACTTAGATATTTGGTTGGAACTTTGGAAAAAATGCACTTCACGCTCGAATGTTATTAACCCATATATTAACCTATGTCGATCACACCACTCCTTGAATTTAAGCTTTGGTAGTGATGAAGAAGCCATGCACCATCACTACACCACCTCAATATAGTCATAAATGAAGATCTTCTACCTCAACATTGGGATGTGCCAGATATTCAACCTATGGCATCTGAAAGAAGTTGATTACAACATGTCTATTTTGCAAACCCTAACGATGACCATGAGGTAATGAAGGCGTCTGGTTATCGAATCATGATGAGTTTTTATTGTTGTATAGGAGATAATAGTTTTCGGTAATTTTATAGCCTTATCCAATTTAAATAAAATAATTCACTCAGTGTTTTGCTGCAAGTCGAGCAAAAGGAGAAGACATGGTGGATTATTTTACCAAATTTGAAAGCAAGGATTTTTTTTAATTTGAAATTTTATACTCTAATGCATTGTCTGGTGCGTTGACCATGGCCCTTTTCCTGGCACACCCTGTGAGCTCATGGAACATGAGCCACAAGGAGGTGCCCCCATAGGAGAAGCATGTGGCCATGCTATTATCGATGAGAAGCTCACAAGACCCATGTTGTTGCTAAAGCACGACGAGAGTGGAGTATTATGGAGGCAATGAAGAAAAAGAATACCAGCGATACTCTTATTGATTAGGATGTGATTCTAGAAGTGGTGCAAGGTCAGAATACAAAGTAAGATGATGAATATTGCAAAATGAGTAGTGATGATAGATGGAACTTTGATAGAGGTTCCAAGGGCAAAGGATCTGATGAAGAATTAGGGATTGGTCTTGTTTTATACTAATTCATTGCACATGAAAGCACTTTATTTAAAAAACACATTTCTCTAGGGAAATTTGGAATGTATTTCGTGCATGCGATGAAGGGAAGTGCACAGGAGCTTGCAGTGGATTATTCTATAAATTTTGCCATGATATCAAAAAATTGCAGATTCCATTAGCCCAAAATTTTCATCAATTACCACTAGAAGCAACGTGCAGGATTATCATAAAATGGATGGCCCTTGGAGTTGTAGGAGGTATTACCGCATATGCCTTAAATTACACCACACTGGTATTTTTTTTAAGGCAGTAATATTAGAAAAACTTGGTTACTTACTTGCACCCCAAAAGGATTGAAGGTGTTGTTGCTACCAAAGGAGGTCTCATATATTCAATATCACGGGGAGTTATTTATTTATTTAAAAATGGGGGGCATTTTTTTCGGAGAAGACATGTTTTTATGTATAACCATAAGGGATGGTTTCATAAAATCTTTATTGTATAGGAAATTTTTAAATAGGGCATACTAAAACTATTTTTATTTTTAAAGCCTTTTTCCACATGGAGTGGAAGACCCTCATGGCTATTTTATTGTATTCAAATATGAATGTCCCATAGACCCAAATATAGGGGTATTTATAGTCGTCAAAAATGTTTTTATGAGACAAACATATTAGTGCTTTCCAATTTTATTTTTGAGGTAGTCCTATATGTATTTTTAAGCCTCAAATATTATTGTATTCTAGAGTGGATTTTCGGTTGAACCTAACACTCTATGTAAGTGAACCTAGTATCTAGTATTCTCCTCTATCATACTTAGCGGATGTAGTGGTTGGTTATCCATGCATTCTAGTAAGATGAGGTGATTACCATAAGGACACCTACTCTAGGGACTACAAACATAGACATCCTAGACTCTATCCAAGGACTTTTTCAGATCAACTTCTAAATATTATAAATGAAGACACTTTAGAAGATTTTATTATTATTTTTCTTCTTCTCCTCCACATTTGGAATCTATGGATCATTTTATTGTATTTTTAGAGTGCATTTTCGATAGATATTGACACTCTTATATGACTCATATTTTCTTTTCTATTAAGGTAAATTTTCAGCACAGATTGACACCTTCTAGATTGTGTTTCACCATGAGGGGGGATGATATTCATGGTGAAACTAATCAGTGACCTGAGTGGAAACATACCTAGAGGATGACCTACAGAGGCAACATACCCATAAGTGGCTGACTTTGAGGCACCTAGGATGACCCTAAGGTACTTATATGGCTAACCTAGTGGTAACAGATCCAAGGAAGTGGCTGACCCTAAGGCAACATACCGATATGTATACACTATTGATATAGCATTATTCAAATTTGGAGAGATAAGCACAAAGAGAACGAGCCTAGACCAAATCATATAATAAAGGAGGATGATAGAGTTTTATTTTTAGAAAAGTACACATTAAAGGGGAATGTTAGAGTTAATATGTACTTTATCTATTAGTTATAAGATGTGTCCTTGATACTTGTCATTCTATCATATATATCTCATGCCTATCTATTGTACTTATTTTGTATCAATAGATATCTCATTATTTCCTATTCCTAAAATAACTTAGTGGACTAACTTCTACTCTAAGCCCTAGTACTAACCGCCCTATGAGGTATTCAAATACAAATATTGTATTAAACACTAACACCTCAATATTTGGGTGTAATGACAACTCTACAATGGTATTAGAGCCTCACCCTAGGATCAAATCTTCTTGAGTTATTTTTGCACCTTAAGAATTTGACTTAGTGGACTAACTACCACCCTGGGCCCTATAGGACTAACTACTCTATGAGGTATTTAAATATAGATATTGCACCAGACACTAATGAATCAAGGTTTTTGTGTAACGATAACTCTATAGATGTAAACTCAAAATAGTGATAAAAATAATATTGAGTCATAAACTCATAAGATGTTCTAAAGGAATATGGTATAATTTTAGGAAAGGCATACTTCAAAAATAGTTTTACTAAAGAGAAAAAAATTAAAAATCTCCTTAAAATATAAATATTGATTAAACTATAGAAGCATGACTAGAATCATTGGATGTTGTAAGACTAGTTCCAAACAAAGAACTTGAGCAAGAGTCTCATGAAAGCACAAAGGAACAAAGTCTATGGATGCCATTTTCTAGTTCAAAACACATAAAGACTATATTGAGTCATAAAATCATAAGACATTATAGGAACATGGTGGAATTTTAGGAAAGGCATAGTTTAAAAGAAGTTGGACTAAAGAGAGAGAAATTGAAACTCTCATAAAAATCAAAATATTAAGTAAATACTGTGTTGGACATTTTGAGTTACTAAGTCAAAGTTGTCATTGATGTCACCAGATGAAGTCAGCATTAATACCAAATATTTTAGCAGGAAATAAAGGGGACAAATATGGTTATTTGATATCCAGAAAGAAGGCCAAAGATCAAGTGAAACAATGCAAAAGACAGAAGTTAAAAAGGAGTTGTAATATTTATTTTATAAATTATTTAAATTCAGTATGAATTTAAATTTTATAAATAAATATTAAAGGTACATTATCGAAGGTTAATATTATAATAATGGTTATTATAATATTAAAATGTGCCATGGTGAAAACCCAAATAAAACATTTATAATTTTTATTATAATGTTTTAAAAGGCAAAAGTGGGTTTTATAAAGTCAAAAAATATTTTAATAAACCCAAAGGTTGGGTTTAAGACCAAAGGCCTTGATAATCCTCATCGACGTCATGAGGGTTAATTACATTTTGAAGCACCGACGTTCTAAGCAAAGGAGGAAAAATTAGTATTTAAACCTATGCCCAAAGGACATTAAAATTATCCTTGCTCGATTGGAAAAAGAATAGCATACGAATTAATGCAGAGCTCATGAAACGAATGTGCGAATTTCGTGTTTGTCTTGACGGTGAAAGGAAACAAAATAAAAAGCGTTGATTAGTTGGAAGCCAACAAGGCACCTTGGCCTAGTGGCAAGTGGGCTGCAAGCTTACATTTTGTGTGCAAGAGGACAACGTTCGAATCTCGATGGAAGCGCTTTGGTGGGTGTGTTGAAAGTGCCAAACGTAAGGTGCACCTTTTTGCAAGGCAAGGAAGGCATAACATTTTGAAGCACGTGGTGCTTCTTCCTCTCCAATGAGCGTGTAGCTCGTGTGGTGGTTTATGCCATGGGAAAGACATTTGTGTGGGCTGCGTTGAGAGTTTGAAACTCTCCAAAGGCAAAGGTAACATTTTTATATTTTATTTTATTGAATACCTAAGTTGGAGGTATAAGGTGTTTGATGGTTGAAATTTGGAAAGGTTGCTTTGTAATAAAGTGTGGTAGTTGAGAATTACCTTTAGGAGTTATAAGGAGAATTCTGTTTTTATTTCTTTAAAGTCTTAAAATTGAAATTGTGGAATATTGAAAGGTTAAGACTTTGTGAATGGTATGTTATTTTGAATTAAGGGTTTTTGTGACTATTGTGAGGATATTGATTATTATTCAAGTTGGAGTGATAAGGTGTAATTTTGATATTATTTTTGTGATATATTTTGTTGAAGAAAATTATCCTCTAACCCTTATTGAGATTGGAAAAGAGAAATTTGTGAGTGTGGCAGATTTGTGAGATCAACTCCTCTTCAAGAAAAGGTATGGGTAAAATTCTTCTTTATTGAGTTGGTTGATTGGCTTGATTGAAAATTAAGTTTGGAGTGAAAAGGATTTGATTAGGGTTTCCTTTTCAAAAGTTTTTGAGTTGATGCTTCAAGGTTTTTTGAATTGAGAGTTGTGATTAAACCTTGTTTGATAAGCATTGTTGTTGAGACCATTGGTTGAGTGAAGTGTTTGAGTTAATGCTTCAAGGTTTTCTGAATTAAGTGTTGTGATTAAAACCTTGTTTTATTAGCATTGTTGTTGAAGCCATTGGATTGTGTGAGGAACTTGAGTTAGGGTTTGAAAAGAACATGAGTATCATTGTTATGTGAAGATTGTTTTATGAGCATTGTTGTTGAAGTGAGTTATTGTGCAAAGAACTTGAGTTAGGGTTTGAAAATATCATGAGTATCATTGTTATATGAGATTTGTTGTTGAGCATTGTTGGAAACATTTTGAGTTGGATGATACATGCTTGGACTAGGGTTTGTGAGAAAGAGTTATTTCTTGAAGTGATTGGTTGAGTAGAGTTGATTGAGCCTAGTCAAGTGGATGTATGAAGTGGTTGTTCAAGTTCCATAAAACAAACTATTTTATATTCTGATTTGAGTTGAGATTGAGTTTTTAATAATTTTTGTTTAAATTTTTTTTGAGAAAGAGATTGAGTTTTTGAGTATAGAACATATTGAGTCTCTAACAATTCTCTTTATGCTTCTATGAGATTGATTTGAGTTGAGAAAGTGATTGAGCAGATTTGGACAAGTTTTATGTGAGCTTGTTGAGTAGATTTGGACAAGTTCTATGTGAGCTTGTTGAGCAAATTTGGACAAGTTCTATGTGAACTTGTTGAGAAGATTTGAACAAGTTCTATGTGAGCTTGTTGAGAAGATTTGGACAAGTTTTGTGTGGACTTGTTGAGCAGAGTTGAGCAAGTTCTATGTGAACTTGTTGAGAAGATTTGGATAGGTTCTATGTGGACCTATTGAGCAGAGTTGAGCAGGTTCTATGTGGACCTATTGAGAAGATTTGAGTAGGTTATGAGTGAACCTATTGAGTAGAGTTGTGTAGGTTCTATGTGGACCTATTGAGCAGATTTGAGTAGGTTTTGAGTGGACCTATTGAGCAGATTTATGCTAGACCAACTAGACTATGTTTAGTGCAGATTTGAGTGGACTTGTGCTAGACCAATTGGACTATGTTTAGTGCAAGAGATTGAGTAGAGTTATGCTAGACCGACTAGACTATGTTTAGTACAGAATTGAGACAGAGCTTTGGAGGTGATAGAGCAGAGAGGATAGAGTCTCTAGTGGATAGAGATCCATCAACCAAGACATTGAGGATAGGTCTTCTGAGTGAGGACAAGAGTCTTCAAGTGGAGAGAGATCCACCAGTCAATGTAGTGGAGGTAGAGTCTTCTAGAGGATCACCAACCAGAGTAGAGGAGAAAGAGTTCTCCTATGGATAGAGATCCACAAACCAGATTTAGGGGATCAACATCTCCTTTGGATAGAGGTCCATAAACATTGTAATTGGGAAGGATTCCCAAGAGATTAATTGAGAAAATTTAGTGAAATATTTTCTCCATGGAAGTAGCCATATTTGGGTGAACCACGTAAATTGTTGTGTCTCTATTGTGTGTGGTGTTGTGTACATTGCTTTGATTACTACTATTGATATTGCTATATTTACATTGCATATATTGATTTGAGAGAAAAAGTAAAAAGTGCTCTTATACTATTCACCCCCTCCTCAGTATAAGCTTGTGTTCTTCAATTGGTATCAGAGTGGGTTCCTTCAGAAGAGTTTGATAGCTTGAAGGAAAAGTGGTCAAGAACACAATGGATCAAAAGGATCAAAGGGATGGATCCATCAATAATACAATACCAATATTTTATGGAAGTGACTTCTTGTATTGGTGTATGCTGATGAGGTTTCACTTGATGGCACTTGGCAATGAAGTTTGGGATGCAGTGGAACTTGGATATGATTCAACAGTCAATCCTCCTATAGATAAGGAAGGTAAGCTTCTAATGCATGCAAATTCAAGAGCTATGAATGCAATTATAAAAGGGTTGCGTAGATCAGAATCTATGAAGGTTATGGATTGTAAAACAACAAAAGATATGTGGGAACTATTGCATACCATATATGAAGGAGATAAAGGTGTCAGGAAAGCTAAGATCAGAAATCTCAAAGGAGAGTTTGAAAATTTAAGAATGCGGGATGATGAAAATATTCATGACTATCTCAGTAAGATTGATGAACTTGTACATGAAATGAGAGGTCTTGGAATGAAGGTTGATGAATCTGATGCTTGTGATAAGATCTTGAGAACTCTTCCAAAAAGGTACAGTGAAAAGGTTTCTGCTATAGAAACATCAATTGATAGTGATTCTCTGACAAGGAATTCTTTTCTTGGCATGCTTACGACTTTTGAGATAAGAACAAAAGATCCTATCCCTCCAAAAGAGGTTGCATTCAAAGTGAACAAGAAGATGAAGGGTAAGAAGTCAGAATCAAGTAGTGAGTCATCTAGTGATGAAGAAGCTAACTATGGTAGAAGAGATAAAGGTTCTAGAAGACCCATAGATCTAAGATCTGTTAAGTGTTTCAATTGTGGAAAGTATGGATATTTTGCAATAGATTGTAAAGAGCCAAAGAACAACAATGATGAAGAAAAATAGGATCACAGGTACAGGGAATCAAAAAGATACAGGCACCAAAAGAAAAGCAAGGATGGACAAAGCAGACAAGGAAATAAGTTCTTCCAGAGACAAAAGAGAAGCTACTATGTGGATAATGCAAGTAAGTACTCAAATGATAGTGATGCTAGATTTTCAGACAATGATAGAGATGAAGTCCTATTTATGGTTGAAGAGAAAGAACCAGTTAAGAAAAAGACTCTAGTTATTCTCAAGTGTTTTAGATGTGGTAGATTTGGACATCTTGAAGATGATTGCACAAGGGATGGTTATAGTTTCAATGATGATGATTTTGAAGATGCACTTGAAAGACCAGATGAAAATATTCTAATGGCATTAGAAGAAGAAGTGAGTGATCCTATAGAAGACAAGCCAAAAGAAAGTAATGATGTGAACAAAGGCAAACAAATAGAGGATTATTCAGCAAAAAATGGTTATGATCTCAAGGGAGAACTTATCTATGCCCTTGACATGGTAAAGAAGGTAAGAAAGCAACACTCTAAGCTTGAAATTCAGTTTCAAGAATGTGATGAAGAGAGATTATTGCTCATAGAGGATTTAGAAAAATCAAAGGCTAAGGCAAGCAAGTTCAAAGATAAGCTAGAAGCAAAGATCTTGGAATGTGAGAAGTTAGCACAAGAAGTGGCACTACTAAAGGAAGATGTAGAAGACTCCAAGAATAAACTATACAAGTATGTAAACAGTGCAAAGAGTGTGGATAAAATAGTCAAGATACAAAGAGGAGCAACAAACAAGATAGGTCTTGGTTCAAAATAGGTTCAAAAGAAAAGGGAAGAAGAGTCTACTTCAAGTCTTGAAGAAGAAGAAACTTCAGATGAAGATACATCAAAAGAAGATAGTGTAAGTGGGAGTGAGACATCAGAGGATGAGTTGGACAACAAAGAGTTCAACAAAGATAGGAGTAATGCACAGAGAAGATACATATGGAACAACAATCAGAACAGGAGACCAATGAGGTCAAGACAAGGAAGCTTCAATGGAAGATGTTTTTCATGTCACAAGTTTGGGCACATGGCTTCACAATGCAGGACACATGAAAGATAGGAATATGGGAAAGGATAACTTTTCCATGGGTATTGCTACTCATGTAATGAGTTTGGTCACAAGGCAATGGATTGCAGGGTTCATGACAGAAGAAGATATGGCTTCACTAGGAGAAATCCTAAGACATTTGCACCTCCAAGGAATAATAACATTAAGTGTTATAAGTGCAATAATGATGGTCACACAACAAGATGGTGTAGAACAAATATTCCAGAAATAGGTATGAACAAAAATAGGAACATGAACATGAACAGGAATAGGAATATGAACAGGAACAGGAACATGAACAGGAACAGGAACATGAATGAGAATAGGAACATGAATAGGAATAGGAATGATGTCAGGAACAGGGATGATGACTTGAACAGAAATAGTCAGAGGATTCAAAAAACTCAGAAAAGAAGGGAAAAAGATAAAGGTAAAGAACAGTGCTTTTAGGGAGTAGAAATACTCCCACCCTAGAATTAACCACCTCATGAGGAGGTGGGGGAGGGGCTAAGCTAAGAGGCTCATTCTTAGCCCCGAGCCCCAAAGGTGACCCTTTGCCATTGATGTCAAAGGGGGAGAGATTTGTGTGATTTGTGTATTGGGGAGAGTTTTGATATTGGGAGAGATTTGATATTTGAGAGAGCATTGAGCTAGGGGGAGCAATGTCCCAAGGGGAGTAGAAGAAAAAGGAAGGTCAGGTTTTAGTAAAAGGATATGGGTTGCCATCAATGACAAAGGGGGAGATTGTTGGACATTTTGAGTTACTAAGTCAAAGTTGTCATTGATGTCACCAGATGAAGTCAACATTAATACCAAATATTTTAGTAGGAAATAAAGGGGACAAAGATGGTTATTTGATATCCAGAAAGAAGGCCAAAGATCAAGTGAAACAGTGCAAAAGATAGAAGTTAAAAAGGAGTTGTAATATTTATTTTATAAATTATTTAAATTCAGTATGAATTTAAATTTTATAAATAAATATTAAAGGTACATTATCGAAGGTTAATATTATAATAATGGTTATTATAATATTAAAATGTGCCATGGTGAAAACCCAAATAAAACATTTATAATTTTTATTATAATGTTTTAAAAGGCAAAAGTGGGTTTTATAAAGTCAAAAAATATTTTAATAAACCCAAAGGTTGGGTTTAAGACCAAAGGCCTTGATAATCCTCGCCGACGTCATGAGGGTTAATTACATTTTGAAGCACCGACGTTCTAAGCAAAGGAGGAAAAATTAGTATTTAAACCTATGCCCAAAGGACATTAAAATTATCCTTGCTCGATTGGAAAAAGAATAGCATACGAATTAATGCAGAGCTCGTGAAACGAATGTGCGAATTTCGTGTTTGTCTTGATGGTGAAAGGAAACAAAATAAAAAGCGTTGATTAGTTGGAAGCCAACAAGGCACCTTGGCCTAGTGGCAAGTGGGCTGCAAGCTTACATTTTGTGTGCAAGAGGACAACGTTCGAATCTCGATGGAAGCGCTTTGGTGGGTGTGTTGAAAGCGCCAAACGTAAGGCGCACCTTTTTGCAAGGCAAGGAAGGCATAACGTTTTGAAGCACGTGGTGCTTCTTCCTCTCCAATGAGCATGTAGCTCGTGTGGTGGTTTGCACCATGGGAAAGACGTTTGTGTGGGCTGCATTGAGAGTTCGAAACTCTCCAAAGGCAAAGGTAACATTTTTATATTTTATTTTATTGAATACCTAAGTTGGAGGTATAAGGTGTTTGATGGTTGAAATTTGGAAAGGTTGCTTTGTAATAAAGTGTGGTAGTTGAGAATTACCTTTAGGAGTTATAAGGAGAATTCTATTTTTATTTCTTTAAAGTCTTAAAATTGAAATTGTGGAATATTGAAAGGTTAAGACTTTGTGAATGGTATGTTATTTTGAATTAAGGGTTTTTGTGACTATTGTGAGGATATTGATTATTATTCAAGTTGGAGTGATAAGGTGTAATTTTGATATTATTTTTGTGATATGTTTTGTTGAAGAAAATTATCCTCTAACCCTTATTGAGATTGGAAAAGAGAAATTTGTGAGTGTGGCAGATTTGTGAGATCAACTCCTCTTCAAGAAAAGGTATGGGCAAAATTCTTCTTTATTGAGTTGGTTGATTGGCTTGATTGAAAATTAAGTTTGGAGTGAAAAGGATTTGATTAGGGTTTCCTTTTCGAAAGTTTTTGAGTTGATGCTTCAAGGTTTTCTGAATTGAGAGTTGTGATTAAACCTTGTTTGATAAGCATTGTTGTTGAGACCATTGGTTGAGTGAAGTGTTTGAGTTAATGCTTCAAGGTTTTCTAGAATTAAGTGTTGTGATTAAAACCTTGTTTTATTAGCATTGTTGTTGAAGCCATTGGATTGTGTGAGGAACTTGAGTTAGGGTTTGAAAAGAACATGAGTATCATTGTTATGTGAAGATTGTTTTATGAGCATTGTTGTTGAAGTGAGTTGTTGTGCAAAGAACTTGAGTTAGGGTTTGAAAATATCATGAGTATCATTGTTATATGAGATTTGTTGTTGAGCATTATTGGAAACATTTTGAGTTGGATGATACATGCTTGGACTAGGGTTTGTGAGCAAGAGTTGTTTCTTGAAGTGATTGGTTGAGTAGAGTTGATTGAGCCTAGTCAAGTGGATGTATGAAGTGGTTGTTCAAGTTCCATAAAACAAACTATTTTATATTTGATTTGAGTTGAGATTGAGTTGAGTTGAGATTGAGTTTTTGAGTATAGAACATATTGAGTCTCTAACAATTCTCTTTATGCTTCTATGAGATTGAGTTGAGAAAGAGATTGAGTTTTGAGTATAGAACATATTGAGTCTCTAACAATTCTCTTTATGCTTCTATGAGATTGAGTTGAGAAAGAGATTGAGTTTTGAGTATAGAACATATTGAGTCTCTAACAATTCTCTTTATGCTTCTATGAGATTGATTTGAGTTGAGAAAGTGATTGAGCAGATTTGGACAAGTTCTGTGTGAGCTTGTTGAGCAGATTTGGACAAGTTCTATGTGAGCTTGTTGAGCAGATTTGAACAAGTTCTGTGTGAGCTTGTTGAGAAGATTTGGATAAGTTCTATGTGGACCTATTGAGCAGAGTTGAGCAAGTTATGTGTGGACCTTGTTGAGCAGATTTGGATAGGTTCTATGTGGACCTATTGAGCAGAGTTGGAGGTTTAGTGGACCTATTGAGCATATTTGAAAAGTTTTGAGTGAACCTATTGAGCGATTTGTGTAGGTTCTGTGGACCTATTGAGCAAATTTGAGTAGGTTCTGAGTGGACCTATTGAGCAGATTTGTGCTAGATCGAATAGACTATGTTTAGTGAAGATTTGAGTAGACTTGTGCTAGACCAAATGGACTATGTTTAGTGCAAGATATTGAGTAGAGTTGTGCTAGACCGACTGGACTATGTTTAGTACAGAATTGAGATAGAGCTTTGGAGGTGATAGAGCAGTGAGGACAGAGTCTCCAGTGGATAGAGATCCATCAGCCAGGACATTGAGGATAGGTCTTCTAAGTGAGGACAAGAGTCTTCAAGTGGAGAGAGATCCACCAGTCAGTGCAGTGGAGGCAGAGTCTTCTAGAGGATCACCAACCAGAGTAGAGGAGAAAGAGTTCTCCTATGGATAGAGATCCACAAACCAGATTTAGGGGATCAACATCTCCTTTGGACAGAGGTCCATAAACATTGTAATTGGGAAGGATTCCCAAGAGATTGATTGAGAAAATTTAGTGAAATATTTTCTCCGTGGAAGTAGCCATCTTTGGGTGAACCACGTAAATTGTTGTGTCTCTATTGTGTGTGGTGTTGTGTACATTGCTTTGATTACTGCTATTGATATTGCTATCTTTACATTGCATATATTGGTTTGAGAGAAAAAGTAAAAAGTGCTCTTATACTGTTCACCCCCCTCTCAGTATAAGCTTGTGTTCTTCAGACTACAAGCACAACTAGAAGCATTGGATGCTACAAGACCAGTGCCAAACATAGAACGTGGATGATAGTCTCATAAAAACAAAAAGAAACAAATCTCATGGGAGTTGTTTTCTAATTCAAATCATATGAATACTATTTTTATAATGGCTCATGCAACGAAAAAACACTAGTGAGAATATATTTGAAAGTATTTAAATGCATGCTACATGTATAATATAGAAATTGCATGTCATGGGTTATTCCTTGTTTTATCGTGTAATATAGGTGAAATAAAAGAGGGAAGAAAGAGTCTTCCACTTAGGTTAAAAGAAATAATTATACTACAACCCGAATGCTCACTCGAATACAAATTTTGAGCACTCATTCAAAAAGTGATCAATAAACCATGAAAAATAATTTATGAAATAAAATGAGAAGCTCTATAAAAAACCATGGAGTCTCAAGAGGAAAATAATGTTTGTTTGAATTAAAAAATTAAATCGGGCAATTGATTAGGAAACAAATTGTTGCATAGAATCCCATGATTCGATAAAAGGTAAGATGATCCAAAAATATTTGCGTGAGGTCTAATTCCTCTAAATGTCACAGAAATTAATAATTACTTGGTATTAGATAAAGGCACATAAAATTTGAAAGAGTAACTCAATTACCAATAATATCAAAAAATTCTAAAGAAAAAAGTTGCAATGATAAAAATAATATATCTAGAAGGATGTGACAAAAATAACACTTAAATGATAAGCACTCAGAAGCATGTCTATAAATGTGTCAATCAGTGGCATCAATTCTTGGTACAACCCATCTTAAAAAAAATTCAAAAACTCATACAATATAGTCAAAATCCTAAATTGGTGCATTTTCAAGGCATGTTAGGCCCTTACGAATCATCTCAACATGTGCCTATTTTGAAACAAGTAAAATAAGAAGGAAGAGAAATTTTTTATTCATGAAGAAAAACATGTCATAAATCATCATTACAATTCAAATTAGAAAAGGAAGAGAAAGGTAGAATATGAAGGGAAATAAAGGGCAATTCTGCTACAAATCTTACTCTCAACTTGGCTCATATTTGATCCAAGTCTACACACAAGACTTGTTCAAATATTCCTACCAAACCTACACATAACTCTATTAAAATATATTCACAAAACCTACTCAATCTACTCCAAGCCTACACACAAGGCTTGCTCAAATCTACTCCAAACCTACTCTCAGATATTTTAAAATTTATTCCAAGCCTATACACAAGGCTTGTTAAAATATACTTATCAAATATGCTCAATCTGTTCCAATCCTACACATAAGGCTTGTTAAAATATATTTATCAAATATGCTCAATCTGCTCCAAACCTACACATAAGGCTTTCTCAAATCTGCTCACCAAACCTGCTGAATCTGCTCCAAGCCTACGCACAAAACTTTCTAAAATCTACTCATAAAACCTGCTCAATCTGCTACAACCCTACACATAAGGCTTGCTTAAATATTCTCATCAAACCTACTCAAATATACTCATAACACATGCTCAAATATGCTCATCAAACCTACTCAAATTTACTCATAACACATGCTCAAATATGCTCATAACACATGCTCAAATCATGTATACAAAAACAATGTTCATCTATTTCCAAATATTGCATAATGATGTCATCAAGTGCTTTATCTAATCTTCAATGTGCTTTATTTAACTAAAGTAGTTTAGACATATTCTACCCAGAATTCATTTAACCTCTTGAACATATACAAAATGATATGCACTAACAAATGCTCAATATGTTCTTCACATTCATTAAGTCTGTCACTTTCACATGTCTCATATTTATTGCATTCTAAAGGTAGCTCTAGTCTAGAACTTGATAACTGATCTGGTATTTGCTGATTTGCAACTTCACTTCAAAATAAATCACAATGCACAATTCCTTATCATCTACTCATAAAATTAGTCATGAACAATGATGCACAAATTTTCTTCACAAATATGATCTATAACTCTTGTATTTTCATTTCCAATATCACTTAAAACCAATGCACAAGTTTTCTTTCAAACCCTTGCTAGTATAATTTCAAATTAATCCAACAATAAAACACAAATTTGTTCTCAAACCCTAGCACATATGTTTCTAATCTCATTCATCAATGATGCATAACATAATTATCAAACTCTATCACATGTGTTTCCAATTTTATTCATCATTGATGCATAACTTGTTCATAAAACCTAAAACATATGTTTCCAATTTTATTCAACAATGATGCACAACTTTATTCACAAACCCTAAAACATATGTTTCCAATTTCATTCAACAATGATGCACAACTTTGCTTTCACACTCTAGAACTTATATTTCCAACAATGCACATAAAATTAATCCTTATATCTCCACCTTATGACTTGAAACTATTTTCTTTCAAACAAACCACCTTGAGAAGGAGTTAAAATAACATACCTCTAAAACTGCCTTGATGAAGATGTGCCCTCAAAAACCTGTCTCAAAATAACTCCCTTTATTTGGCCACTTCAAAAACAAGTTAGAAAAACTCCTTTTCAAATCATCCACATTAAAAACCTCTCTCAAAATATGTGCAAAGTAAAAGTCTTATTTCTCCTTTCCAATCCTCAAAAATAAAACTTTCAAACCCTTAAAATCCTTTTTCTACAATGCAAAATAATACAATTACAATAAACCACATTACACCTTTTGACTCCTTTCCTTTCAAGCAATACTCATATCACAATATAATTATTTTCAACATGCACACATTACAATGTCACATAAATATTTATACACCTTATGCCTCCTATTCTCAAAATAAAATTTGCTTCTTATTATAAACAAAATACACCCCTGCCTTGCACACTATCCTCTTTTCTTTCAAAAATTTATCCTTATGTGAAATCAATAATCAGGCCAGCAACTTATTAATTTTCAACTTTACCACATGCAAATTTAATCAAAAAATTTGGCATGCATACCTCAACCAAAAAGACACATGAATGTAGGAGAATCAAAACCATGACCTTTGCCCATTCAGTACCCAAGCCAAGTCTTGGTAACTAGTCGGTCTACCCTTGCGGGTAAGAACCCTCACACAACATATCATCTTTGAAGACTCCTTTAATAACCAAAATATTTTCTTTATACCATGCAAAATAGACCTGCCCAAAATTAAACCAATGACCTCCTAGCTCCCAGTGCCTTAGTGCTAGCTCATTGTGAAGTTAAAAACATGATACAAAATAGTACTAAATAAAATAGAACTCAAGTGAATCAAATATTGCACAACAAAATGGAATTTTTTTGATAAAAGGGGGGAGCCTAGAAACTCCATTGTTACAATAGTGGATCCAAGAATCCCTTGATACAATATTACAAAATTTTCTAGGGTTCTCTAAAACCCTAGCCATAAATAACTAGTGGTGTCTTCAACTATGTCTTTGCTCCCAACAAGGTTGAGTGGGATTTTGTGTATCCGATATCGGGCCACTCTAGCTTAAGCAATTGTCCAATGCTTCTAATATATTTTCAAAACCTGTACACAAATAAACCAAAGAATTAGTAACAACAACTGAGGGCTCCACAATGTGAGCCCTCTGAAATAACAACTTTAAAACCCTAGTTATAGCAATGAAAATGTGAACAGAATAATACAATATGAAATATAACAACATACAAGGATTTAACTTGCTCTTGCTTACTATTTGTTGATAGACGGATCTATTACAGGTTTATGGTGGGGTTGTTCCTTAAAAACACCTAAATACCTTGTTCTTCCTTAGAATAGGGCTCTGAAACACCCACGAGTTATTCAAAACTGTAGCAAGGTGCTCAGGATATCTGTGGAGCACATTAGGGCGCTTAGGAGGTCTATGGAGCACAATAGGATGCTTGGGAGGTTTGCAAAGTACAACAGGGCACTCAGGAGGTCAGATCATATCTATAAAAGTAGATCTAATGAGGGCAAGGGATGTAGTGATGAGCGAGATGATGGAGGAACGACAGATGTATTAGGGAAAATGTAAGGTTAGGGTACTAAAGGCTTAGGTTACTTTCTAGATAATTAGGATACCAAAGACCTTCCATGGGGTTGAGTCTCAAAACAACCCATATTAATATTCCAACTTAGGGAACACTTTAGGGTTTCAATGATACTAATCGTGTGGTTGATATTAAAGCATATCTAAGGTGGACAATCAATCTAGGATGTGGCATGGATTAAGGTAAATGGATGGATGAGATTAGATTAGATTGGATTACTAGGAATAAATTATTGTATAAATATATATTTATTAAACATATATTAAAATATGATATAAAATAGTATATTTAAATATATATATATAATAAATATATAAATAAATATGAATAATGGTAAAAAAATGCAAGAAATAGGGATGGTGGATAAATAAATGGTGGGAAAGCATGTATGGAGGACAAGTGGCTAAATTTTGGTGTCTACACTTAGTAACCAACTGGGCTAGCCACCCCATTGGGATATCAACAACAACACTTCCCTCTTTATTTGTAGATCGTTGTCCTTCAAAAAATGTGTCCTCTCTCTATTATCATTCACAGAATTTAGCGCATGAGAGAAATTGATTGCATAGTCAAAACCTTAGACATCAAATGATTTTTGGTAAGGTATTTATATTCATTTGCCTCCCTCATCGAACAACGTCGGTGCTCATGAAATTTTATCTTTTAAACTTGCTTCCTAGATGTTGGCACCAAAACATATAACCTTATGTTATATTATAATATTAAAAAATATATAATAATGGCTCTTAAACCTTGGTCTTCCTTTTAAATCCTTTTAAAACTTTGCCTTCTCATTCATATTTAAACCTTGCTCAAATCTATTTTAAAAAATTATCCCAAGCACTCTTAACCTCTTGGTCCTTATTTATAATATTTAAAAATAAATATTATAAACATTTTCTTTACAATAAATATTTTCATGCTTGAGATATATCCCACCTTGCATATTTGTCCAACCATAGAAGAATATTTCTGCCTTGAATACCATACAACCTTTTGACATAAATGATAATTCTTGATATCAATCCTTTGACATCAATAACAACTCAATACATCAATTCTTTGACATCAATGACAACTCAATATGCTCAATATTTCCAACAATCTCGTCCTTTGTCATTTATGGTGATCCTTATAAAAAATATTCCATTTACAGTAACTGGATTCCCAAAAACTGCTCCCCTTGACAAGCTGCTCCCCCTCACTGAATTCTCTCCCCTTTTGACATCAATGTCAAAGGGATCCTTAGGGATAAAAATAAGATATTTAGCATAGCCTCCTCACCACCACCTTTCCTTGAGGTGATCAATTTCAAGATGGGAGTAAAGCCACTCCCAACTTACAATGCTCTTCTTATTTTTCAGTATTTTTTCAAACTTTTGAAGTCATACTTCTTTGAACATTTTGACTATACTTCTTCTTGCTTGTCTTTGTAAGTTCTAGAAATTTTATTCTAAACCACTTTGCTTTATGCCCAAAATTATTACAATTGTAACACCTCATGTTGTAGTTCTTGAAATATGCAAATAAATTGAAGTTCGTCTTGGTGAGCCATACTCATTCTTACCATGAACCCTGCAATGTATAGCTTTGTGACCAAAATTATTACATGAGTAGCAATAACATTGAAAAAAATATTTGTTTTGTCTTGGAGGATATAAATTTAAGTTCCTCTTGGTGAAGCCAAAATTGTTCTTACCATGAACCCTGCAATGTATAGCTTTATGGCCAAAATGATTAAATGAGAAACAATAATGTTGGAAGAAATATTCATCTTGACTTGATATCATGGTTATTTCTTTGCTTTTCTTATGATGTTCCCTATTCCTTGATGATTCTTTGTTTTCTTCCTCTATGATACTATTACCTCTCAACACATTAGAATAGTTCTTAGGATCTTCTTGACCTTCTTCAAAACCAAGTCCTATTTTTATAAATGGAGATCTCTAGCTTTGATAATATCATTCAATATTTTTGTGCTTTTATCAAACTTGATATTTTGTTGTAGCTTTTCAACTTCCTTCTTTAGAGAAACAACCTCATGTTCTAGTCTTTCACACTCTAGCTCTTTTACCTTTAATTTTTCATTCTTACCTTATTCAACCTTCCTTACCTCTTCAACTTTAATTTTTAAATCGGTGAGATCTTGTAGAAGCTTTGACCTTTTTTCTCATCCTCTTGTATTTGAGCCTTCAATTCTAAGTTCTCCATTTTTAACTCTTCAATATCAACAAGTTCCTTTTCCATATCAACTGTGACATCCTCTTCCTTTTCTGGATCTTCCTCATTTTCTAGGTCTTCAATTATAGGATCATCTACTTTCTCTTTTACTTGGTCTTTGACAACCATAGCACTTCATTCTCTTCTATGGCCAAGAATCGATTTTCTTCTTTTTTTACTATTTGAAAGACCTTCATCCCTGCTACTAGAAGTACTACTTGCTTCTTCAAAAAATATCTTCCTCTCAGACTTACCTTGATCATTCCTATCTTTCTTTTCATGATAGAATTTACCTTATTTATTTTTATTATATTCCTTTTCCTTTTCATTGCTAATATACCCATTTTGTGGACAATAAGCTGCATAATGACCATTTTTACCACATTTAACACAAAACATAAACTTATACTCTTGATGAGCTATTTGTGTTTCTATAGGATCTTTATTATTCCTTCTTATACTACTTGATTCATAACTTGAATCTATTTATTTATGTGTTTCCAATTCCCCATTTAGAGTAACAATATATTTGTGAGAAAAATCAAATTATTCTTCCATGTTCACCATAGTTTCCTCTTTCTCTTGGATTTCAATTACCGAAGCATCCTCCTTTTATTTCATGGCCATGTTTTTTCCTTCCTTCTTTGGAGGGTATGATCTCATGGTTCTTATTTTGATTTTCTTGGCCATGTGTGTTCTAGTAAGATCTTCTTTCAAGTTGTTAGGATTCCCTGAAGGAACCCACACTGATACCAATTGAATAACACAAGCTTATACTAAGATGGGGGTGAATAGTATTAGAAAAAACTTTTTACTTTTTCTTTCCAAATAAGTATTATCCAATTTTATCAATTGTAATTATGAAACCATACAAAGATCATCATGTACACAAGAGACATAGATTTAATGTGGTTAACCCAATGTGGGTTACATCCATGAAGAAAATATTTATTATAAATTTTCTCAACAAATATCTTGGGAACTAATTCCCTATTACAATGTTTATGGGCACCAAACCAAATGAGACACCAATCCCCTATGCTCAAGTTCATGGACCTCTATCCATAGGAGACACCAATCCCATTTGTTCAGTTCATGGACCTCTATCCATAGGAGACCTCAATTCCCTCTACTCTGGTTTGTGGACCTCTATCCACTAGATACCTCAATCCCATCTACACTTCTTCAAAACTTTCCACAAGGCTTGCTCAATTCTACTACAAAACTTTCTCTCAAATTGACTTAGATCTCCTCCAAGTCTACAAACAAGACTTGTTCAAATCTTCTTACAAAACCTACACATAACTCCGCTCAAATCTATTTACCAAACCTACTCAATATGCTCCAAGCCTACACATAAGGCTTGCTCAAATATACTCCAAATATACTCTCAACTCTGCTCAAATATGTTCTAAGCCTATACATAAAGCTTGTTCAAATATGCTTACCAAACTTGCTCAATATTCTCCAAGCCTATACACAAGGCTTGCTCAAATCTATTCACCAAGCCTACTCAATCTGCTCCAAGCCAACACATAAGGCTTGCTCAAGTCTACTCACCAAACCTACTCAATATACTCCAAGCCTACACATAAGGCTTCCTCAAATATGCTCAATATGCTCCAAGCCTAAACATAAGGCTTACTCAAATATGCTCACCAAAACTACTCAAATATTCTCATAACACATGCTCAAATCGTGTATACAAAACCAATGTTCATCTATTTCTAAATCTTGCATAATGATGTCATCAAGTACTTTATCTAATCTTCAATGTGCTTTATTTAACTAAAGTATTTTAGACATATTCTACCTAGAATTTTTTTAACCTCTTAAACATATAGAGAATGATATGCACTAAAAAATGCTCACTATGTTCCTCACATTCATTAAGTCTGTCACTTTAACACGTCTCATATTTATTGCATTCTAAAGGTAGCTATTGTCTAGCACTTGATAACTAACCTGGTATTTGCTGATTTGTAACTTCACTTCAAAACAAATCACAATGCACAAGTCCTTCTCATCTACTCACAAAATCAATCATGAACAATGATGCACAAATTTGCTTCACAAATATGATCTATAACTCTTGCATTTTCATTTCCAGATATCACTCAAAACCAATGCACAAGTTTGCTTTCAAACCCTTGTTAGTATATTTTCAAATTCATTCAATGATAAAGAATAAATTTATTCTCAAACCCTAAAACATATGTTTGCAATCTCATTCATCAATGATGTATAACTTTGTTCTCAAACCCTATCACATGTGTTTCCAATTTCATTCATCAATGATGCATAACTTTTTCACAAACCCTAGCACATATGTTTCCAATTTCATTCAACAATGATGCACAACTTTATTCACAAACCCTAGCACATATGTTTCCAATTTCATTCAACAATGATGCACAACTTTGCTTTCACACTCTAGAACTTATATTTCCAACAATGCACATAAAATTAATCCTTATATCTCCACCTTATGACTTGAAACTATTTTATTTCAAACAAGCCACCTTGAGAAGGAGTTAAAATAACATACCTCTAAAATTATCTTGATGAAGACGTGCCCTCAAAAACCTGTCTCAAAATAACTCCCTTTCTTTGGCCACTTCAAAAACAAGTTAGCAAAAATCCTTTTTAAATTATCCACATTAAGAATCTCTCAAAAGATGTGCAAAGTAAAAGTCTTATTTCTCCTTTCCAATCCTCAAAAATAAAACTTTCAAACCCTTAAAATCCTTTTTCTACAATGTAAAATAATACAATTATAATAAACCATATTACAACTTTTGACTCATTTCATTTCAAACAATACTCATATCACAATATAATTATTTTCGACCTGCACACATTACAATTTCACATAAAATTTTATACACCTTATGCCTCTTATTATCAAAATAAAATTTGCTTCTTATTATAAATAAAATACACCCTGCCCTATGCACTATCCTCTTTTCTTTCAAAAATTTGTCCTTATGTGAAATCAATAATCAGGCCAACAACTTATTAATTTTCAACTTTACCACATGCAAATTTAATCAAAAAAATTGGCGTGCATACCTCAACCAACAAGCCATGTGAGCGTAGGAGAATCAAAATCATGACCTCTACCCACTCAGCACCCAAGCCAAGGCTTGGTAACCATTTGGGCTACTGTCATGGGTAAGAAACCTCATGCAACACATCACCTTTGAAGACTCCTTTAACAACCAAAAACTTTTCTTTCTGCCATGCAAAATAGACCTGCCTAAAATCGAATCGATGACCTCCTAGCTCCCAACACATTATCACTAGCTCAGTAACCAATTGAGATAGCCACCCTATTGGGATATCAAAAGCAACACTTTCCTCTTTATTCGTACATGATTTTCCTTCGAAAAATTTGCCCTCTCTATTATCATTCATAGAATTCAGTGCACAAGAGAAATTGATTGCACAGTCAAAACCTTAGACATCAAATTATTTTAGGTAAGGTATTTATATTTATTTGCCTCCCTCATCGAACAACATTGGTGCTCATGAAATTTTGTCTTTTAAAATTGCTTCCTAGACGTTGGCACCAAAACATATAACCTTATGTTATATTATAATATTAAAAAATATATATAATAATGGCTCTTAAACCTTGGTCTTCCTTTTAAATCCTTTCAAAACTTTACCTTCTCATTCATATTTAAACCTTGCTCAAATATATTTTAAAACATTTTCCCAAGCACTCTTAACCTCTTGGTCCTTATTTATAATATTTAAAAATAAATATTATAAACCTTTTCTTTACAATAAACCTTTTCTTGCTTGAGATATATCCTGCCTTGCATATTTGTCCAACCATAGAAGAATATTTCTACCTTGAATACCATGCAACATTTTGACATCAATGACAATTCTTGACATCAATCCTTTGACATCAATGACAACTCAATATGCTCAATATTTCTAATAGAGTCATGGGTCACAATACTGGATCGTGGTGATTTGAAAAGACATGATGAACAACAAACAATGACAAAGGATATTCAGGCAACAATGCGATTGAAGATGATTATATGATGGTACATGAGGATATTGTTGTACGTGGCCAATGTGGATATGGTATTTACAGGCCACATTACATGCATATGAAAGATTCACTCAAAGTGTAAAATGACAAATGGTGCTTTAAAAAAAGTTAATTAATTTTATAAAGTTGTTATCATGCTGGAAATTTGAAGGTAAAATAAAGAAGATGAAAGGAGAGTGGTTTCTTGTAAAATAAATCATGATGAAACCAAACAAGAGGAATAGAAAAAGGGTTTTTTTTGAAGTTTTAAATAGCCATTGAAATTGAGGGGAAATGGTCAGAGACTTTGTGGAGCAAGTACATGTTGGAAATTTGATTTCTTGAAGAACCTCTCCTCCCTTGTTGCTAGACTGCAGGAATTTTACCCATTGTAATCCATTGAAGCAAGGTATTATGAAGGAGCATTAATTCATTATATTCCATTTTGGCAATATATTGGAATTTTTAATAAGTTATATGAATGCGGATGGTATACTTATTTATTTTCTTTTATATATTGTGTTATTCCCTTATAATATTACATCACATTAATTTTGGGTTGTGTGAAGACTAATCGTTTTAATGTTGATTTAAGTGCAAAATATTTGCTTATGCAGATTCAGGTTGAAATTTTATAAGTTAGAGTGACTTGTTATTTTTTATTTTATTTTCTCAAACCATAGCTGTTAAATTTTTATTTAATTTCATTAAATAAAATAAATCAAAACCCCAAAATAAATATGTCGGTTTCAAGAATTAAGATTCAAATTTTCATATTTACATAAATTTACATTTTTTAATGAAAGTTTGAAATTCTAAATTGTGCATAGTTTTCCAGACAATCATTTAATTTCATTTTATGTAAAATTGAAATTTTAATCAATTTAAAAAAAAAAATCATTCAAGTGAATAATTAATATGATATTCCAAATTTTTTATAGTGCAAATTTAGATTTAATAATTTCATTTTTATTCTTAATAAAATCTTAATAATCGAAGACAAAATTTGATTAACTATCAAAGATAAAATTTGATTAACAATCGAAGTTAAAATTTTGATTAACAATTGAAGATAAAATTTAATTAACAATCCAAGCTTAAATTTGATTAACAATCGAATATAAAATTTGATTAACAATCAAAGATAAAATTTTATTAACAATCGAAGATAAATTTTGATTAACAATCGAAGATAAAATTTGATTAACAATCGAAGATAAAATTTTATTAACAATTTGAGATAAAATCAATTAAAATAAAAATTTCAAAGGTTAAAATTAAATATTTATTACATTTCAAGTGTTGTTATTTCAAAGTAAATAGTTTTTTAATAATTTCATACTTTCATAAATTCCATAAACAACAAAATCATTGCAAATCAAATCAACCCAAAATAGACCCCTTGTTAACAGGTATATGTAACACTGAGGTATCCAATTAACTTTAGGTATTTTACATTTTTCACTAAGCATTGCAAGAAGATTAATACATTAAACAAAATAATTGGGAAATCACAAATGTTTCCTTGCAAGAGAGGATATCCGGGTAGAATCTTGATTGTGAGTATATTCTTGTGATTAGACAAAAATATCACTCAACACCTAGAAAACCAAACTCATGACATAAATTAAGTTTGAGAAAGTTTTACATGTAGTATGTGGAAGCACTACCCATTCTTCTGTAGAAGGATAAAATCAAATGATATTTGATAAGGCAGGAAAAAAAGAAAGACTCAGTATCATGTTTGGAGTAGTAGATGAAGTCCAAGCATACATTAGGAATATGACCACATCCAAGTATGCATAGGAGAAGTTGAATATAGTATTTAAATCCAAGAATAAAAATTAGATTCTATTTCTTCAAAGCCAACTCCATTGTCTAAAGATGAAAAGTGGAGAAAAAATAGAGGGATTCAAGAGGAGATAGATAAAGTTACGAGCAGTATTGCAAGTAGTAGGAACTCATATTTTTATGAATTAGTAGTTCCTATTATTTTGAGATCACTCCCATCCATGTAGAAAAAATTTATGACTACACTAAGCATTACTAAGAAAACACTAAGTTTTGAGAAGCTAGTGAACCTACTTTAGAAAGTAAATGCCTCACATACTACATAAAAAGAATAATAATTACTAGTTATGAGTTAAATATGAAAGAAACCATTCAGAAGAGGTATGAGACCTCTATAATGCTTCCAACAAAGAAATAATTTTGAGATTTTAGAATCAAATAAATGATTCTCAAATAAATACTTTCTACATGTAAAATACATGTGAACATTTTGGAATAAATGGACACACCATGATGAATTTTTGGTAAATTCCATTAAAAAATAGATCACCTTCATGAGAGATTGGCCAATAGAAAAATATGTTAACTTTAAAATAGCAAAATTTAAATTGGAGAAAGGAAATTCAATGTAATGTAGCTACATAGAGTCAAATCAAGGAAGAGAAAGAAGAAAATTATCAAGAAATTAAGGAAGAATAAGAACATGTTTTTGTCATGCAAGTAGATATAATATAACACAATAATGTTTGGTATAACACAAAATATAAGATAATTAAAGAAACGTAGAAACATCCAAATCATTATACAAGAAGGGTTCCTGATGGTGATCCACAAATAACTCACAACAGATTCTTAATTCACATTCATTACAGTTGGAATTGATTTACAATAATGGCAGCAGTCTGCCATTTAAAACTCCTTTACTCTGAAAGATAGTTATTTTCTTTTCCTCTTACAACATCTTCCGCCCAGGAAGAATAACCGTCTGAACTGGTCCAGAATCGCCCTCTTGCCTTCACGTCTGCAACTATGGCTCAGCAGTTCTCCGACCCTTGTGCATGCCTTCGCTTCCCCTTTTAACATCTCTGGCATGACTCTTCATTTCCCTTTTTTGACCCTTCATTTCAATTCCCGTGCCTCTTCATTGTCTGTGCTTTCGAGCGCCTTCCTTTTCGACCCTTGATCTTCGTCTGCTTTCACTGCACCTCGGTGCCACGTGCTGTTCAGTGCTGCCACTGTAAGCTCGGTCCACCTGTCAACCATTGATGACGTTCGGTATACCACCGCTCGATCGTTTCCTCTGTAACGGCTCCTGTAATCGCCTGCGCTTTCCTTTCTTTTGTCTGGTCATGAAAATGCGACATGTCACGATATCGTGACACTTTCGGCTTCCCTGCCTTCCTGCCCTCTTCAAGTCACGAAAATGTGACATGTCACGATATCGCGACACTTTTGGCTTCTCCGCCTTCCTATCCCCTTCGAGTCGCGAAAATGCGACATGTCGCGATATCGTGACACT
This sequence comes from Wollemia nobilis, assembly GCA_028583015.1. Lineage (NCBI taxonomy): Eukaryota > Viridiplantae > Streptophyta > Pinopsida > Araucariales > Araucariaceae > Wollemia > Wollemia nobilis. The sequence goes on from JAQPPZ010000949.1 coordinate 277,276, forward strand.
TTTGGCTTCTCCGCCTTCCTGTCCTCTTCGAGTCACGAAAATGCGACATGTCACGATATCGCGACACTTTCGGCTCTTCTGCCTTCCTGTCCTGTTCGAGTCACGAAAATGCGACATGTCGCGATATCGCGACATTTTTGGCTCCTCTGCCTTCCTGCTCTCTTCGAGTCGTACAAATGTGACATGTCACGATATCACGACACTTTTGGCTCCTCCGCCTTCCTGCTCTCTTCGAGTCACGAAAATGCGACATGTCGCGATATCACGACACTTTTACTTTTTGGCCTCCCTACCTTTCTCGAGTCATGAAAATGCGACATGTCGCGATATCGCGACACTTTTCTCCCTTGCATCTCCCATCGTCTTCTGGTCACGAAAATGCGACATGTCACGATATCGTGACACTTCTTCTCCCTTGCACCTTCTTTCATCCTTTCGTCATGAAAATGCGACATGTCGCGATATCGCGACATCTTTCCCTTCTAGGTCCTCTTTCTCCTTTTCGATCATGAAATCGTGACATGTCGTGATATCATGACATCTTTCCTTTATGCCTTCTCCTTGCCTCTAGGGTCGCGAAATCGTGACATGTCGCAAAATCGTGACATTTTCCTTCCTTGCCTCCTTTTTGCTTCTTCGGTCACGATTTCGACATGTCACGAAATCATGACATTTTCCTTCCTTGCCTCCCTTTCGCTTCTTCGATCACGATTTCATGACATGTCACGAAATCGTGACATTTTCTCCTCTACGCCTTTCCTGTCTTCCTTCGGTCACGATTTCGTGACATGTCATGAAATCATGACATTTTTGCTCCATGCCTCCTCTCACCTTCTTGAGTCATGAAAACGTGACATGTCACGATATCGCGACACTTTTCTCTGTCGTGATATCGCGACATCAAGGCAAACACTTAGAAATTTTTTTTGTCGATGCAAGATTGCTCTGCTACCACCGGATGCTCCTGCATCAGACACCCGGGGTGGATAAAGAAGTGTCCTTTACTTCTGTACTGTTGGAGGAAGACCCAAGCGGTCGACCTCTATTTTGGACAACCAAGTTGCATCTTCAATAGGTCTGCCCTTCCATTTGACCAGATATTCAGAATACTACCGATTCTTGGTACTTTTGCCTGCTCGAGTGTCTAGTATTTCCTCGATCTCGTCTACTGCTGAAGTAGATGTTGGAATACTCCATAATTCTGTACTTGGTGTCCCGCTACTGCCTCCTTCATGATACTCTACCAAATCTGCAATGTTAAAAATAGGTGATATGTTAAGGCCACTTGGCAATTCCACTTCATACGCATTGCCTGAATCCCGTTTTCCCACAATTTGGCATGGTCCAAACTTCTTCATCTTTAGCTTGTTATAGGTTTTAGCAAGAAACCTCTCTTTTCTCAAATGAACCATGACTTCATCACCCACTGTGAATTCCTTAAACCGTCACTTTTGGTCTACCTTTGTCTTATATTGGTTGTTCATGTTAGTAATGTGCTTCTTCACTTCTTCATGCACACTCTTCAGATGCTCTGCAAAGTCCTCAGCCTCGGCACTGCACCTTTCCCCTGTATCCATCTTCCTCAACTCAGAAGCACTCCTTGGACTGCTTCCATATATTATCTGGAATGGAGATTTGTTAGTACTCCTATTGACAGAATTGTTGTATGCAAATTTTGCCTGTGGCAAAACCAAATCCCATCCCGTGGGCTTATCTCCTATCAAGCATCTCAATAGATTTCCCAGACTTCTATTCACCACCTCCGTTTGGCCATCAGTCTATGGGTGATATGCAGAACTAAATTTCAAATCTGTCTTCAATTTCTTCCACAAAGTCCTCCAGAAATGCCCAACAAACTTGGTATCTCTGTCAGAAACGATACTCTTTGGTAGACCATGAAGTCGTACCACCTCTTTGAAAAATAAACCTGCAATGTGAACTGCGTCACTAGTTTTCTGGCAAGGGATAAAATGTGCCATCTTTGAAAACCTGTCAACCACCACAAATATGGAATCATTTCCCCACTGCGTCCTTGGTAGACCAAGAACGAAATCCATACTGACGTCCTCCCAGGGTCTCTCTGGTACAGGTAATGGCTGGTATAATCCAGTGTTCTGGCTCACACCCTTCGCCATCTGGCATACTCTACAACTTTGTACAAACCTCTTCACATCTTGCTACAGTTGTGGCCAATAGTAGTTCTCACTAACCAGGGCAATGGTCTTGTCCCGACCAAAATGTCCAGCCAGCCCTCCACTGTGTTTCTCCTTGACTAGATTTTCCCTCATTGAACTCCTTGGAATGCATAATTGACTTCCTCTAAACAACATTCCATCTTGGATCAGAAAATCCAACCACTTGGTCCTGTCCAAAGTGACAGGTGCCAAGCAAGCCTTCCAGGCTTCTGCAAAATCAGGATCTTCAGGGTACAAACCCTTCAGTTCATCAAATCCTACCACTTCCACCTTCATTTTTGTCAACAAACACTGCCTTCTACTTAAGGCATCTGCAACTCTGTTTGATTTTCCGCTCTTGTGCTTCAACACAAAGGTATAACTCTGTAGAAACTCAACCCATTTTAGGTGCCTCTGATTTAGTTTCCCTTGGCTATTGATATACTGCAAGGCCTGATGATCAGTATATAGAACAAACTCTTTTGGCAGCAAGTAATGCCGCCACTTCTTTAGAGCCTGAACTATAGCATAAAACTCTTGATCATAAACTGAATACTTCTTCCTAGCATCATTGAGTTTCTCACTAAAGTAAGCAACAGGTTTACCTTCTTGACTCAAAACAGCTCCTATGGCACTACCACTAGCATCACAATCTACCTGGAATACCTTATTAAAATCTGGAAGTGCCAAAATAGGTTGCTCTATAACCTTCTTCTTCATCATACCAAAACTCCTATCTGCTCCTAAGGTCCACTTGAATTCCTTCTTATCCCCTCTCATTGTTTCTGTAAGGGGTGCACAAATACTGCTGAAATTTCTAATGAATTTCTTGTAAAAACTTGCTAGACCATGGAATGATCTTACCTCAGTCGTGCTTCTCGGAGTAGGCCATTCAATGATAGCTCTCACCTTTTCTGGGTCCATTTTTAGACCTTCGGCTGAGATGACAAATCCCAGGTACACTAACTCTTTCTTCACAAAATTACACTTCTTCAGATTTATTAACAACTGCTCCTCCCGTAGCTTCTCAAAAACCCTTCTGACCTGCATCAAATGCTCTTCCAGGGTTCTGCTAAATATTAAAATATCATCCAAATAGACAATGATGAATTTGCCTAAAAATTCTTTCAATACCTCATTCATCAACCGCATGAATGTGCTTGGTGCATTGGTTAGTCCAAATGGCATGACCAACCATTCATACAAACCTTCTCTGGTCTTGAAGGTTGTCTTCCATTCATCTCCTTCTCTGACATGAATCTGATGATAACCACTCTTCAGATCAATCTTTGTGAAGTACTTGGCTCCACTCAAACAATCCATAATGTCATCCATCCTTGGCAATGGAAATCTATACTTTATGGTGATCTTGTTAATGGCTCGAGAGTCTGTACACATTCTCCATTCTCCATATTTCTTTGGTGCTAGTACTACAGGTACTGCACATGGACTCAAGCTCTCCCGAATCAGTCCCTTTTTTAGCAACTCTTGGACTTTCCTGTTCAGCTCTTCAGTTTTTGTAGGAGTCATTCTATGTGCTGCCTTATTGGGTAAACTAGATCCTGGTATCAAATCTATATGGTGACTGATCTTCCTCACTGGTGGTAAACCTTCAGGCACATTATCAGATACAATGTCTGGAAATTCTTCTAACAGTCCTAAGACTTCTACAGGGGTATCCTTGCATTCTTCCTTCCTAACTCTAGGAATTAATGCATAGCACATATGCTCATGCTTTAAACTATCCAAAAATCTTCCCCCTTCAACTAAACAGATTCTAGCGCTGCTACATACCTTTTCACCCGCCTCCTGCAAGGGCTTCAGCTTATGGCGCACTCCATCCTTTGTCACTGAGTAAGTGTTGGCACGACCATCATGCACTGCACACCGATCAAACTGCCATGGCCTTCCCAACAGCAAATGGCAAGCATCCATAGGTAGGATGTCACACAGGACCTCATCACAGTACTTCCCAATATTAAATTTCATCGAGCATTGCTCACTGACCAAAGCCCTATGGTCCTTCTGTAACCACGCAATTCGATATGGATGCGGGTGTGCCTTTCTCTTTAACTGTAACTTGGTAACCATTTCTTCTGAGACCAAGTTATCGATATTGCCATTATCTATAATGATGTTACAGACCTTACCTGAACTTTTGCACCTTGTGCGGAATAGGCTCCTTCTCTGGTCTGATCCTTTCTCCTCATTCAACAGGGTCCTCCTTGTAACCATAACTTCTCCTCCCTCTGCCTCCTCAGAATGTTCTGATTCAGCACCTTCATCGGCTATAGCAACTCTGGTAGGACCCTCAGGTCTCTCATTTGTCCCTTCTCGATGTTGTGGACACTCGTATGCTCGATGTCCTTCTTCGCCACAGTGGAAACAGGTTCCACAAAATCCTCCCCTTCCAAATCCATGTCCAGATCTACCTCTTCCCCTTGGGTAACCATTGTTCTGATTACGGGGTTGGTAGGTGTTCCTATCTTCCTGATCCTGGGTATTACTGGTTTCACCAGCCTTCTTCTGATCCTTATATTTTTCTCCACTGGTCCTTCCACCAGTTCTTCCCCCATGACCTCTTCCTCTTTGCTTTCCCTCAAACCGTCTGTTCAGCTTCTCTTCGACCTTGAGGGCAAACTGGTAAGCATCCTCAATGGTGCTCATCTTAACCAGAATCAACTCTTCTTGAATACTGGTTCTCAACCCATTGATGTAATGGGCCACCTTCTCCCTGTTAGCCTCTGCATGGCCAGTTCTGATTGAGATCAGGTAGAACTCCTCTGTATATTCTTTGACAGATCTGTTTGACTGCCTCAAACTCTGCATTCTTCTCAACAGGTCCAATTCGTAATCTACAGGAATAAACTGTCTCTTCAACTTCTCTACCATTCGATCCCATCTGGTTATCTTTTCCTTTCCTCCTCTATTTCTTTCTAGCTGCACTTCTTTCCACCATATGCAAGCATGGCCTTTCAACTTTGTTTTGGCAAACTTGATCCGATCTGGATCTACAACCTCCTCATACTCAAAATATTCCTCCATATCATTGATCCAATCAATTAACTCCTCTGAATTGAGACTCCCAGAATACGTGGAGACCTCAAACTTCGCCTTCTTCCCGATCCGTGATATGGCCTTAATTAATCTAGTTTCTGAAGGATCCATTGCTTCTTCTTCAACCGATGGATCATCAACCTCCCAAGCTTCATCTTCACTATGGTCTTCTCTCCTTGGTTCAACCCCTCTTCGCAATTCCTCTTGTAGGGCTTGCACTTGCCTCTGCAAAGCTCTGAAATCTTCTTCAGGTACCACATTCCTTCCACCACCATGGTTTCTTCATGGAGGCATTCTTCCTCACTCCCTTCTCACAATCCTTCCATAGATCCTGGTGCAAACTGCCTCACTTTCGGTGATCTGCTCACACACTCAGGAACTCCCACTCTGATACCACTTGATGGTGATCCACAAATAACTCACAACAGATTCTTAATTCACATTCATTACAGTTGGAATTGATTTACAATAATGGCAGTAGTCTGCCATTTAAAACTCCTTTACTCTGAAAGATAGTTATTTTCTTTTCCTCTTACAACATCTTCCACCCAGGAAGAATAACCATCTGAACTGGTCCAGAATCGCCCTCTTGCCTTCACGTCTGCAACTATGGCTCAGCAGTTCTCCGACCCTTGTGCATGCCTTCGCTTCCCCTTTTAACATCTCTGGCATGACTCTTCGTTTCCCTTTTCTGACCCTTCATTTCAATTCTCGTGCCTCTTCGTTGTCTGTGCTTTCGAGCGCCTTCCTTTTCGACCCTTGATCTTCATCTGCTTTCACTGCACCTCGGTGCCACATGTTGTTCAGTGCTGCCACTGTAAGCTCGGTCCACCTGTCAACCATTGATGACGTTCGGTATACCACCGCTCGACCGTTTCCTCTGTAACGGCTCTTGTAACCACCTGCGCTTTCCTTTCTTTTGTCTGGTCGTGAAAATGCGACATGTCGCGATATCGTGACACTTTCGGCTTCCCTGCCTTCCTGCCCTCTTCAAGTCATGAAAATGTGACATGTCACGATATCGTGACACTTTTGGCTTCTCCGCCTTCCTGTCCTCTTTGAGTCACGAAAATGCGACATGTCACGATATCGTGACACTTTTGGCTTCTCCGCCTTCCTGTCCTCTTCGAGTCATGAAAATGCGACATGTCACGATATCACGACACTTTTGGCTCTTCTGCCTTCCTGTCCTGTTCGAGTCACGAAAATGCGACATGTCACGATATCATGACACTTTTGGCTCCTCTGCCTTCCTGCTCTCTTCGAGTCGCAAAAATGCGACATGTCGCGATATCGTGACACTTTTGGCTCCTCCGCCTTCCTGCTCTCTTTGAGTCGCGAAAATGCGACATGTCACGATATCGTGACACTTTTGCTTTTTGGCCTCCCTGCCTTTCTTGAGTCGCAAAAATGCGACATGTCACGATATCGAGACACTTTTCTCCCTTGCGTCTCCCATCGTCTTCTGGTCACGAAAATGCGACATGTCGTGATATCACGACACTTCTTCTCCCTTGCGCCTTCTTTCATCCTTTCATCGTGAAAATGTGACATGTCGCGATATCATGACATCTTTCCCTTTCGGGTCCTCTTTCTCCTTTTTGGTCATGAAATCGTGACATGTCGCGATATCGTGACATCTTTCCTTTCTGCCTTCTCCTTGCCTCTAGGGTCACGAAATTGTGACATGTCGTGAAATCGTGACATGTTGCAAAATCGTGACATTTTCCTTCCTTGCCTCCTTGTTGCTTCTTCGATCACGATTTCGTGACATGTCATGAAATCATGAAATTTTCCTTCCTGGCCTCCCTTCCGCTTCTTCGGTCACGATTTCGTGACATGTCATGAAATCGTGACATTTTCTCCTCTGCACCTTTCCTGTCTTCCTTCGGTCGCGATTTCGTGACATGTCGCGAAATCGTGACATTTTTGCTCCATGCCTCCTCTCACCTTCTTGAGTCACGAAAACGCGACATGTCACGATATCGCGACACTTTTCTCTGTCGCGATATCGCGACATCAAGGCAAACACTTAGAATTTTTTTTTGTCGATGCAAGATTGCTCTGCTACCACCGGATGCTCCTGCATCAGTTCCACAAATTGATAATCTCAATCCAAGGAACCAATTGGAGGCAACACTACCTACATATAAATAAAATAATTACAAGCATAATCCATTGGACACCTATAATACCAATAGGTTCAATACATCATGGAATAAATATGATAATTTTAAAGTCAATATATTTTCTTCACTTTCCCTAATACATAGAAAATCATCTATAGGATGAACGACCTATTGTAAAGGAATATTTAAAGGGCATGGAATAAATAGCAAACTAGATCTTGTTGAAATAAAACTATCTATATTTTCAACTTGGACAAGAGATCCATATATCATCATCATAGCCTAGGATAATATAACATAACTATTAAAAAGTGTACCAACACCATAAGCAATCCAATTACTAAATGATAAGAAGCATTGTGATATTATCAAAATTAAAAACATATGTTGTGATAAAGATAAATTTGTTAGACAACAATAATAGTTATTGGGGCCCAATGGCTCATCTCTAAATACCATAGAGAAATTTATAGGATTCTATATTCTAGTTCAAGAAAACACTTTAACAGCTATCAGATCATTCAATGGACTAAAACAAGTATGAAAAATTGCTAGATATTGCATTTGAAATATAGATATTATTTATCATATCATAGAGATTATGACAAAAGGAAAGCTTAGAAATAATCTGAGATTTTATCCAAATAAAAAATAAATAAAGGAAAAATATCAAAAGAAGCCATACACAAGTTTCATCACACCTTATGCAAGATAAAGTTTGGAAAACAATCAATTCAAAAAGTATCTTTGGATGAATTGTAGCACATGGTTCACTTTAATACATTGAATAAACACACTTCAAGTATTACATATTGAACACACATTTTGTAATAAATGTATTTTAGAGTGCATTATCCATAGAATTCGACACTCCCAAGTATCTAAGTAGTGAGGGCACATTAATGGGGGGGATTTCTCCTAAATTCCAACATCAACCTAGACATTATTTGTTAGTCATAATAAAAATAGATATTTTGATTATTATTTGATAAGGGTGCATATTTTAGGAGTTATTACATCATATACTATGTGAGAAGTAAACTAGTATAACCATCCCTCACAAGGTACATGCATGTGACATATGGAAAGTTAGTTTGAAGTTTGTTTGAGGGTTTTTTATACCTAAATTAGGCATCCTATGTACTTCAATAACCTTCACTGTCATAATATAATCATTCAAAGCTTTAGCTCCAATAATTTCATGTGTACTTTCCTCTTTCTTTATACATATTAGATTTCTCAATACAATTACCTTCTTGTAGCAACTAAAAAGTATCGTCCATCGAAGCACCTATTTTATGTTAAACCTACACATCAACAAGTAAAAATATGTCTTTTCAAGAGAATCTAGTTATATCCCTCTCTTTATCATAAAAGTTATGATTATTTCTACCATTTCATAGGTGACAAATAATTTTAGAGGAATTAAAAAACTTGCATATACTATATAGTTTTCTTGAATTTGTATTAAGCAAAATAATAATTAAAAGATCTTCTAATGCAATAGTACTTTGAATAATCCTTTCATAACTAGCTAGCATCAAAGAACAAATATGTATAGCATATGTCCTTCATGATCAAAGACTAATTAGTAAATATGATAAGTACTAATTTATTTTAAAATTTTCCTATGTGACACCCACCTCCCCTCACCTAACTAGATTCTATTTCTAAAATTACTTGATTAGACTCAAACTATATTTTGTTTTCATGATTGTTAATCTTACGGTTATAAGTATTTCTTTATTGTGAATTGAATGATCATAAGATAATGATGAAATGGTTTAGTGCTAAATGAATTTTTTTGAGTTAACCTATGAGGATTTTTTTAGTTAGTATAAGATATTTTGTGAAGCTAAATGAATTTTCTATAGGTTTATGACTAGAATTGCATATTCTTTTTTAATGAATGATGTGATTTAAGTGATTAAGTATTTTTATTTATGATGATGAATATCTACATATCATGTTATAATAATCCTAAAAAGGGATTCAACTTTACATCTATGGTGTGATAATAGGATTGATGGCCAACCTTGGGTAATAACTCATGTCTTATATGGACCTTCTAGTTTCATGATTACACCATACTATGTGGTCTTGTGCTTTTCATATAAGATTACAAAATTATTGTGTATAAATATTGGAATAATTAAGTATTTCCTAGTCCCATTAATGCATAATAGAAGGTTAATTTGAATGTGTGAATGTATATTATATCTTGTAGTTGAATGTACTACATATACAACATGTTGTAGTCTTATGGATTATTATTGTATATTATTTTATACGATGAGATAAGATAAAAGTTGATGCTAATTGTTATATGAAACTTATATAGAAATTTTGACAATGAACTAGGCCCCAAACTATAAATTCCTAGTGGATTAAATTACACAAATATTTTTCTAAGCAAGTACCACTCTTTAATTACCAATAATATTCCTACTAGAAATTAATTGTTAAGAAACTAGCCATGGGTTTACCTCCAATTGAAAACTCTTTGTATACTCTCTCAAAGTAAAAATACTACTAACAATATGCTAGTAAATTAAACCTTTTAATTGGTGACACACTCAATCTAGTTACTCTGGGTTCTTAAGGGACACCTTAGAATGAGGTTTAGGGCAAATGCTAGCCCAAGTACTTCCCTCAGTTAAGTAATTAGGACTTGCACCTAGTCTTGCAAGAGGTTATTATCCCAATGCAAGCATATATTAATCATAAAAATATAGATCTTAAAAATGGATATATGAGGTCCGAGGTGTAGACCAATTGGTTCATCCAAACCCCATAAGGGGGGCGGAGGTCCAAGGTTCAAATATCGGGCCTCGTCGGACTGAACGCTTGTCCCTTTCTTGGTGCTTTCAGCGGCGTAAAAGGTTTAAAATGATTTTGGCATGGTGGTTATAGGGGCGGACTGTGCGAAGATCTATGTGGTGGCTTTTGGGGCGGACAACGCAAAATATTATGGCAGCCATAAAAAGCTGGACAGCTTGCCGGATTCGTTGCGGCTACCAATTCCACCATGTAAATTCAAAAAAAAAAAACAATGGATATATGGCTAAAAATTCTACAATAGAGCACGACCTTGGAAAGTTCTCATAGTGAATAGATGGCCACAAACTAGCTAAAATGTTTACAACAAAACATGGCCCTAGAAAGTGCTTTGATACCACTTGTTATAAACCTCTTTTATCACCCACAAAAACTATTACAATATGTAAAAATATTAAATAAATAGTCACAATGAATAATCCACATAAATTAAAACAATACAAATTTATAAATTAATCCAATGATTTAAATTTATAATTCAAACCTTGCATTCTCAACACTCTTTTCTATGTTGTGCATTATGAATTAAACTATGATAGTCTACTTGGAAAGCCATGGATTTATATATGTTGGTTATTCCTTAAACTCTCCATGAGTGCCTCAAAAATAAAAGAGGGGAAATACTTATCATATTCTAGTCGACATTGAACCCTTTACCTACTACCAAATGATTAGGTTCAAGAACCCTAAGGCTTATATTTCCCTTCTCTAAATTCACTCTTGAGCTATATTATTTTATTTTTAGTTTCTGATAATTGATGCATTAATTTCTCTCACCTTAATTAACCCACCTAAAAATGACTATGAAGTTCAATCCTCTAATATAACCAACATAACAATAATAATCAACATTTTATCAACCTAACTAAGCTTCCTTTGTCTGTTCAAATATTAGGCTTACCTTCTAGTAGCAAGGTTAAAATGGTTTAAATAAAATTTTACTCATTTATTATGTTAGTAATACCAATGATGAGAAAATCCATGGTAGTAACTATTTCCCTAGTGAATGATTGTATGTTTCATGCTTCTTGTCAAACTTGTATCCTGTTATAAAACAAAAAATTTATAACAAGGGATATCAAGGTAAATAACTGGGTCTATATGGAAAGGGTAAAAAATATCCCCTATAGGACAAAGCATGGCTAGAACATTGTGGGATAGGTTATATCCCCAACCATAGTCAACCTCTTCCTTCCTCTTTTTCTACGTCCAATAGTCAAGATGAATTTTTCCTTATCATTAGGAAGTTTTGTGAAAATACCATTTTATTGAATATACTAGATTGGAATGAGTAGTATGAAAACAGGTCATCACTCTTGATAGATCCTAGCCTTTCTTGATTTACACACTTTCCTAGTGTAAATTTCCTAATCCTAGCTTGTCCTAAGCTAATTATTGATGTAGATAACTATGAAATGGAGAAAATCCCAAATGATACTCCTTAATATGGTACTTGAGATTATCTAAGCCAAAAAATATATATTTTGAAAGATCTCTCTAAATTTTTCTTCTTCATAGCCAATTGGTCATAATTAATCATCTTGTGAGAATTAGGTGAGGGATCAAAAGGGATCCCTCTTATTCTCATATCCATTTTTATACAAAACTATAAAATAAAGGGGTGGAACATTATGTATTATGATCTATGTTATATTTTTTGAGTTCAATTTAGCAAATAATTAGGGGACTTTTAAGAAAAATCTAAAGATATTAACCTTTCTATTAATTTTCTAGGCCTAGCTTAGATCTATTACAATGCAAGAAAATAAGGTTTTGGATCATATTACATTATTTAGTACATGTTAATGTACCCCCATGGCACCTTCATCATATATTTTTAAACAATATATTAGGTTCAACTCTATAGTTTATAGTGTGAGTTATATTTCCCCTTTATGTAAGTGTGAATGTGTAGGAAATGCAGAAATGTCATGTAAGTTAGATTTCAAGTGTATATTGAGTAAATGTGCACAAGTGTCTTGTATGTAAGAGTGAAAATATGTAATATAAATATGTGCACAATCATCTTATATTAGGAGTGCATGTAGGAGTCCAAGATTCATGTAGAGACATGCAAATGTTATAGTGTCAAGTGTTCATCAAGTATGCAAGTAGCAAGCTGATACACCAAGAGTCATGAGATTTGGAACATGGAGAGCAATAGTATAATACTTTAAGAGTCATATCACTATGCCTATATTATGGAGATAATTATCCAAAGGATATATAGAATCATATTTATTTATATGATTGTGTTGGCAATTTTGGCACTTTGCCACATTGGGAATTTTGTTGGAGTATTTTGAGGCAATATTGTGATGAAGTTTTTATTGTATATGGTGGATTTTATTTTAGGAATAATTTCATATGTTCCTTATATGTTTACACATGTGTTATTTTTGCATTGGTGTTATAAGATTTTTGTAAACTTCATTCAGGATTTAAGTTTGCCTCACTAATGAATGTACCAAAAATGAAGGCATCAAATGATTAAGTTGAAAATATAAGAAGTCTAAAATTTTTAAGACACACGTTCACCTCCAAGACAGGGTGAACGCCCCATTCACCCCATGTTAGGGAGAAAAAAACATCAAAGGAAGATAAAAAGATATTCCAAGGTTCAAATAAAAGGTGTAGCAAATATATTTGCGTTCGCCCCAGTTGAGAACATTCGTCCCTCATCTAGGTGAACATTTTTGAACATCTGAATACGATTACATTATCCCAAAAGAAAAATGATATTGCGTTCACCCCAGTTGAGGGGTGAATGTCCTGTTCACCCCTCCTTTGGGTGAACGTACTTTGAAGAGAATATTATTGTGTTTACCATGGTTGAGGGGCGAACGTCTTGTTCGCCCCTCCCATTGCCGAATGTATTTTATAAGAGGGATCATGTGGGCATAAGGAAAGATAAAAAAAAAGTAGATTTTTGTAAAAAGGTAGATGTATTTTTAAGGTAAAAAGGATCATGGTGAAAATCTCCAAGGGCACCAAGTTTACAAGCATTAAATAATTGTGGAGGGAGTAACTCAAATCATGGATCCCAAGTAGAAAATAATTCATATGAGAAGAACAGGAAATTTTTCATGATTTCCAAGGCATTGAGGCATTTCCAAGGTATTCAATGATTTCCAAATTATTTGTGCATCGACGCCTAAGTTGCTGGTTTCCTGGGAATTGTCCCCTAAAAGATGGATCGTTGTTACAGAGGAATAAATTTTCAATGATTTCAAGCAAGAATTTTTTCATTCTTGTTTCTGATCTACAATAATTTTGTTCTCTTGTGCATTTAATAAAAGAGGTGAAATCCTCTATAAATACTAATCAAATTTCCATTGTAAAAATGGGTTAGACACTTTGCGAGAAATCTCTCTAAGTTCTCTGCATCAATAGAAGACACAAGACTTCTAAATTTGCAAGTGATATTGTGTGATTTTATTCTGCTTTACACACTTCTATTTTATGCTTATGCTCTTTATTTGTTGTTAAATTTAAATTATGCATCTGAATTTGAATATTGCTGATGAGAGAGTGATTTTTGGAGTACTCTTTTGAAGGTTGCTCTTGCAAGATTATCAAAAAATTCTACTACTTTTCTTTTGTTATATGTTATTTCATGCTTAGGTGAATTCCCTATTATTAATCTTCCTCAAATTCTGAACTTCGGCCTATGGCCATATTTCCCATTTCTTTCTATAATTTTTAATCTCTTTCCTGCATTCCTAGTATTCAACTAGTTTAATATTAGTAAGGGAACCAACCCTCTCTAGAGATTGGCACGAAGGACATTTCTTTCCTTCGACCTTTCAATGTTGGTTGTATAAAGGATGTACAAACACAATTTTTGTTGATTAGGTAGATATTTGACCAACAATTTTTGGCACACCTAGTGGGACCTCAAAGGTTCCACTTCTAGCAATTTTAAGGTTTGATGTTCACCTTTGTATTGTATGATTAGAATATCTGGCAACTTGATTACACCCAAAAATCTCCAAATGTGAGAGCAATGAAAGTTGTATCTCATGAATACAAGATCGAAGGCCAAGAATCTCAATCATCAAATTGAGTTTTATGAGCTTGATATTCAAATATTAGGAGAACATCCTTAGTTAGCCACTTTTCATCGTACATCTTTACTACCCCATATATCCCATATACCATCTATCTCGTACTCATAACTAGCTAGTGCATTCTCTGCTCTTGTAAACTCAGTTAGTACTACTACCAGTTTTCCCCAAACTCTACCCCATACAACCACTAGTGTTCCTCAGCCTACACCTCATATACCAGTCCATATGGTGCAAAATCCTCCACCACATCAACAATAGCCACCAAGGCAGTTCCCTGCATGGAATAGCTAGGAGCCCTGAACTTACAAGCACAAAATCCAGTGCCCCAAGTTGCTTTGAAAGCTTTGCCAACCTATGAAAGTACTGGTAAAACTGCATATGAGCACATCCAAGATGTGGCTTCTTTGGTGACGATACATGACATAACTTATGAGGGTTTAGTGATAAAATTATTGGTATTGTCATTGAGATGGAAATTGCTATATTGGTATTGATCGCTGCAACTAGGCACTATTACCTCATGGGACAAATTGGCGGAATTGCTAATTAAAAATTTTCATGAACAAGCCGATCCATATTCTTTGTTGCACTAGTTTACAACAATTCAAAGAAATCCACAAGAGGAGATAGTTGAATTTAACGTTAGGTTCATGCAAAGCTAGAAAATAATCCCAAATGGTTTATGGCCCACACATGAACAAGTTGTGTTCTACTATATAACGGCATTTAGCACTAAAATTGTTATGGTCGTATGGTAGGCCAATGTGAATACATTTCTAGACTTGTATATCCAAGCTCAGAAAACTAAATCTGATTTGATTTTTGTAGGTAGGCTTCCTATAGAGATGACTATGCTCATTTTCCTTGACCTCCCATAGTATTTGTATTCTAGTGCATTTTTGAAACACATGCCTTCCATGTATCTAGTTCCTTCATGGAGTTATAGCCCACCTCATATTGCTCTAATCCCTATCCTGCAACGTATGGCCTTAGATTTTTTTCAGTTATCGACTCAATCAATTCCCTAGGTACCTAAATCTATCCCTTTCCTAGAATTTCCAACACATCTAACCCTATTGCCACTACCTACATCACAAGTGTCTTTACCATTGCTAGCACCGACCACATTTTCTAATCCAGATCCTCTCACAAAATTGTTGCAATAAGTAAAGTCTAAAAATGTAGCCTTAAGGAAAATCTCTAATGAACTTACCACAGTAAGGAAGAAGCAAGCAGAGGCTGAGTTCTAGTATAGGAGATTCTAAACTCCACAAATTACTAGGGAAAAATCCTCTAGCAGTAGAGACCCCGAGAAGAGATCAACAGTTCTATAAAATGAGGATACTAACACAACGAAAAAGGCATATTGGTGCTCAACATGTAACTATCCTCATGGAGAAGAAACCTGCATGGTGCATATGAATTATGTGCAAATGCTTGCAAAGAGTTTATCTAGCCGAAAAGTTAATATGATTATAGAAGCTTAATACAATTTTATGATGCCATATTTGGAGCAAGTTTTGATTCTCACAAGGTCCAAAAAGAAGCCAGTAACCATGGATTTGGCTGAGCTCGAACCTTTGAAGGTGCCTGTGAAACCAAAAGCACAAGATGAAAAGTGACCACCTCTAGGAAAAGTGCCTAGTGTGAGGACTAAGGAGCAATATTCTATCAAGTTAAAATACTTATTACATAAGCAAGCTCAAGAGAGAGTGCAAACTAAGGTATCAGCTTTGCAACCTATAACAACTGCTCAAACATAGAGAAAAACAAAAGAGCAGACCAGGGAGCGACTCAAGTACCCATCCTTGACAAAAAGATAGAGTAGAAGCTACTCAAAATTACCAGGAAAAATATGAATGAGATTTATAAGAGAAGGTTTTGGCTATCCCAAGTTACAACATTATAGAGGAAATGAAGAATATTCAAGCTAAAGTTAGCTTGTATGATGTGCTACAATTGCCAATACAAATTGATTTGTTGCAAGAGTCCTTGAAGACTACTAAAGATAATAAGAAAGTTTCTTCTCATACAGTCCTAGCACAAGCATTACCCATTTTTACGATAGGAAAAAATAGGCCTCCCCCATTTTATTTATCACTAAGAATGGAAGGGTGGATTGTACACAATTGTATGATCAACTCTAGAGCTGCGACTACCGTCATGCCAAAGAAAGTATGTGAAGTTATGGGGATGGAATATACAATAATTAGCCCAAGAGTGTTATATATGGATGGGACCCTAGTAAATACAATGGGAATGATCAAAGACATCCCTATTGTCCTCCACACTATGTCATAATTCACAGTCATCCAGGAAGTGGTAGTAGTTGACTTAGAGCGGTATTTTAGCATGTGCCTGTCAAGGGAGTTCACATCTGAGCTAGGAGGATACCTTTCCTTAAACTATTTACTTTTGGAGATATCATTCAAGGGAAGAAGCTAGAATAAGAAGAACAATCTCCAGGTGTAGTAAACATGATGACTGAATATCTAGAAGAGGTTGACTTGGTGGAAGAAGAATTGGCTGAACTTCAATTGGAAAATGAGTTTTTGCTCACTAATTTTAATGCAATGATCGAGAAATATATTAGTTGTTATTCAATAACCAAGCCTGAGCAAACCAAAGAAGAGGTCCCCGATTCTCAGGATTCCAACATAAATCAACTATGGAAGTTGTATTTCAATGGTGCCAGATGTAAGAATGGCGCAAGAGCTGGTGTTGTGTTGATCTCTCCAAAAGGGTTACAAAAAACTTATTCTTATAGGTTGACTTGGAGTTGTACAAATAATGCAACTGAATATGAAGCATTGTGCCTTGGATTGAAAATGGCTAAAAATTTAGGTATTAAGCAACTGTAAATTTTTGGTGACTCTAAGCTTATTGTCAACCAGACCACTAATAGGTGTGTTTAAAATTAGCATTACTTGAAAGCCTATTACAACAAAGTTTGGGATTTTTTTGAAGCTTTCACAACTTTGAACATCTAGGTGATCTCTCGAGATAAGAATAAACATGCAGATATTTTAGCCCCTCTTGGTGCAAATTATTCTCCTATGGAGAAAGTGGTCTGAAAGCCCAATACTGTATGGGTTATCCATATACCTTCAATCCTAGATAAGAATATTTACTAGCAAGTATTCGACAATGATGAACAAATAGTCAATTTCCTGCTCAGAGAAGCTACTAGTACAGATGATAGAGTGCTTACCGAGGAAGAGAAAGAAGGTATGATTCAATTGAAGGAAAATCATATCCCCAAAGGATTAATTTTGTTGGAGAGTTTATTTGATCAAAAATTTTGAGCAGAAAGGCATAAAATCAAGGTAGACTCCAAGAAATACAAGGAATTACAATTGTAACCTAAAAATATTATCAAGATCAGGACCAATTGTGTGTCGAAAGAACTTGAGGACATCAAGAAGTTATGTTATGAGTACCCTGATATTGTAGCATGGAGTTACCAAGACTTAAAAGGATATGACAAGAACATGATCCAGTATACCATAGTGCTGCAGGAGGGGGTAAAGCCTTTTCAGTAGAATCAATGCCCTATTAATCCTAATATTAAAGTGCTAATGAAGGTAGAATTGTTGAATATGTTAGAGGAAAATATAATATATCTGATCAAACATTTGACATGGGTGGCAAACCTGGTCCTAGTAAGGAAGAAGAATGGAGACATCCAGTTATGTGTTGATTTTCACAACCTGAATCAGGCATCACTTAAGGATCATTATCCTCTACCCCAGATAGATCCAATTCTTCATGTGGTTGCTAGTACCCAGATATTCTCATTTTTATATGGTTTCTTTAGATATAATCAAATTTAGGTGAAAGACGAGGACCGGTACAAAATAATGTTCACCACCAAGTGGGGCACTTTTGCCTACCAGTGAATGCCCTTTGGGCTCTCAAATGTCGATGCTACCTTCCAGAGAGCTATGGATGTTGCCTTTGGTGAGTTACTAAATAGAATTATTGTGATATATCTCGATGATATGACCATATTTTTGCATCATAGAGAATACCATGTTGCTCATCTAAAGCAAGTGTTCGAAAAGTGTCGCAAGTTCAAGATATCTATTAATCCAAAGAAGTCGGTCTTTATTGTTAAAAAAGGAAATTTTTTGGGTCATGTTATTTCACAAGAAAGGTTAGCAATTGTTCCTTAAATATTTTAAGCACTCATGAAATTTCCACTACCCACCAATAAGAAAGACCTACAATATTTCTTCGATCAAATAACTTTCATTAGAAAATTTATTGCTGATATCACTCAGGTTGTGAAGCCCATGACTGAGCTTTTGAAAAATAATATTGAGTTTAAGTGGATAAAATCCAAGAGATGATATTTTCAAGAAATCAAGGAAAGAATTACACAAGCTCCAGTCTTAACTAATCTTGACTACTCGAAGGACTTCATTCTCTATACAATAGGTGAGCAAGAAAGCTATGTTGTAGTGTTGACATAGAAATA
Source organism: Wollemia nobilis (assembly GCA_028583015.1). Lineage (NCBI taxonomy): Eukaryota > Viridiplantae > Streptophyta > Pinopsida > Araucariales > Araucariaceae > Wollemia > Wollemia nobilis. The sequence continues at coordinate 296,024 of JAQPPZ010000949.1, forward strand.
AGAATATGGAGAAGAGAAATCGATTGCCTTCCTGAGACAAGTTATTGCACCACATAAGAAGTATAATTTTTTTGAGAAACAGGTCTACACGGTGATAAAATCGTTAAAGAAAATTTGACATTTTGTTTCTCAGAGTAAGACTGTTGTTTATGTCATTCATCCTAATGTTCGAAAATTCATACTCCAAGGAGAACTAGGTGATAAAAGGGCAGGTTGGGTCTCAAATATTCAAGAATATGATGTGGATATTTGACCAATAAAACTAGTTCATGGGTAAGCTTTATGTTAGGAGCTAGCTAAAAGTGCTTCTTATGAAACATTTGATGATGTGTAAGAGGACATTGGTGAAAGAGTTTGTACAAATCATACTATGAGCAATAGAGATTTGATAGAAGATCTGGTTGATTATTTTTCTTCTGGGAGATGTCCAACTCATCTTGATGCTTCACAGAATTAGAGGTTCAGGTTGCAAGCACTCAAGTATGTACTGTTGCCCAATGGATTGTATTATAATAACACTAAAAAAATTCTCAGGTGTGTGAAAGCATCCAAAAAGGAAAAGATACTGGAAGAATTCAATTCTGGATTATCTGGGGGTTACTATGCAGGTAGGCCCATGGATTTAAATATTATCTAAGCGGGTTATTATTGGCCCACCCTATTCACTGATGCTCATAAAATAAATCAGCAGTGTGATATCTGTCAACCGATCCAAGTGGAAGCACCTTTTCAATAGTGGGGTCTCGATTTGATTGGATTTATCGACCCACGCTCTTTCATGGAGCATAAGTATATATTTATGGTAACTGATTATTTTACTAGATGGGCATAAGCTATCCCTACTAAGAAATCCAATCAAAAAATTGTTATATCCTTTCTTGAAGGAATCATTACTCATTTTGGCATACCAAATTCTATTGTAACTGATAATGGCACTTCATTCATTAGGACCAAAATCATAGAATTCTCTAGCAAATATGGAATTTATTTGAAGATATCATCCAACTATTATCCACAAGGGAACGGGTTGGTCGAATCCAATAACAAAAATTTGCTATAAATTTTAAAAAGGATGATGGACAACAACAAAAGGATTTGGCACCTGTTGTTGAATCAAGCACTTTGGGCAAATCGTATCTCAATAAATAAATCTATCAAGACTTCCCCATATGCCTTGGTTTATGGGAAAGAAGTTGTTCTTCCCACTCATATTGAACTGTCGATACTTCAAACATTGTAGTTGTTCCAAAATGAAAATGAAGAATATGATCCTATGAGTGCAAGGTTGGCACAGTTGATGCAGTTAGAAGAGGATAGGGAGCGGTCTTATCAAGTATTCACTGAGAACACTAGGGAAATGAGGAAGTGGTTTGGAAATAAAACAATTGAAAATAGTTTCCAAGTGGGATATTTGGTTTTGAAATGGAATGAGAAGAAGGACAAGCCAGGGAATCACCACAAATTTGATGCTATATAGGAAGGCCCTTTTCAAATTTCCATGGTGAATTTAAAAAATGCTTATCACCTTCACGATATGGAGGGTTATGATCTCCCCATTCTTGTAAATAGTATTCATTTGAAGGCCTATATTCAATGATGAAATTCTAATTGAGCTATCACTTTGTACATATGTAAATAATTTTTCAGTTTGTTGATGTTTCTAATTGTTGATGCTATTTTATATAGTAATATATATAAAAAAAGTATGAAGTGCATTCACCCCAAGAAGAGGTGAAAGGGCTTTTCACCCTAAGAATGAGGTGACTGAGCTATATGAGGAGCCAAATTTGTTAGCAGCATGGGAAGTAAAAGAGCAATGCAGATGCAAAAGCAATACATTTGGAAATGCGTTCACCCGGTAAACTACAACACGACGGTTCACCTTTTGATCAGGGTAAACTTAATTCACAAGTTGTAGATCAGGTTCGATGAAGGTAAACATAAAATTAGCATCGCATTCACCCTGAATGGTGGGTGAACATGTCGTTCATCTCTATTTTTGTCGAATGCGCTAGGGAGTGTGACAAAGATTTATCTTTTGCATGAGTTTAAAAATTAAAAAGAGGAAAAAACACATGACTTTTATTTTCAAAAATCTAGCATTTATGAGCATTTTGGAAGGAAATATCATAAATAAATGAAAAGGAGAGAAAATCCTAAGGATATTTTTCAAAAATCTGATTTTTTTTTTAAGTATGGGTGAAAAGGCAAAAGCAAATGAGGATTTTAAAAGAAGAGTTTTACCATGGGATTTTCAAACAGTTCGAAGTTACCAAGAAAAATATAAAATTGCTTAGCACCCGAAGTAATTTTTCTAAAAGGAAGAAGTGGTTGCAGTAGTTTCATAAACATATTTCAAAATAAATTATGCACCTTCCTTATGTGTTAGTGATCAGAGAGCCGAAGTGAGGGGAAGAGGGCTTTTAATTTAAACATGCACTATGCTAAAATTTTATTTTCCCAAGGAGCAGTAAATTTTTATTATTGGTTGTTAAGCGATCGATTTATATTTTCCAGCAATATTTAGGCACTAGGGAACAATTTACAATGAAATTGTGTGACAAAAAGGGCACACTTTTCTAGGAGGATCCAGTAGTGAATCAAAGGAGAAATCATTAGGGCGTTGTAAATGGTAACAAGCTAGCAGTTCGATACTATTTTCCTCTTGAAAGTGACCAGAATTAAATTGGCATTTATTATGACAGTTGTGGATTGGCCCTATATAAACCATGAGGCAAAATCATGTATTTTATCTTCCATTTTCAAATTTTCATTGTTATATTTCACGTTGTGGCTGCAGAATATTTTAGAGACTGCTCAAAGAATTTGTTAGAGAAAGAAAAATAAAAAGAGGAAGAAAAAGTAAGGAGCCCAAGGATGCCATAGAAGCTTATGAACATAAGAAGTTGAAGAAAAAGGAAGGAGGTTCTAGAGCCAAAAATACTCAAAATAATGATTATGTATACTTGGACCCATATGAGGATACTATGGCAAAAATTGGAGGTTGCCTTATCACTCACAAAGGAATAGAGAGATTAAGGCAAGATGTATAAGTGGCGGTGAGTCAAGGCGTAGCCTCTAACATCTGGCTCATAGTGCCTTATAATTCACATATGTTATGGTATTTATGTCTGCCTGTTCATTCATGCCCTGAGATGGTGTAGCTCATTACCTAGTTTTATGACCCATTTACAAAGGCTCTTAGAAATGCCAGGAGATAAATTTTGTTTACCCTTACTCTAGATGATATTCAGGAAGCTTTTTATTGTATACTGAAACCCCCCTCTTACGCAGTTAATAAAAATCTACATACTAATGAGCAAGAGGATATATATGTCTCCACGATGACAATGCACTAATTTATGGAGACTCGGCTACTTAAAGAGCCACCGATGGGACAACTTCCCAATTTGCTGAAGCCGCATTCTGAGTTCAAAATTTTAGATATATATTTTATGTTGGCATGGGTCGTTGGGTAGACTTCAAATGAAACTATGCATAAATGCTGTCATGGCGCAATGTATTTGTAAAGTTGAATTTTCCTCCCCCTCAGCCAGGAAAGGTGGAAATCCCATTTTATTTTATTGGGCTGACTACATCTCTCGGAGGATCAATGTTCAATTGGAGAAAATGCAAACTGGGGAGTCCAAGTCATTTTTGCATACCTTGTTTTTAGTGTGGTTTTCTTTTTCTAGTTACAACAACACTTCTCCTTCATTGCAGTAACGCAGGTGGGCAAGAAAAATGAACCCTTGCCAGTTTATATGTGGACTCCTATTTTGTCTAGAAAGGAGTCATTTTATAGCTTTAATAGCTGGTTTTTGGGACCAGTGATAGAATTGATTTGTGGTACCTCTGAGTGAGTGTTGCCTAATTTGAGGGATGCAGTCATCGTACAAGAGAAGGACGATATTTTTCTACTTACCCAGGGCATAGTTGTACAATTTTTTTGTTTCACGAGTAAGCCATTTTTGTTGCCTTACTTTGCCATGGAGCATGTGTTTGCCATGGAGGTTGTGTGCTAGAAAGACTATGTAAATGATATATGGATCTAGGTGCAAGAAGAAAACCATATGCAATATGCCCTTTAAATTTAGTAGCATAGAAGTGAGCCAGGTTGGGTAGAATAGGCTCTTGACAATAGTGTTGCAAGATTTGGGTTTGATAGAATTACTGCAGCGTTGGTGATATGACCCTTTGGGTAAATTTTTGGCTATTGTGAAGGCCAAGTCATTTCATTATTGCCCACGACCGGATATCCAGAAGAACAAAAACAATTTTGATGGGTCAGACATGAACTAGCATATTGAGAATATGATGACCCTCCTGTTAGAGTTAAAGTAAAGTGCACTATGCCTTCCTTGACACTTGTCAGTTTCTCTTGACAAGTGTCATGTGTTGAATATAGGCTTATGCCTATATATTGTAACATTTTTATCAATAATATAATCCCCTTTAGTTTTCCCTCCTAATCAGCAATAAATGAGGATGTAGAAAAGTCAACATTAAGGGGGAATGTTACCTAATGTTGACTTGTTTTTTTCTTTAGTTAGGATAGTGCACTTTAAGGGGGAATGTTAGAGTTAAAGTAAAGTGCACTATGCCTTCCTTGACACTTGTCAGTTTCTCTTGACAAGTGTCATGTGTTGAATATAGGCTTATGCCTATATATTGTAACATTTTTATCAATAATATAATCCCCTTCAGTTTTCCCTCCTAACATTTGGTATCAGAGCAGGCTTTCCCTGCCCTGTGAAACCCTTGAGGGGGGATTTCCCTCATGGAAATCCTCCCTCCCCTATTTTTTTTTCCATTTTTAATTTTTTTTTTTTTTTACCGAGGGAGTATGCTCTCCATCATTTGATGGATCAAAAACCAGATGGTAAAAAAATTAAAAATTGGGCGAAAATTTTAATTTTTTTTTAGTTTTTCATTTGCCCAAATACTAATATGTTGGCTTCAGATCTCAAAGCCAAAAGTGCTGAGGGAAGGTTGCAGACTGTTTGGTGCGGATGTGCAGGATGATTTGGAATCGAGAAAGGCGATTGGGGTTTCTGCTGCGGCTGCTGTTGCCGTCAAACCCTCGGTAGAAGAGACATAAGTGATGCTTTGAATCTGAATATCAAGTATTACAAGTACGTTAAGCCAACGCCTGTGCAGAAGCATGCCATACCCATCTCGCTGGCGGTCTGAGATTTGATGGCTTGTGCCCAGACTGGCTTGGGCAAAATGGCAGCTTTCTGTTTCCCTATTATTGCTGCCAACAGAGGAGCTTCTGGTCATCTGTAGAAGTTGCGCTCGAATTGGCTGCTGCATTCAATCCATAGGAGGCCACAAAGAGGATGTTCGAGAATTTGTATTTGCAAAAATAGTGGCATTGCTACAGGTTTAAACAAAAATTACGGCGGGCTGCTCGATGGGCTGATGGCTAGTGGATGAGAATGATGTGGATTTGAGCTTCGCTAGGACAACGTCGACCAGATTTGCCTTTTAGAGGAGATTACGCTGCCTTTGGATCTACAAGGAGAATATAGTTGTATTGAGACAGATTTTTTTTTTTGCTACTTGTCTTGATTACCACGCTTTGAATTGGTGGTTGTATTTCAAGTTTTGTTGTTTTGAAGACTGTGCACTCTTCATTTGGAGAAAACAGAGAGTTCAGAAGAATAAAAAGAAATGAGATCTGAGCTTTAATTTGAGCTACAAATTGTTCAAAACGGCCTCAGAATTGTTAAGAACGACAACGGAAGGATAAACATTGGTTTTCTATAAATAGGAACGCTATATCCGGAGCCCCAGAAACATCTTTTTTACGTTATCACGAAAAACGGCACGATTTGGAGAATACTTGTCGATGAGTTGTCTTCAAAGGCCCTACAGAACGAGATTCGAACCTTCCTGAGCTAAGACGGTGTTTTGTGTCCCGAGGCAAATGCCGGGAGCATCATAGGGAAGGGCGACTCCATCATTCAGCATATACGACAGGACACCGGTGCCTGAATTACTGTGCAGGAGACCGTGATGGGGTGCGAGGAACGGGTTATTCTGATTTCTGCACCAGACGGGCTTCAGAATGCCAGAGACACGTAGAGGTTGAACCTATTTCTTGGCCACGGTAGAAGTCGTCTGTTCCCCATTTCTGCGTGGTGGATCCAAACATAGCACCTTGAAAAGTCCAACGTTGCGTGCGATGTCCAATCCTCTTTCTTGGCGGGCACAAAATGTTTTCAAAAGTGCTTTACGTCCTCCAGTTACGTGATATTTCAGTGGTCGTTGAGGGTGTGAAACAGTCAGTACCATAGTTGTTTCGTCACAACCGAGAAAGTAACAATGGAGCCCACCGAATACAACTTGCTATGCCGAAATCAACGCTCAATTGGAGTAGTTTGTTGAAACGCGCATGTCAGAGAAGGCATATTTGATCGAAAGTGTAGTGCGTTTGGAGCACCACATGTTGCTGCACAGTTTTATAACAAAGAATGACAGTCAGTGCATTTTTTCCACATGAAGGTGGAAGTGAAAGAATCCGTCCATAATATCTTACTTTTCATAAGATTTGAAATGATGTAATTTTGTTTTTATTCCGCCAGTGCGATGCCAGGAATATGATATTCCTGAGTTTTTTTTTGTTTGCCTTAGATAGGCATGATGATTTTTCCACATGATGAAGGCCCCTTTGATAGTGCAATATAGGGGTATTTATAGTCGTTGGAAACGGTTTTCCGCGACAAACACATTTGGTGGTGTCCAATTGTAATTTTGAGGCTGTTCAGTTCAATTTTTTTAGCCTCAAATTTTTTTTTCTACCTTGGAGTGCACTTTTGGTTGTACCCGACACTCCCAAGGTAATTTTATATGTGATCCTTGTACCTAGTGACCTTTTCTATACACTCGATGAATGCAGCGGCTGGTTACCCATGCATTTCGATGGGATGACATGGTCACCATAAGGACACTTATACTAGGGACTACAGACATAGACACCCTAGACTCTATCCGAGGTTGTTTTCGGATCTACTTCTGAAGACTACAGACGAAGACACTTCAGAAAATTCTCTTCTTTTCTTCTTCTCTCCTCCTATTTTGATCTATGGCTCATTTTATTGTATTGAGTGCATTTTCAGCAGAGACTAACACTCTTATATGGCTCGTTTTTACTTTCATTAGGTGCATTTTCAACAGAGACCGACACCATGATTATTATGAGTAGGATGTGGAATATAATCCAGCCAAAAATAAGACCCAAATTCCTCTACTGGGTTTATTCAGTTCAGTCCAAGAAGCTGAGCCCACTTGGACCGAAGAAAAAATAATAAATTGATGGATAATGTGGATTCACCGTGGGAAGTCGACCACCCCTTACAGGCTGAAACTAGATGAGAAATTTTTATATACTTATGATGAGTTTGTAGATTCGTATCAGCCCATCGCTTTTGCCAATATTTTACCACAAAAATTCTAGCATTCTGATATTAGCAAAGGTGAAAATAAACAAGAAGCCCTAACGATCAAAGAAGAGGACTTCAAAGAAGAGGAACAACAATATGTGTTGAAAAGGAGGTAGTAGTGCCCAAAGCAAAAAGTAGAACAAGCACCTGTGCCCAAAAAGAAAAACCAGCTGATGGTGCCTCCATCCAAAGGCAGCAAAAAGGCCAAGGACAAGTGTAATTGTGAATTGCATCATTGAGGTCCCAGTAGTTTTAGTTGTAATTTATATGATGCTAATTGTAGCAGTTTCTAAAGTTTTTAATGTGTTAGTGGTAGAAATTGTAAATACTCCCCCTATGGACGAGCTCCTGACTAGAGTTACGCAAGTATTTTTGATGACCCAGGGGTTGGTGGAAGATCATCAGTCGGAGAGATCCCATGTGGAAGTAATGTATGAAGAGGATAACCCATACATTTGAGAAAGGGCATAAGTACAGTAAGAAGAAGTAATTTCTCAACTGACCTTGTCATCGCATCACATAGCTCCCGTGCTCGAAGGTACATCTTCTTTTCCCTCTCTTTCTTCTTTGTAGCATGTAGTGAGTAGATTTTAAATTCCTTATGTTTCTATTTCATCATCATCGGTATCTATTTCTTCATTGTTTGGTATACCCTCCACATCCATTTCTATTCCATATTCTTCTATCCCCTAAGTCACTACTACTCCTTGTATTCTCATTCCTTCATCCTCCATTTCTTTCAGTTCATATGCATTAGGGCCAAATCCATTTTTATGCCCTTCTCCTTTAGTTGTTGCCACCTCTACCATTGAGTCTGTAAGCATGCAAGCTCCTCCAAGAGTAAGTATAACTACGACTGAACTCAATTCTTCCACTAAGTCCACCATTCCCCTTTTGCCCATAGTTTCTATCCCACCCCTTTTGACTATATCATCCACTTCTGCTAGGCCCAGTCACTTAGACATTTTGGTTCCTTTCACCCCATTTTTGGAGTTGCAGATAGTTCCCGATGTATAGGTGGTCTGCAAGTAGCCAAATGTAGAGATCAACTGGACCCACATGAGCTCTTCACAGTGGTTGAAGAGCATGCAGTGAAAATATGCCTTATCTCTAACATGACCAATTAAGAAAGTTGTTTTTGATCCTATTGCCATGGATGCTCACAATACTAAGCTCACAATCTTGGTTCGAGAGCCACAAGGGGATATGTTGCCAAGTGACTATATAAGTGAGACTATCACAAAGGACCTCACCAAGATAAATCCAACAGAAAATATGGGCAACACATAGGTGGATATGAGCTTAGTATATTTGCATGGAAAGCATTATAAAGAGAAGTATTTTGAAAATGAAAACAAGATTAATGAGCTCGATACTTCCCTGGCTAAAAGTAGAGTGTTGGAGGAGAAGACGACCACTGAAAATAAATATTTGCGCCAATATATCAAAGTGCACCTAAAGGAGCACGATGCCACCAGGATTGAAATTCACAAGCTCCAATAGCAACTTAAGGATATGAAGAAGAAGTTAGCTAAAAAAATAGTGTAGGTTGTTGGTTTTTCACTAGATAGCATCAAAGGGACATGTCTTCAATCTACACAAAACTGTGAGAAATTGGATGTACAAGCAGTAAAAGTGTTGCACTATTTGTGGGAGGCACAAATATAGATATAGTTAGGGCAGAAACTAATTGAAAACATGGAGGAAAGGCTCACACCATACATGGAGATGGCCATGAAGATCCAGGCCTTAGCTAATACCAATTTATACATTCACCCTCTCAATGAAATGGATCATGCCTGGTCCAAAGCCAAAGTCACTCTGCGTAGTTATTTTTAGTGAATGGACCTGGTGAGGGAAGGACGGTCAATTATCAACACTATCAAACATGAGCATACCATTTCCATGTCTCATTTTGAGACTATTGATGAGTTGGGATTTTTGACTTTCGTAGATGAGTGGGGTGAACCATTACCGATCGAACAATTGGAAGCACTTTGAAAAAAGTATGTTGAAGATACCTCCAAAATTTGATGCCTAGGTCGGGGTCGAAGTCAATCTAATTTTCTCAAGGAGAATCCTTAATACCTGTTAAACAAGAAGAAGATGGGCAGAATCTGAGAGGAAGAGGATACCAATGAGGTAGAGGTTACGGTGGTGGACGAAATAGGAATGATCCAAGAAGATCGTATACCTGTTATGGATGTGGTGAGGAGGGGCATAGAGCATTTGAGTGTCCCCAATGTGATGTCCAAGAAAGGGGTCAATGAGGACAAGGAAGGGTCAATCTAGTTGAGATGGAAGAGCAGGATGAGGATGAAGTTGTTGTTGATATGGAGGAAGCACTTATGATAAGGAGGACATTAATTTTTCATAAGAAAGATAAGGTGCAAAGCAAAGCAAAGGGGCAGACCATAGATGGTGATGATTCTGGGCTGTGAACGAGCATCTTTCGAACAAGGTGTACATCAGTAGGAAAGGTATGTAACATTGTCATTGATGGTGGTAACTATGAGAATTTGGTGTCAAATTTCATGGTTGATAAAATGAACCTGGAATGCGAAAAGTATCCTTATCCATTTTGCATCTCATGGGTTAATAAGGGGAATGAGGTAATAGTAGATTAGAGTTTTTTAATTAAATTTTCAATTAGGAGCACTTACAAGGATGAAGTATGGTGTGATGTGATCCCTATGGATGCATGTCACATTCTATTGGGAAGACCTTGGCAGTACGAAATGGATACTAACCATAATGGGAGAAAAAATACTTACACATTCTGAAAGGATGGCATAAAGGTAGTTCTTGTACCTCTAAAGGAGGATGGACCGAGTGAGAGCTTTTTGACGATGAAGGAGTTCCTTGTCGAGATCAATAATGCTAGCTTATGTTATGCCTTAACATCTAGGAAGCTAGAAATGGAGGAAGTGGTTATTCTATAGCAACAACTAAGTTTCTAAGTGAATATAAATATATCACACCAGAGGAGTTACCGGATGGCCTACCACCAAAGAGGGATATCCAACATCACATGGATTTGATTCCAAGATCAGTGCTCCCAAATTAGGTAGCTTATCAATTGAACCCAACACAAAATGCAGAGTTGAGTAGGCAAGTTACGGAGTTGATAAAGAAAGGATTAGTTAGGGAGAGTATGAGTCCATGTGCGACTCCAACATTGCTGACCCTAAAGAAAGATGGTGACTAGCAGATGTGTGTGGATAGTAGAGCCATAAACAAGATCACAATAAAATATTGCTATCTTATGCTGAGAGTGGATGACATGATGGATGGATTGACTGGAGCTAAATACTTTAGTAAAATTGATCTATGGAGTGGCTAGTACCAAATCATAATAAGATAAGGGGATGAATGGAAGACAACTTTTAAGACAAAATATGGGTTGTACAAATGGATGGTGATGCCATTTGGGTTGTCTAATGCACCAAGTACATTTATGCGAGAACAGAGTACTGTAGGAATATAATGGTAAGTTTGTGGTTGTGTATTTTGATGATATTTTAATTTATAGTAAAAGTGAAGAGGAGCATTTGTTACACTTGAAATTAGTGTTAGACGTGCTCAGGAAGGAGAAATTTTATGTCAATCTAACGAAATGTATATTTCTTCATGATAGTTTCGTGTTTTTAGGATTTGTAATCTCAAGAGATGGCACGAGGATGGATGACGAGAAAGTGAAGGCAATTATGGAATGGCCTCTTCCATGAACTATAATAGAAGTAAGGAGCTTTCATGGCCTAGCTACCTTTTACAGAAATTTCATCAGGAACTTCAATAGTATATCTGCCCCTATAACTGGGTGCATGAAGGGAAAAGAGTTTGTATGGACTATGGTAGCAACAAAGAGTTTTGAACTCTTGAAGAAGAAGGTGTCAGAAGACCCTGTTCTAGTGTTACCAGATTTTAGTAAGGTGTTTGAGGTTGATTGTGATGCCTCATTTGTTGGAATTGGTGGTGTATTAAGTCAAGAGGGCCGACCTGTAGCATTTTTTCAATGAGAAGCTGAATGATGCAAGAAAGAATTATTCTACATATGATGTGGAATTTTATGCAATTATGCAAGAATTGCAACATTGGAGGCACTACTTACTCTCAAAGGAGTTTGTGATTTTTACTGATCATGAAGCATTGAGGTATGTCAACTCTTAGAAAAAGTTAAATAGTAGGCATGCCAAATGGGTTTCATTTTTACAACAGTATACATTTATCCTGAAGCACAAGTCGGGTAAACAAAATAAGGTTGATGATGCATTGAGTAGGAGAGTCATGTTGTTTACCACTATGGATAATGAAGTGGTAGGATTTGAGGGGATTAAATATTTGTAGAATCAGATGCATATTTTGGGAATATTGTGCAATAGTGTATAACTGTGGTAGAGGGTGAGTTCCATACTATTTTTGAAGAGTATTTTTTACAGAATGATTACTTGTTTAAGGGTAATCGAGTATGCATTCCCAATGGCTCTGTGAGAGAGAACATCTTGAGGGAATTACATAGTGGGGGTTTTGCTGGTCATAAACTACCACTCTTGTAGAGGAGAAGTACTATTGACCAAAAATGAAGAGAGACATAATAAGGTTTATCTCTAGATGCAGAGTATGTTAGATGGCTAAGGGCCATGCATAAAATGCAGGGTTGCATATGCCACTGCCAGTTCCTACAGGACCATGGACCGATCTAAGTATGGATTTCTTGTTAGGGTTGCCCAAGACATAGAGGGGTAAGGATTCAGTTTTTTTTGTGGTAGACATATTTTCAAAAATGGTGCATTTCATTGCTTGCCATAAAACTAATGATGCAACTAGGATTGTAGTCTTATTATTTGATGAGATTGTGCAGTTACATGGTGTTCAAAATACTATTACTTCTGATCGAGATACTAAGTTCTTGAGTCATTTTTGGAGGACTGATGCAGGAGCATCCAGTGTCAATATGAGAAATCTTGCATCCTTTACGTATTTTCTTTAAGTTCTTGAATTTTGAAGTATTTTGGTTCTCTTCCGGGGGAGGAAATGATGTGAAGCAGAAAGGGAAGTTGTTAGAAGAGCTAAAGCAAGGGTTGGAGTGAGGTCACGAAATCGTGACCTCAATGGCTGCGGCAAAGGCAGGGCGAGTTTCGTCGTGATATCGCGACGGTTTTGTTAGCCGAAGCGAAAGTTGCGGAGGGGTCGCGATATCGCGACGGTTTTATAGGCTATGGCAAAAGGCGGAGGTGAGGTCGCGAAATCGTGACATGTCACGATTTCGTGACACGTCACGATTTCGCGACCTCAAAGGCAGTAACAAGTGCAGGGCGTATTTTGTCGCGATATCGCGACGTCGCGATATCGCGACATTGTTTCAAAGTTGAGAGCGGGGCGACAGTTGGGTCGCGATATCATGACATGTCATGATATCGCGACATGTCATGATATCGCGGCCAGAGAAAAGTCAAACTAAAGTGAACACGCGGATGGTCGGACAGGGCGAAATCGACACGTGGCTGCCACGTGTGTTAAAGGCGACGCAACCAGTTGGGGGTAGGGTTGAATTTGACACGCGGAAGCATACATGTAATAGGTCAAAAGGTGAGGTCCACGTAGTCTGAAAAGAAAGATAAAGATGTCGACCATGCATGCATATGTATCTTTTTATTATTGTTTCTGGAAGAACCGTAGTTACAGGTGATAGACTTAATGGCGGAGACAACGGTACATAAGAACAGTCAGATTAAAACGGTAGGTGCAGGGTATGGGAAGCCATTAATGCAAGCTTCTGGACGGATCGGGCAGTTGCCCATTTATGGCAGAAAACAAAAATTTGAAAATGCAACCGGGGGAAAATCGAATTTGAAATTGTTGTTGAGCGGGAGCATTAATTGCGGGAAGGGCCGAGACCTCATCAAAATCGGGGAAATTGGTAAGGGAACGGGATGGTGAGTTCGGGATAGAGGGGGAGAGTTGTATGCCTGGAAAGACTACTGTATAAACTGTATTGAGCAATTTAATGAAAATTACTGTGAACTTTGTTGTGTGAATCCCGGCTTGCCATCAAGTGGTATCAGAGCGGGAGCTCCTGAGCGTGTAACAGATCGCCGGAGAGAGGCAGTTACACCAGGATCTGTGGGAGGATTTAAAAAATATATATATATATATATAATGCCTCCACGAAGAAACCGTGGCGGGGTAGGAAATGTGGTGCCGGTCGAAGACTTTCGAGCCTTGCAGAGACAAGTTCAAGCCCTGCAAGCAGAGTTACGCAGAAGGCACGAGCCCGGAAGGGATGAGGAAAGTGAGGACGAAGTTGAAGAAGAAGACCAATCTGAGGAAGAGGAAGAGGCTATGGATCCTGCACAAGCCCGGTTGTACAAGGCCATCTCTCAGATTGGAAAGCAACCAAAAATGGAGGTTTCCACATACTCGGGTAACTTAAATCCAGAAGAAGTGATTGACTGGATAAATGATTTAGAGGAGTATTTCGAGTACGAGGAGGTTGAAGACCCTAATCGGGTCAGATTTGCTAAGACCAAGTTGAAGGGTCATGCCAGCATTTGGTGGAGGGGAATACAATTGGAGTTGGAGAGGAACAGAAGAGGGAAGGAGAGAATAACAAGATGGGACAGAATGGTGGAGAAGCTGAAAAGACAGTTCATCCCGACAGATTACGAGTTGGATCTGCTAAGAAAAATGCAGAGTTTGAGACAGACAAACAAAACTGTCCAAGAGTACACCGAGGAGTTTTACAAGATCTCCATTAGAACTGGGCATTTAGAGGCAAACAAAGAAAAGGTGGCCCGTTATATCAATGGGTTGAGACTCGGCATCCAGGAAGAACTGAGCCTGGTTCGGGTAAGCACCATTGAGGATGCTTACCAATTTGCCTTAAAGGTGGAAGAAAAGCTAAATAGGCGGTTTGAAGGCAAGCAAAGAGGAAGGGGCCGTGGTGGAAGAACTGGTGGGAGGACCAGTGGAGAAAAGTACAAAGACCCGAAGAAGACTGGTGAAGCCAGTAGTAACCAGGATCAAAGGGAAGAGGATGTTTATCAGCCCCGAGATCAGAACAGCTACCCAAGAGGACGGGGTGGGTCTGGACGAGGATTTGGAAGAGGAGTATTTCGTGGGACATGTTTCCACTGTGGTGAAGAAGGACATCGGGCATTTGAGTGTCCACAACACCGAGAAAGGATGAACAAGAGGCCTGAGGGTCCAGCCAGGGCTGCTGTGGCAGAGGAAGATGCTGAGTCTGAGCATTCCGAAGAAGCGGAGAGAGGGGAAGCAATGATTGTAAGAAGAGTCCTGTTGAATGAGGAGAAGGACACAGATCAGAGAAGAAGTTTATTCCGCACCAGATGTAAGTGTGCGGGCAAAGTTTGCAATATTATTATTGATAATGGTAGCACGGATAACCTGGTTTCAGAAGAAATGGTTACAAAGCTACAGTTGGAGAGGAAGAAGCACCCGCATCCATACCGGGTCGCATGGCTACAGAAGGACCACAGAGCTTTGGTCAATGAACAGTGCTCCGTTAAATTTAACATTGGAAATTACTGTGATGAGGTCCTGTGTGACATCCTGCCCATGGATGCTTGCCACATGTTGTCGGGGAGACCCTGGCAGTTTGACCGGAGTGCAGTGCATGATGGTCGTGCCAACACCTACTCATTGACAAAGAATGGTGTACGCCATAAACCGAAGCCCTTAAAGGATGCAGATGAAAAGGTATGTAACAACTCCAGAATTTGTTTAGTTGAAGGGAGAAAGTTCCTAGATGGGTTGAAGCATGAACATTTATGTTATGCAATAATCCCTAGAGTTAGGGAGAAGGAATGCCAGGATACCCCAGCAGAAGTCCTAGACCTGCTGGAGGAATTTCCAGATATTGTGTCTGATAATGTGCCGGAGGGTTTACCCCCAGTAAGGAAAATCAGCCACCATATAGATTTGGTACCGGGATCAAGCTTGCCAAATAAAGCTGCACACAGGATGACACCTGTAGAAACTGAGGAGTTAAACAGACAGGTCCAGGAGTTGCTGGAGAAAGGATTGATTAGGGAGAGTCTTAGCCCGTGTGCAGTGCCTGCAGTACTAGCACCCAAGAAGGATGGGGAGTGGAGAATGTGCACAGACTCTCGGGCAATCAATAAAATCACTATCAAATACAGATTCCCATTGCCAAGGATGGATGATATAATGGACTGTTTAAGTGGGGCTGAGTACTTCACGAAGATTGACCTAAAAAGTGGGTATCATCAGATCCGTATCCGAGAGGGAGATGAATGGAAGACAACCTTCAAGACAAGAGAAGGCCTGTATGAGTGGTTGGTCATGCCATTTGGGCTGTCCAATGCACCAAGTACCTTCATGCGACTGATGAATGAAGTACTGAAAGAATTTCTGGGAAAGTTTGTCATTGTTTATTTAGATGATATATTGATATTCAGTAGAACCCTGGAGGAACACCTGATGCATATCAGGAGGGTTTTTGAAAAGCTGCGGGAAGAGCAGTTATTAATAAATCTGAAAAAGTGTAATTTTGTCAAGAAGGAGTTGGTATACCTGGGGTTTGTAATCTCAGCAGAAGGTCTGAAGATGGACCCCGAGAAGGTGAGAGCCATCATCGAATGGCCTACCCCAAGAAGCACAACAGAAGTGAGGTCATTCCATGGTCTAGCCAGCTTTTACAGGAAGTTCATAAAGAACTTCAGCAGCATTTGTGCACCTCTCACAGAAACAATGAGGGGGGATAAAAAAGAGTTCAAGTGGACATTAGGGGCTGAAAGGAGCTTTGATACATTAAAGAGAAAGGTCACAGAACAACCTGTTTTGGCACTTCCAGACTTTGACAAGGTATTTCAGGTGGACTGTGATGCCAGTGGCAGTGCAATAGGGGCTGTACTGAGTCAAGGAGGCAAGCCAGTTGCTTATTTCAGTGAGAAGTTAAATGATGCTCGGAAAAAGTATTCAGTTTATGACCAAGAATTTTATGCTATAGTTCAGGCTCTGAAAAAGTGGAGACACTATTTATTGCCAAAGGAGTTTGTACTATTTACTGACCATCAGGCTTTACAGTACATTAACAGTCAGACAAAACTGAATCAAAGGCACATGAAATGGGTAGAGTTCCTCCAAAGTTATACCTTTGTGCTGAAGCACAGAAGTGGGAAGTCAAACAGAGTTGCAGATGCCTTGAGCAGAAGGCAGACTTTACTGATTAAACTGACAGTGGAAGTAGTGGGATTTGAAGAACTGAAGGGTTTGTACCCTGAAGATCCGGATTTTGCAGAAGCCTGGACGGCTTGCTCGATACCTGTTACTGTGGACAGGACAAAATGGTTGGATTTCTTAATCCAAGATGGAATGTTGTTCAAAGGAAGTAAATTATGCATTCCAAGAAGTTCCATGCGGGAAAACTTAATCAAAGAAAAGCACAGCGGAGGACTGGCTGGGCATTTTGGTCGGGATAAGACCATTGCCCTGGTGGAGGAAAATTACTACTGGCCACAACTTCAGCAAGATGTGCGGAAGTTTGTGCAAGGTTGCAGAATATGCCAGATGGCAAAAGGTGTAAAGCAAAACACAGGGCTGTACCAGCCATTACCTGTACCTGAGAGGCCATGGGAGGACATAAGCATGGATTTCATTCTTGGATTACCGAGAACACAGAGGGGAAATGACTCTGTATTTGTGGTGGTTGACCGGTTCTCCAAAATGGCACATTTTATTCCCTTCCAGAAGACAAGTGATGCAGTTCACATTGCAGGGTTATTCTTCAAGGAAGTGGTACGACTTCACGGTCTACCAAGAAGCATAGTTTCTGACAGAGATACAAAGTTTGTTGGGTATTTCTGGAGAACTTTGTGGAAGAAGTTGAAGACAGATCTGAAATTCAGTTCTGCATACCACCCACAGACTGACGGACAGACAGAGGTGGTGAATAGAAGCCTAGGTAATTTGCTGAGATGCTTGATAGTAGATCAACCCAAGGGATGGGATTTAGTTTTACCGCAGGCGGAGTTTGCGTATAACAGTTCAGTCAATAAGAGCACCAATAAATCTCCTTTCCAGATAATATACGGGAACAGCCCAAGAAATGTGTCTGAACTGAGAAAGTTGGACAAGAGAGAAAAGTGCAGTGCCGAGGCAGAAGAATTTGTGGAACATATGAAAAGTCTGCATGAAGAAGTAAGGAAACAAATTATAAAAATGAATGCTCAATATAAGACAAGGGCAGACCAGAAGCGGCGGTTCAAGGAGTTCAAAGTAGGAGATGAGGTCATGGTGCATCTCAGGAAGGAGAGATTTCCTGCCAAGACTTATAACAAATTGAAGATGAAGAAATTTGGGCCATGCAGAATACTGGAGAAACGGGAGTCAGGAAATGCATATGAAGTAGAATTACCAAATTGGCTTGACATTTCACCTGTTTTTAATATTTCAGATTTAGTGGAATATCATGAAGGGGAAGGTACAGAGGTACCAAGTGCAGAATTGTGGCAAATTCCAGCATCTACTCCAACCACCAACGAGGTTGAGGAGATATTAGACACTCGTGAGGGCAGAAGCACCAGAAATAGACAGTATTCTGAATACTTGATAAAGTGGAAGGGCAGGCCTATTGAAGATGCGACTTGGTTGTCGAAGATGGAGGTTGACCGCCTGGGTCTTCCCCCAACAAAACAGAAGTGAGGATCACTTCTAATCTACCCCGGGTGTCTGATGCAGGAGCATCCGGTGTCAATATGAGAAATCTTGCATCCTTTACGTATTTTCTTTAAGTTCTTGAATTTTGAAGTATTTTGGTTCTCTTTCGGGGGAGGAAATGATGTGAAGCAGAAAGGGAAGTTGTTAGAAGAGCTAAAGCAAGGGTTGGAGTGAGGTCGCGAAATCGTGACATGTCACGAAATCGTGACCTCAATGGCTGCGGCAAAGGCAGGGCGAGTTTCGTCGTGATATCGCGACGTCGCGATATCGCGACGGTTTTGTTAGCCGAAGCGAAAGTTGCGGAGGGGTCGCGATATCGCGATGTCGCGATATCGCGACGATTTTATAGGCTATGGCAAAAGGCGGAGGTGAGGTCGCGAAATCGTGACATGTCACGATTTCGTGACACGTCGCGATTTCGCGACCTCAAAGGCAGTAACAAGTGCAGGGTGTATTTTGTCATGATATCGCGATGTCACGATATCGCGACGTCGCGATATCGTGACATTGTTTCAAAGTTGAGAGCGGGGCGACAGTTGGGTCGCGATATCGCGACATGTCGCGATATCGCGGCCAGAGAAAAGTCAAACTAAAGTAAACACGCGGATGGTCGGACAGGGCGGAATCGACACGTGGCTGCCACGTGTGTTAAAGGCGACGCAACCAGTTGAGGTAGGGTTGAATTTGACACGCGGAAGCATACATGTAATAGGTCAAAAGGTGAGGTCCACGTAGTCTGAAAAGAAAGATAAAGATGTCGACCATGCATGCATATGTATCTTTTTATTATTGTTTCTGGAAGAACCGTAGTTACAGGTGATAGACTTAATGGCGGAGACAGCGGTACATAAGAACAGTCAGATTAAAACGGCAGGTGCAGGGTATGGGAAGCCATTAATGCAAGCTTCTGGACGGATCGGGCAGTTGCCCATTTATGGCAGAAAACAAAAATTTGAAAATGCAACCGGGGGAAAATCGAATTTGAAATTGTTGTTGAGCGGGAGCATTAATTGCGGGAAGGGCCGAGACCTCATCAAAACCGGGGAAATTGGTAAGGGAATGGGATGGTGAGTTCGGGATAGAGGGGGAGAGTTGTATGCCTGGAAAGACTACTGTATAAACTGTATTGAGCAATTTAATGAAAATTACTGTGAACTTTGTTGTGTGAATCCCGGCTTGCCATCAAGGACGTTGTAAAAAAATTTGAACACTAGGTTGCAGTTCAGTAGTGCTTACCACCCATAGACCGATGGGCAAACCGAGGTAGTGAATAGAAGCTTTGGAAACCTCTTATGATGCATAGTTGGAGAAAAACCAAAACAATGGGATTTAGCCTTGTCACAAGCTGAATTTGTATACAATAGTTCAGTGAATAGGTCAACAGGTAAATCTCCTTTTAAAATTATTTATGGTCAAAATCCTAGAGGTGTATTAGATTTTGTTGAGTTACCAATTTGGAAACAAGTTAATGATGATGTAGAAGCATTTGCTGAGCATATCTATAAAGTGCAAGAGTCCGTGAGGGAAAAATTGTAGAGTAGTAATGCTCACTACAAATAGTCTGTTGATGCACACAGAAGGGTGAAAGTGTTTGAAGAGGGTGATATGGTCATGGTTCATATTAGGAAAGAAATATTTCCTAAGGGGACGTATAAAAAACTAAAACTTAAGAAAATTGGGCCATGCAAGATTTTGAAGAAGATCAATGATAATGCCTATAAAGTGGAGCTACCCGATGAATTTGATATTTCACCCATTTTTAATGTTTCTAATTTATTTTAGTATCCTGATACTTTCGATGATGGTTAATTACAAGATACAGTAACTTGAGCACGATAGATGCCTAAGAA
Organism: Wollemia nobilis; assembly: GCA_028583015.1. Taxonomy (NCBI): domain Eukaryota; kingdom Viridiplantae; phylum Streptophyta; class Pinopsida; order Araucariales; family Araucariaceae; genus Wollemia; species Wollemia nobilis. Next base: position 316,023 of record JAQPPZ010000949.1, read on the forward strand.
GGAAAAATACAGAGTTGCACAGGTGCTCGATAAGAAGGTGATCACCACCAAACATGGGAGCTACAATAGATTCCAGGTTCAGTGGGAAGGATTACCACAATAAGATAACACATAAGTTTTGGAGTCAGAGCTAAAGGAAATTGATAACCATAAGATACATGATTTCAATTCAATTGAACTCGTAGGAGTTGAGTTCATTTTTACCAGAGGAGAATGATGCACCTTGCCGGAGCCATAACTTGTGAAATGTACACCCGTTTGCCTTGAAATTTAACAGGTGGTTCCACATGTATGTTCTGCATGAGTCTAATATTTGATTCACCTAACCCTCCAAAAATCATATTTTTGGGACCTAACTCTGACATCTAGTGAAAATTAGCTTTTAGAATAGGTTCCCAATTTTTTTCAATTTTTTTGGATGTTAGAATTTTATTATGTTTTGTTATACCTTAATTTGAGGCCTAATATTTTAAATTAAGGTTCCTTATTGTAATAGGGATGTGTGCACCAAATTTGGATGCAATCCGACTCATTTCTATTTTTAGTAGTTTTTAGAAAAAATATCTATTTTAGTAGTTTTTAGAAAAAATATGTTTTAGGGTTTCTTTGGTTTTTGGTTGCTATATTATGGATTGTAATATTTTGTAGAAGCAGTGTGAAATCAAGAATGAGAAGAATATTGATTTGCAGGTTTCTTCCATTATATTGCATTTGTGTTATGTGAATGGAGTCCATTTTGTTGGTCTCTTGTAGCTGAGTTTACACCAAAACATATCTAAATAGAGATGTTATAATTTGGTAGCTCTACATTTTTATTTTGAACTAGTAGGTCTCAAAAATATTGAAGCACCAATGAAAGTGGATTTTACTAGTAGTTTGACATTACTTAATTGTCATATTTTACATCCTTGTCTTCTAGATTGCTAATTGAATATATGGAAGTCAATAGTAGTTATATTAAAGTGTATTAAATCCATACTTCTTATTCTCAAGTGTACCCTTTCTTGATATTATTGCACTCTAAATGGTTTGAATTGACATTTGTTTTAGTGATTTTAGAAAGAAGCAAATTAACTTGGTTTATTGGTGTTCGTTTACTTTTGAAACTCTCAATTGAACAACTTTTTTATGTATAATTGTTTGAACTTGAATTCATTTGTAATTATTCCTATGTTATTTAAATTTCCTATTTGTAGTCATGATATGCGGTTCATCCTCTTGAACCACTTGGTAGCTGGTTACATCCAAGTCTGGAAATGTATTTAATTTTTATTATTTTAGTATTTTTATAGCTTGTGGTTGTTTTCTTTTTTTCTTTTTCTTTTTTTTGAATTTACATGGTGGAATCGGTAGTCGCCACGAATCCGGGCAGGCTGTCCAGTTTTTATAGCCGCCACAGTATTCTATGTTGTCCGCCCTGAAGCCGCCACACAGATCTTCGTGCAGTCCGCCCCTATAACCACCATGCCACAATCATTTTAAACCTTTTATGCCGCTGAAAGCACCAGGAAATGGACAAGCGTTATAGCTTGTGGTTGTTATATATGGTACTTGAATTTGTTAATAAACTTAGTTGAGTCGATAACTTTAATATGTTTCATGATATTTTGTGGTGATCCTTCATTAGGAGTTCACCAACCCTATTCCAATATAAAAATATTAATTGAAATTTATATGCCACGTGAAATTTTTTTAATAGTAGCGAATATATATAAAATGCATGATAGTAAAATTATAATAAGAATGGCTTAATACAATTCAAAATAGTTGAATTTTATCCTTAATGACTATAATAAATTAGTAGGTTTGTGAATGTTTGTAACACATGCACGCATACACGTACACGTGTAAATTTATAGTAAAACAATTTTGAATTTTATCCTTAATGACTATAATAAATTAGTATTTTTGTGAATGTTTGTAACACACATGCACGTATACACATACACACGTGTAAATTTATAGTAAAATAATTCATGTTAGGATTATATGCTTGGACACGATCATTTTCCATGTAATATAACCTATTTCAACTACTTGAACTCAAACTAAACAAAAAAATTCAATTATGAATTTTATCTAAAACAAAACTCCGTACACTTATATATATCTAAGACATATAAATAAAAATACTATTAAAAATAATTAGCATAATTTAGTAATGTAAATTAAGAGTCCATGTATTCGTAATATTCTTATATTTTTAATGTAGATAAATATAATTAGAGATCATGTATGTTGGTGGGCTATATATTTTTAATTTAAACTAGTGGGTGTCAAAAGCTTGAAGCACCTAACAACATGGATTTTACTAGTCGTTTGACATAACTAAGTTGTGATAGTTTCCATATTTTCCTTCTAGGTTATTGATTGAACCTATGGTGGCTCATAGCAATCATATTCAATTGAAGGGAACACATGCTTATTTTTATTAAGTAGATCCTTCCTCAATATTTCTAGACTCTCAAGCAGTTTGAAATGATACTATGTTTTAGTGGCTTTAAAAAGTGGAAAAATGAGTTGGTTTAATGGTGATACTTTACTTTTTGCACTCTTTTAAACTGCTTATTTTGTATAGATTTCTGATTTTGCATATATTCTAAATTAGTGTTCTATACTTTAATATTCTTAGACGTAGTCATAATACATGGTTTATCCTCTTGATCCACTTGGCAACTAGTTCCATCTATTTATAATGGTGTCTAATACTCTCAATGATTTTAATATTTTTATAAATGTAGTTGTTAGCTATGATACTTATATTTGTGGTTCAACTCAATTGAATTTATAATTTTTTTTTTTTTGTCGAATGGCATTTGGTGTAATGGCAGTTGTCTAGTTATTATCATCCATGTGGTTGGAGAGCTGATATTTGTAAATATTTGTAAACGATGTTCAATATAAAAAAATATTATAATTTTTTTTTTTTTTATGATTCCTCTTTAGGGGTCGAAAAATTCTATTCAATATAAAGATAATAATTAAATCATATATCACACATGAAGATAATACTAGCAATAGTAAAAATATATTAAATACAGGGTAGTATAATTATAATGTTAAAAACTTGATTAAATATAATATAATTATATTTTATCGTAAATAGTAAAGTGAATGTACATGAAATAAATATATATAAAAAAACTACAAAAATTAATATCACAACTTTGAAAAGTAAACTTAATTTTATTTTAAATGTATAAAATAAAAAATAAAAATACTTTATTTAACAACCATTTTTTACATACAATACTAAATAATCATAAAAAGTTATCCTAAATTTTAATACAAATTTATATGAGATTGAAATGATGAGAATGTTTAAATCTTAAGAAACCAAGATTAAAATTCATGGAAGTTTTCTAGTCTTATACATTTTTAAAAAACAAAGTATATTTGCTTTTATATAAATTAAATCATTTCCTATAAAAACTGAACATGAACCTTTGCCATATAGAATGACCTTGTCATGGAAGATAATTCAATTTAACTACTTCAATTTAAATTTAAAGTTACACAAAATTAAAGTTTTACTTTAAAAAATAAAAATAAAAGATATTAAATAAAATATTATTAAAAAAAATAAAAATTATTTAAAATTTAAAATTTTAAAAATATAATTTATATTTAAACAAATTGATAAATAACCATAATAATTATAAAAAATGTTATATATATATATATATATGAGTTATAGCTCTATAACTTGTGCTTCTACTACTCAATAATAACAAATTATTTTTAAAAATGTTACTATTATTAATAATGTTTTACAACTTAATAGATTAAACAATATGGAATGTTATAATTATCTTTAATAATGTTATTATAATTTATAAGTATATATATATATATATATATATATATATATATATATATATTTAATTTGGTTAGTGTGAGAAACTTCTATGATGGACACTCAGTCCTCATTCCATCATGACTTTTTATAAGAGGGAGAACTAAGCTTATCAACATTATCAACAAAAAATTTAACACATGATCATACACACACCCACCCCTTTAAACACTGGTCACTCCAGTTTAAACCTTAACCCTCCCAAATAAACATAAATCATATAAAATCCTAATGGACTAAAATTGTATCCCATAAATAAACACATACTAAATAAAAGATTCTTATAACCAAAATTTAATTAGATAAAAATACATGATGTTTTTAAAATTCGTTTATATTAATTTGACACACATTGGTCTTATAAGATCCACATACAATTACAAAATTACGAATAGATGCATTTCTCGTCTTTCTCAATCCGTTATTTTTTAGTTTTTTTTCATGAATAACCTTCCCACCCTTGGAAAGCCTTCATCTTGGATCAATAAGGCTGCAAACCCCCCTAATATTATTTGTACGGTCGACTAATTCAATTTATTTCTGCCATAGAAACAGTCAAAGTCGAGCCCTCCTCAAGATTCATGATCGATCCACCTTGGTCAGTCAAATTGCTAGCGCCAACTCTTACCATTTCCCACCTCCCTCGCTGAAAACGATGGAATACATTTTGTCGTCACACTGTCCAAATTCGCTACGACTAATAGAAACCATTGGTCAGTCAAATTGCTAGCACCAACTCTTACCATTTCCTACCTCCCTCACCGAAAAAGACGGCGTACATTTTGACTGACCAAGGTGAATTAATGATCGATCCACTTGGGTCAGTCAAATTGTAGCGCCAACTCTTACCATTTCCCACCTCCTTCACTGAAAACGATAGCGTACATTTTGTCGACACACTCTCCACGCAGACTACTAAAGAATGCTGTCCACATTGGCAACGACTAATAGAAACTAGTTTGATAATATAATCCATTATTATTATTATCCATGGAAATTGTATTCATTATTACCAAACATGAGTATTCACCCGCTACATATGCCCCATCGTGGGTGTTGATTATTGAAGTTGCAGTAACATGCCACCACCTGCCGGTCCGGTTCAGGCAGCAATGCAATTCACTCTTAAAATTGTACTCCTATCTCACTTCAAAGTTTTTATAGCAATAGTCGTGGTTACTTGATTATTTTTCTCTCTTTCAATTCTTCGAATTGACACCTGAAATAATTTAAGAGTGTTGATGATTGTTGTCAGCCAAGAGTCATTTTTTTATCGATTGGACAATGTTGTCAGTACTTTTGGATAAAAGAGGGACTCAGCACCAAAGTCTCTTAATGCTATTGTTAGGTGGGAATAAGCAATTAGCCAAAAGTCATTTATTTATCGATTGGACAATGTTGCCAGCACTTTTGGACAAAAGAGGGACTCAACACCAAAGTCTCTTGATGCTATTGTTAGGTGGGAATGAGGAATCAGCCAAAAGTCATTTATTTATCGATTGGACAATGTTGCCAGCACTTCTGGACAAAAGAGGGACTCAGCACCAAAGTCTCTTGATGCTATTGTTGGGTGGCAATCTGTCCCAGGGTTGGCTAAACCCATATAATGGAGCCTCATCATTATGTAATTAGTTAGTTATGTTGTCCATCCAGTGTTGATTAGTTGTAAATTGTTTGCTTAGGTTCCCACTTTATTTTGACGGGATGGTTTTTTTGGCTGATGATGTTAACCACGTGGCAGGTTTATCCAATTTTTTTTTTTTGTAAAAATGTATTCTAATAATTTTTTAATATAATACTTTTTTAACATAAAAAATTTCCAGTAACATTGGTTACATGTATTGTAAAGGGAGGAAGAGAATAATTAGTGTATTTCACCTTTCAACAATAGAACCTATAGAGTTCTCCATCATAACATTACCACTCATGAGTGTTCAACACTCCAATAAAGGTATAGATACAAATTACTAGTAGGTTGGAGAGTACATCAAGAAAGTGCCAATCTATCTATACGTAGTCACATAAAGTATGCAACTTAATACTAATGAATATAATAATTATTATGAGTCATAACTTTGGCCAAAGTATTTCTCATAAGTTTTTATTTTTATACCTAGGAAGTAATCCTAAATACTACTATTTAATCCACCCATTAAATCCTATTAAAATCTAGTATGAAAACATGTATTCAACAACCTAATGTTATTTATCCATGTGTATCCCATATCGGCGTTCTCACACAATCCTATTGTGGACAATAAAATGTGCAATTTCATTATATGTAAGTCAATGTTACAACTTTGATTTGATAAATACCCCTTGGGCTACAATTGAGGGTTTTCCAAGGTGGAATATCTTTACAATCAAGTTTTAAGGCACCTCAAATAGGGAATGGGTTTATGCATACCATCATTGGTTGAGTGAGTCTTCAAAACCTACATACAACCAAAATAAATAGTTAATAGCACCTATGGGTCTACCTCAGTTAGCCCCAGATTTATAAAAGAGTGCAAGAATGAAACTTAATCTATTGCATCAAACAAAACTAAAAATAATTCTAAAACACATTAAAACATTATACTCACCTTTGTTTCTATTTTTTTAGCTTGCAGATGTCTAAAAGTAGTTCCTAACGGGAACCATCCTAGTCGATACGGGTCTAAAAAAAATTGTCCCTATTTAGATGGTTTCTGCTAGTTGAACCTGGTGAAATTTCCCTTCAATGAAAACCTTATATTTGTTGTCAGAAAGCACTATTTTGATTTTGGTAGTTGTCTTAATCTAGACCTATGAGTAGGTTACAAAAGAATGAGATGAACAAAAGGGCATAAAATGACATCAATGGGGTTAGCACAAGAGAGGGATTGTATACAAGTGGAGGTTGGAGTGATTTTGGCAAAGTTTCTCTAAGAACTTATCACCTTCTTACGAATGAAAGCAATGGGGCCTATTTATAGAATTTGGAAAGGGTTAGGAGGGTGTAAGGTGGCATGTGAGGTGGCATGGGTGCACCATGCCTCATCAATGAGTTTGGGTGGAGAAAGTCCTCACCCCACCCATATGCATTAAATGAGCATGGGTGCACCATGCCTCATCAATGCATAGGGGTGGAGAAAGTCTTCACCCCATTTAAGTCATGCGCATGATAGTCTTCATGTCATTTTTGCACATGGGTGGAGAAATTCTTCATCCTATTTAAGGCATTGAATGAGCATGAGTATGTGGATATTAGGGGGTAAGGTAGTGTAAATAGTAAATATTAACACCAAAACAAATAACAAATCAAAACAAGCAATCATGCACAATAAAAAGAGTGATTTTATATTGACTTATGGAGCCTTTGATCTCCTCTTTTACACCATTAATATACCTTGAATCACAAAGGGGTTTTACAAAATATGCTTGTTTTAATGATACAATGATTAAAAGGGTGAAACCCTTTTGCTTGATCAAACAAATGCAATGTTTCCAAATTTTATCTGCTATAAACAAGTTGTTGAGTGGGCTTGTGTATCCTTTATGGGGCCACTCCAGCTGCAACAACTATCCAATAAATTATCACCTATACCTGCACAAAATCAAACCATAAAATGGATCAATAGCACATGTGGGACCTCCATTGTGTGAGGCCCTCTTCAATATAAAATATAAATCTACAAACCCTTGTTGGAATGCTTGTGAAATGTGAAACAGAATACAAAAAATGTAAATAAAAATAAAATAGTTGCCTTGTCAATACCTGATTGCGATCTATGCTCTTGAGGGTTTAAAATGTTGTTGCACGGATGCTAGAAAATGTTTGAGGGCTCGTTGGACATGGTCCAATATCTGACGAATGCCTTGAAGTTTTGTTAGACTGTAATGGATTCCCTATAGCATTTGGTAAATGCCCTAGGAATTTGTAGACTATGATGGACACTCTACAACATCTAGATCTGGTTTGCAAAAGCAGCGGTGATCAAACAATGAGTGTGACGATGACTAGAGTTCATGAAAATGTTTGTGTGCTATCTCTTTGCTAATGTTCCATCCTTATTCACCAAAAGTGAATGATTGCCTTTGATTCATGTTAGGGTTTGATGATGGAAACGAGTGATCAGGATTAAATATTTATGAGCAACTAATATTATAATTTTAATGCACAATAAGGATTGCAATTAATGAGTGGTAAGGATTGCCACATGGCATGCTAATATGGAGTTTTCATGAATGGCTCATATATATATATATAACAAATGATGAGTGGACGATGAATGGATATGATTTGATGTCTTCAAATGTTGCTTTTTGTATTGTATTGCATGAAACACAATGCGATGCAAAAATAAGAGACACCTGGATTTATGGAATGGACTCTTTCCTTAGCATGTAAGAATATTTTGAAAATTTTGTGATTTTGGCTTACCTCCTTAATTGGTGAATGAGTGAAGCATGAAAACCACAAGCCAATTGACTGAATGTGGATGATGCAATGGATGTGTATGATGTATGTAGATGTTGAAAATAAAAATCAAGTTGGTTACCCCAAGTTTGGGGTGGTTCTATGCTATCAAAAATTTACCTTTTGGTATCATTAAAATGCAAAAATGATGAAGTAAAAAAACCAATCACCCTAGGAGCTCTCTGTCCTAGTGACTATATCAAATTATTGAATGCCAAATGATGAAGTAGAGAAACCAATCACCCTAGGAGCTCATTATCCTAGTGACTGTATCAAATTCCTTAATGCAAAATTATGAAATATAATTTTTTTCGTGATTGTAACCCCACGGAGAGGGTGTCAATGACAATTTTGGGCAACTCATCTTGAACACAATCTCACTCAAGAAATGAGAGACACAATTGATTTTGTTTTCAAACAACATGAGTTTGGATGATGATTTTGAACAAACATCCTTATGGTGATCTACCCATCCTACCAAATTGCAAGGATAACCAATCGTTGCAATCACTAGGCGACTAGATTAAATCACTAGATATGAAGTTCAATTGATAATGTAGGGTGACTTGATGATGTGAAATAATTATGTAAAAGCATTTATGAGTTGATTTTGATATTTTATGAAATTTTGGATTTTTTTGGGATGTTTTGAAGTCTTTCTAGGTGTTTATGTGACTTTTGGTTGCATTCAAAATTTAGACACCCAAATCAATCCATGTTATCACAAAATGTGATACGATGAAGTGATGAATGCTTGGATAAACTTTGTGGGGTTTTGTTATCTTTTGAGGCCCTTTTGAAACCTTTTGTAACATTTTAAACACAAACACCAACCTATGTATATATCTCCATACACATAGGACAATGTCTATCATTCTAAAAATGTAATGGGGCATTTGAGTGTAGGAAAAAAATCCGCCTCCCAGAAGAAGAAGAAATGATTATTATATTTGCATAAATTTTATTAGTTTTATCAATTTTTATTAAAATGTACAAGTGGTCAAAACGTAAAAGTAGGTGTAAATGTACAAGGTTTCAAATGTACAACTTGAAATTTCAATGAAATTAGGTAAAATATGTATTTGGGATGAATTTGATAAAAATCAAATTAGACATAGTAAAACCTTGTAATTAATTATTTTGAGATAATTTGTGATGGCAGTTGTAATTAATGCGATGCCTCAAGATTTGCTTTGGAATATCTTGGGAATGCATTATGTAACCACCATTTAATTTTTCAATATTTGGATATAGTTATTGGTAGTTCTAGGTTGTTCATGGTAATTTTGTTGATTGTATTCATTGTTGATGTCCATTTTTTAGCCCATTCATGGTTATTGTGGTCAATAATGATGGATGTAATGTATAGGAATACTTATAATGTGAATATATCAGTAAAACATATTTTATTCTAGGCTTTTTTGAATTCCATTGTATTTATTATTATTACATGTTGTAGATTTTGAATGATCAAATTGCTATGCTAGATTGATGGGATTACAATGGAAATGGCTTCTGATGTTCCTACAACCTTAATGTGATAGTGAGTAATGGTTTCACAATGAATTATGGCTATACAAAGATGTCATATGTGAAATGTATGATTTATGAAAACATTGGTTATGATACTAATTCAATGCTATTGAATTAAGGTTTGCACGTTGGAAGGAAAGTTAACCATTGCAATAGGAAATCATTCAAAAACTTGTCCTGAAGAGATATTTCATATAAATTGAAAAATATTTAAGTGAAGGATTCATAAAGGGTTTAGAAAAATCATACAACCTAACCCCATATCATACAAATGATCATTTTCCAAATTTGGAAGTAAACTTGCTTGATAAAAGTTGCCATTTATGTGAATTTTGGTGTATCAAAGAAATGGATTACAAAAGTAATTTATTGGATTGCAAAACCATTTTTGGTGAATTGAATAAGTGGAAAATCATACAAGTATTAGTTTTATATGATTTGGATTGTAAAATTGTATGATTTATAGTCTGTACAATCAGTTTTGTAATATTGACATACAAATCAAATCATACAAGTTGTATGATTTGGGTAAGATTTTTTAAAAACCTTGGAAATAATTACCACACCCTCAAAATAACCTCCATCCTATAGAAATACTACACCCTTATGCTAAATTTTGCATCGTTGCCTTATAAAAATTTGGCATTTTTGTTAAAAATGGATGAAAATTATTGCAATTGAGAACCTACAAAGTGATAAATTGTGAGTAATACTAAATTGGAGGTGAACGATAGACACAAGTGTGCAAATGCATAGGAAATAGGATCACATAGAAGATATCCCAATTATAAGGAGCACAAAAATTGCTAAAAGAATGAATGTGAGCAGTGTTGAATACAATATATGTGAACTAGTGATAGAACAAGTATGGACATCTAACGAAGGAGATATTGAGATTTTGGATACTTTGATGATTGAAACAAAAGAAGAGGATAAATAAGCACCTAAATTTGAGGATAACGTTGGTGTAAGTGAAGATATTAATGAGGAAACTATGCAAGGTCGAGGTGAGTGGATGGTAACACCTGACAAAGTTATAGATAGATTACAAAGGAGTGTGGTGGATGATAGTTAGGCACTAGAGCAATAGTGTGTGAGGTCTCAAGAGGAAATACCGGGACCACAACCTACACACTAGTAAATTATTATATAGAGTGAAGATGCATAGGATATTGGAATATGACTATTTGGTGAGTATAATATACCTCAAGTAGACACTTTTGACAAGGACCAACATAGTGAGTCACCTACAAGAAGGAATCATTCAAGGATTCTAGGAGATACTTCATCAAGTGAAGAGGAGGGACCACTAGCAATGGCTAACTTAGTCAATCACATAGGAAAGCAAATATGCCCATCCTTTAAGGGTGAAGGAAAGGAATACCCAACAAGAAAAATCAGGATATGCATAACCATTTGGAAATCAAATGGTGTGGATCAACCAGATGAATGGTTGTGACTATTCCTTAGTACATTATGAGGACTCTCCATAGATTGGTATTTTAAATGACAAAATACATCAATTTTTAGGATTGGAACACAATGAAAGATGAATTCATTGAGGATTTTCACCCTTTGAAGGATTATGGAGATATTGTAACTAAAATCTATACCACTAAGAAAAAAACTGATGAAAATGTATAGTCATATAATCATTGACTAAAGTAGTTGTTGGACAAGATGCAAATGCCCTTAGCAGATGTATTGGTGAAATTATGGTTTGTAGATGGGTTTCCACCAAAATAGATGGTTTTCTACCCAAATATTCCACATATGAAGAAACTTTGGATAATGCAAGGAATTTTGAAAGCAAGGTGAAACAAACAATAGAAATAATGATATCACATTCTAAGCGTGATGATTCAGATAATGACGAAGATGATACTATACAAAATATAGTACAATAATTTTCAAAGGAATTTGATAAGATAATAAAAGAGGTGAAAGGTAAATTTAAGCAAGATAAGAAGGATATTCAATGTACAGAATGTAAGTCCGAAAGCCACACAAATGTTATTTGTTCTTGAAAAAACTATTGTAACATTTGCAATATACTTTGATATGAAGTGGTACAATTTCTATTTAATGCAAAGGTGCATCCACAAGTTCTTTCAATCCAATAGTGGGATGATAAATTGAAACCTCTTGGGAGTGGCTAGTAGGCTAAAAGTGGTGATTATAGTAATAACCTAAGAGGGGGAATACAATACCAAGGCAACCAATAGGGAGGCCAAATCCACTTGTAGTATGATTCAAAAGGAATACCAATCATACAATGCCATAATTTCTAGAAGTGGAGGCAATTTTTGGGAATAATTGTAATTCACCATTAGAAATAAGAAATACAATAGACCAATGATACACACATGTGTCTATGGTGTGGTTGAGGAAACCACAAAGAAACGAATTGTCCAAAGCAAGCAAGTTCTAGTAACTTATAGAATGAGAACTTTTTGGACATTAAGGTACCTCCAGTTAGAGAGGAAACCAAAGAATTCCTAGAAATGAAAAATAAATAATTACCCTAAACCTACAAAATAAAATAAGCAATTGCAAGTGGTGAAAAGGGTACTTGAGGAAGAAGCACAAAAAGCAAAGCAGTTAAGACTAGTAGGAGAAAAATAGTTAAAAAAGACATCAAAAGGTAAAGAAGTTGTGCAAAATCTAGTAGCACAAGTCCTGAATACAACTATTGAGATTAAGGTGGATAGTTTATTAGAACCCATCCCATAATTACATAAATTAATGACAGAAGAGATAAAACCTCATAAGGTGATGGAAGTCCAGGGCCAGTCAATCAAGGAAGAAAAATAAAATGACTATTTTATGGATCCAACCATATTGATGAATGATGTTGCGAAGAAAGCAACATTAGTCCATATGGAGATCTTGGGGCACAAGTTGATACAATTAATTATGGATGGAGGATCCAGTGTTAATGTGTTACCTAAGAATACTTTGTAGGATATTGGTGCTCCATCATTATGGGTACCTATATTCCTATTGTATGCTGCTACCTACTATGGTATTAAGATAAAGGATGTCTTGATAGTACGACAAGTTATAATAGCTGACCAAGAATTCATCTTGGATTTCATTGTTATTACCATGCAAAAGTTGGTATTTGACACTTTTTTAGGGAAACGATGGCTACAAATAGCTAAAGTTAATCAAAACTAGGTAAAGGACTAGATCACCTTCAAGAAAGGACAACACAAATACATGATTAATTTGAATAACCAAAGTATCAATGAGAATATGGCCACGATCAATAAGTCAGTTACTTCTTTTGGTGATGAGAATTATGAACCTGATAAAAAAGGGATGTTGTACCTAAATGATTGTAGCAAATATGAATCTTGATCTAATAGAAAACTCCTTCATTGGTAAATGGAGGATTACAAGGTTTTTTAGCCCACATGTCTCTATATTAATATAGAGAAGATCACAAAAAAATAAGATGAGGTGAAGGTCATCTCCAAATCAAATAAAGAAGAAGAGGAAAAATGGAAATTCCCTAAACTTTTTGTAGAATATATTATAGGAGATGCTAAAATAGATGCAATACTAGTGCACCCAAAAAATGTAGAAAAAGCGATAACAGATCCTAAGAAAATTAACTACGAGGGACCTTAGATAGTGTATGTAAACCTAGGAACAAAGGAAGAACCTAGAATGATCCACTATGGTGATGATTAGAACCCAGTATTGAAAGCAACAACTTTCAAGATATCCTTGGAGTATAAGGATGTCTTTTATTCAATGTAAAAGGACCTGAAATATGTACCACAAAAATTATATGTCCACAATATCATGTTAATTCCTAGGGCACAAACAGTGATAATAATACCTTATAATATGAACCCTAAGTATGTTGCACTAGTGAATGCAGAAATAGAAAATATTTTAGATGTAAGAATCATTTTTAGAGTCACTACTAGCGACTAGATTTCACCTATTGTCGTCACCCTAAAGAATAAAGTGGTTAAGATCAGAATATGTGTGGAATTTAGGATCCTGAATGCAGTGACGATCAAAGATCCCTTCCTAATTCATTTCATAGATTCCATTATGGAAGAGGTCATAGGACATGAAATTTATTCATTCCTATATGGGTTATATGAGTACAATCAGATAATTATAACCAAGGGAGATAAGTTAAATACTACATTTATTGTGGAAAATAGCATCTATGCATATAAATGAATGATATTTGAAATATGTAACACCCCAGCCACATTTCAATGCATTATTTTGTACATATTTGATCAATTGGCAATAGGGAACTTTAAGGTATTTTTAAGTGATTGGTCCATTTATAGTAAGATAAAAGACCATCTACCTAGTATCAGTGAATGTATGAGCAGGTGTAGGAATGCACAAATCTCCCAGAATATGGAAAAATATTTTTTGATGGTACCTTATCAAAAAAAAATTGGGACATATAGTGTGTAGTGAAGGGTTGAAGATGGATCCTAATACAATCTATGTTATATTACGCATGGAGGATCCATATGATGTGAGCTCATTAAAAAACTTCATTGGATCCATGGGATACTATCGAAGGTTCATCGAGAACTATGCACATCTGTCCTAATTGGATTCTTTGACTAAGAAGAATGTACCTTTCAAATGGATAGAGAAGTACCAAGGATATTTTGAAGAATTGAAAGCTAAACTTGTCATAAATACCATTTGGTGTTCCCTAATTGGTATACGGAATTCCATGTTCATATTGATGCCTCAAACTTTGCGATTGAATGTGCATTAGATCAAGAAGGATAGTTTAGGCTAGATCAGCCTATCTTTTTTACAAGTTTCCTATTGTCATGAGAAAAGGGGAATTACAGTAAAACAAAATAAGAAGCTTTAGGGATGGTATATGTAGTACAGAAATTTAGGTATTAATTATTGGCAAACCCTTTTTCCTTCTACCTAAATCATTGTACCTAATAAATAAGCCAGTAATACAAGGACATGTCAACGAGTGACTCATCACATTACAAGAATTGATATTTTGAGTAGAAGTTCAACCAGGTAAAAAGAATGTGATTGTAGACCAGTTATCTCGAATACAATCAAGATATCCTATAGGAATAGGGATTCCAAATGAATTCTATGATGCATAGTTATTTTTATTTAATGTTGTGCCATATTGGTACATGTTGATAGGTCAATATTATCCACATGTGAGTTGCCACAAGATATGACGGTCATGAAGTCAGCACCTTTTAAGTTGATAGCTATATTGTTGTATAAAATAGGAGTTGATGTTATCCTATGAAGATGTGTGATGGACGAGGAAGTCAAAGTGATATTGAAGGAATCTCATGAAGGTTTGACAGGGACACGTGGGGCTATATGCCACTACTCAAAAATTACTACTAGCAGGATTATGGTGACCCATGCTATACAAAAATGCAAAATAATATGTATGAGCATGTGATACTTACCAAAGAACAAGGAAAATAGAATGATGAGACTTTATGCCCTTGCATCCATTATAACCCTAGGAGTTATTTGAAATATGGGTTTGGACTTTGTTGGACCATTAAAAACTACCCGTAGGAAAAAATTTCGATACATCATGGTAGCTACTGAATACCTAAAAAAATGGGTTGAAGCAAGAGTGCATCAGATAACATAACAAAGAGTACAACTCAATTCTTGTATGAATAAGTGATTATAATATTTGGTATTCCAATACAAATAACAAGTTATCAAGGAGGTCACTTTTTGAATGATATTATCAAAAGCTAATGACAGATTTCAAGATTTTGTATTCCCTATCTAATCTATATTTTACCCTAGAGCCAATGGGAATGAAGAGACAACTAACAAAGTCTTTGTGTCAACCTTGTACAAAATCTATGGGATAGAAGGATTAGATTGGGATTAAAGGTTACCATATGTTATTTAGATATACCAAACCACCTTTAAACCAACAATTGACCATACATCATATCAGTTAATGTATGGTTGGGAGGCAGTAGTGCCAGTGGAATTATTGGTACCAAGTTTGAGTGTAGCTATGGAGGATTGCTTAGGTGACCAAGAAAGTCTAAAGGAAATATTGGTGGCACTAATAAATTTGGATGAGAGAAGAGTCATGGCACAGTGGGTGATTGAGGTGGCCCAAAAGAGGAGGAAGTTGTGGCATGATAAGCACCTTCAAAAATTAGAATTTAAGCAAGGTGACTTAGTTCTAAAATTTAATGGGAAATGGGAAATAAATCTAGGGAAGTTGAAGTCCTTGTGTCTTGGTCCCTTTTTATTTATGAAAGTGATGGATAATGGGGAATTCAAACTACAATTTTTGAATGGAACCAAGATGCCTGACACTTTTAATAACTCAAAGTTAAATCCTTATACAGTGTAGTGTCTATTTATTTAGATAAAATTGAAATAAGATGAAGAGAGGAAGCTTGATTCGATGAACCACAAAGAAGAACTCAAGTTCCATTACGGGAGGACCCTAACATAGGACTAGCATGCCTATTTGAATAAGGGGAGGAGACAAGGCCAATCATCAAACATCAAGAATTGGTACCTTGACCCGGTGAGTGAAGAATGATGAGAGTCCATGTAAGTTTTGCAGATGGTATTTAATGTATTGAAGAAGACAAAGAATATATTCCTCCAAATGAGAGAGAGAACCAAGAATTAGTACCGTTAGCAACCCAATTAGAGTAGGGATGTGTGTACCCACATTTGGAGAATAGAGAACTACCTCAACAAACAAAAGGTCAAAGAAGGATATTAATAATGGTATGGTATGAATACCGAATGAATACCTTTGATACAAAAGTTCCAAAGATGAATAGAAATAAAACTATGGATGAATAAATCATCGGACTTACTCTGTTAGCTCAGATAGGATTATTGCAGCAAAGGATGTAACATCAGATCCAACAGTTGCAAGAGAAGTATAAAACATTGCAAGACCATACTGGGAGACTCTGCGAATAAATTATTCAAAATTTGGATATGACAATGCAGGTTGGATGAGCAAAGGATAGCCAAGTTGTAAGAATTAGAGGTTTTTGAGTGATATTTTTTCCCAATTACAAAAATATACTCGCAGTCAAGATTCTACCCAGATATCCTCTCTTGCAAGGAAATATTTGTTATTTCCCCAAGGTTTCTTTTAATGTGTTAAACTTTCTTGCCATGCTTAATAAAATATGAAATGTTAAAATTAATTGGATACCTTAGTGTTGCATATACCTATTAACAAGGGGCCTATTTTGGTATTGATTTTATTTGCAATGATCTTTGTTGTTCATGGAATTTGTAAAAATGTAAAATTATTGATCAAATATCTACTTTGAATTTTGATAAATATTTTATTTGAATATTTGAAAATTTTGATTCTAATTGTTTTATCTCAAATTGTTAACCAATTTTATCTTCTTTTATTAACCAATTTTATCTTCTTTTGTTAAAAATTTTTATCTTGTTTTGTTATGCAATTTTATCTTGTTTTGTTAACCAATTTTGTCTTCTTTTGTTAAGCAATTTTTTCGTCTTTTGTTAACCAATTTTATCTTCTTTTGTTAAGATTTGCTTGAAAATAAAAATAAAATGATTGAATCTAACTTTGCAATTTGAAACTTTGGAATGTCATATTAATTGTTCATTTTAATGAAAAGTTGGAATTTATTGAAATTTCCATTTTCATAAAATGAAATTAATTTGATTATTTGGAAAATGTGCAAAGTTTGAAATTTCAAATTTCCATTAAAAATGTGAATTTGCGTAAACATGAAAATATGAAATTTAATTATGGAATTACCATATCTATTTTTTTGGGGGGGGGTTTAATTTTATTTATTTTTAATATTTTGTAATTGATGAGATTAAAAAAATGTAAAAGGGTTTGGGTTAGAGAAAATAAAATAAAAGGATAAGTCACTAAATTTTTTTAAAACTTTGACCTGAATCTACATAAATGAATATCCTACACTAAACCAACATTAATTTAACCCATATTTACGTAGTCCAACATTAATGTGATGAAATATTCTAAGGGGAAAAAACACAATATATTAAAATTTAAATAAGTCTACCATCGACATGCATAAACTTGTAAAATATTTCCAATATATTGCGAACATAAAAGATATTTCATTAATGCTTCACTTGTAGAATACCAAGATTACATTAATTACAATGGGTGAAATTTGGTGTAATCCAACAACAAGGGAGGATATGTCTTCCACAAACATATAAATCCAACATGCCCTTGCCATAGAAATTCTCCAACCCTCTCTTCATTTGTTTCGACTAATATTTAACAATTTCCAACAACACCTTTATTTCCTTTTTCTTGTTGGCTTCGTAACACTTTCCAAACCATTTTATTTCATCTTATTTTCTCTTTCGCGACTAGTAACTACCATCATCCTTCATTTCATTTGGTAATTGTCATGTCTTCTATTTCATAAGAATTTTTTTTATCACTCATTTACCAAATCTCAAAGCTATTCTTATATCCAACCATTATCTTAATCATACACAAGCTTGTGCTCGATCTAATCCTTTTCCATTGTGAGCGTTGTCCATAAAAAATTACCTTCAACCAATGACCATAGATAATTAATGAATTTCAATTCCAAATCACTATTTGCAGCATATAGAAATGCTCATTCCCTCTGACATTTTACCAATACCATACATAGTGCAATACAATCCATCTAACTTTAGCATTTCCTAGCATAAGCAATGGTGGATAAAAACACCATTACTTGCACATACTTTGATCAAGTATTTGCACCATTTCATCACACTAAAATATTGCAATGATATTGGTAGCACCCTAAGCTATGAAGGACTTAAATATAGCCTTATCATTGGTATTACACAAAATTTACATCCCATGTAAGCATTCACATTTATATTCATTAAAATTTCATTATAACTATTGATTCAAATCCCTAATAGTGATAGAGTGGTGGATTTTATTCTTAGGAAAATCCATATGGCCTCTGTTTTCATCATAATTCCATGGAGAATAACTCACAAGAGAAGGGACCATTCTAAGTGCACCATTTCATACATGATTTTGTATAGCACTCCCGACTGATGATTTCTCATGCATGATTACAAGATGAAGAGATAGGTGGACTAGCTTAACATCACACACTATTTCCATCTAATGAGAGAGATCAAAAAGTAATGCCATTGGAAGACTTCAAACATGATCCATAACTTATAGTACATTTAAAATCATAAATGGGGATTATTGGGTGTTTCAAATCCACATTTTTTGGTAGCATCAGACACATTTCTCTCAATCATCATTGAATGAACATATTTTTTGAGGATAGTGACACCGTAAAGGAATATTATTTTCAAGGATTATTAATTTGAAAGGATATGTACAATAACCATGCTAATGTTGATAGAAATACAAATTTTTACAAAATCTACATATGATGCTGCCAACTATGATTTCAAATCTCCAATATTCTACTTCAATACAATCATGATTCAATAAACAAATGTTTTAATGAAAACATCTCAAACATCTCAATAAAACCACCAACATTGAAGCATTCATATGGGCCACATGGCTTGAGAAAATTCAGATTTTTTCTCGCTTCTCCTTCTTGCCATGAATGACATACAAACCAAACTATAGCAAGTCGATCTACTAGGTAAAATTTAATTCTTCATATATTTAACATCACAACTATTACCACCAACTCTAATTCCCTCTATAATTCCTTCACATGGAAATGACACAACTTCATTAATTTGGGTTATGTTTTGTTCAACTTGGTGGCTATGGTTGTGATAGGCATCTTAACAATATCCACCATTTTAAGACATCAAAATATAATATTTTGGATTGATTTCCCCCAAACCAATATTGGTAAAATTGTGACATTGATCTCCCCTGCACCATTTGGGCTTTGCATAAGGTATGCTCCAAACATGCCACATAACAAGGTACACTATACAAATCACATTCAAGCATATTCATTGTTATTAACTTTGTAGCACATTGTACTTATAAATAACCCTTAGCCTTTTTTCAAATTCTAACTTTGCATAGTAGCCTTCACATGCTTTCCAAAGTTTATTTTACGATGAATAACATGACCCTAAATGGTACGTGATTTTGGTTTTTATTTCATATTTATTATGCTGCTACTTTAATCCCACATTCGCCCTAGGACGACATGTTGAAAATTTAATAAACACGAACAAGCAATAAGTCTTATGACTCAGCCAAGCCACTAGGTGGCCTCTAGAAACTCGTACCCACATTGACCGTACCTCTGCATTGACCACACTCCGGCGTTGCATCTGCTAGTTTGCCAATTCAGGGATTCACCTCAAAAAATGTACCTCTACATGTCAAACCTCAAAAACCATATCTTTGAAAACCATTCCACCATTTTTAAAAATAATTAACTCAAAACAATCACTTTACAAAGCAACATTTTAAACAATTAATTCCAAAAAATTACTTTAAAAAGTAACATAGTAAACAATGAGTTCCAAATTATTTTATAAGGTGACATATATAAACTAGAAATTGACATTTTATATCATATAGTAATTACATTTTATTTTTATTATATTTTGTTTTATTTTTTATTTTTTTTATCTTTTATTATTGTAGGAGAATATGTAGATAATCAAGTAACTTGGAATTGCAAAAACTGTTTAAGGTATGGATTAAAATTTCTCACTAAAAATAGTGGCTCAACTAGACTTCAACATTGATGCCTTTCTTACCTAATGTGGAATTTAACCCATTGAAATTTATGAGGAACTTCTCCTATGAGGATTTAAACTCGAGCTTCCTAAGGTTGACAAAAAGATCTACTATAAAAATAGTTAATGCTAAAATCACAACCATGGTCAACCTCATTTTGGCAACATGAACCTAGACTCTCCTTGAAAACCTTGAAACCAAGGTATGTAATTTGAATTTGTAATCAACCATACACAATTTTTTAGTAAAAATTAGCTAGCAAAACACACAATTTAAACAAATAGTCATATCAAAATTAAAATTCTAGTGGGTCCCCAAATTTGGGGTACATTGTGAAATGGCAAAAACAAATGGTGACTCTTCTGGAAAAAAATCTAGATTATTTTGCATAAATAACCTAATATGAAATAAAGAAAATCAAAGGTTAGCAAAATAAACCATCTAGTAATTCCCAATAAATATGGGGTTCAATAATTTCAATTGAAAGTAAACACTTCATTTTATTTAGCTTAGTGTATGTTGTGTGAATTCATTATCACCCTAGAATCCAACATGCTAGACATTGTATGTTGTTTGCTTGCTTTGAGGCCCTACTAGAGGCCATAGCTACACGAAATAAAGTGCGCTCATACAAATCGTAGTAGTTCATACATATTTCTAAATATCAAAATGCATTTTTGCACTTAGGCATACAGGAAAGACACATTACTGCTATATGATGCACTTTATGTTATGCAAGCTTAAAATGAACACCACACACGCACATCTCATTTAAAAATTAGGGATTTGGATTTCATCACCAACCCTCAATTCAGTCTAGTGACATTGAAATTCATTTCCTTCCACTGGTTTGTTCCCTAGAGCTTCCCAAAAAAGGTATGAGAAACTTATTTATAGTGATACTAAGTTACTTATGCTCAAACTGTTTCCCACTGTTGGAACAATCATTGGTTCAGAGTGGAAGAGCTATGCGAACCCCCCACTGGTACTTCAACAGTGTATCCTAGATTATTTTAAGAAAATCATGTTTGGCATGGGTGTACTTGATTGTCACTATGGATGAGTCTTATCATTCTTAATACGAAAACAAAAGCAAGATATAAAAATAACACATCAAAATGCATCAAATAGTTTAGGGCACACTTAAATCGATAATCAAGATAAGCATTTGTTTGGTATTGTGTGGTTATTCCTAAATTGCAACTCGAAAGATTAATTTATCAACAACATGGTCAAAACAAGAAGTAAACACCCTCGGTCTGATATCGAGGGAGAGACTGAAGCAACTCATACCCATAGGTGGAGTCATAGTAACATTGAATGGCCTACCTGTAAGACCGTGGGACTAGCTCCGCAGTCCTAAGGGGTGATAACTCAACCCTTGGGAGATCTCCTCAAGAAACCCCAAGTAGAGAACCACATCATGGAAAAAAGTCACATAGACAAAAAGAGCCTTCACAACCATCCTCATCAAGGAGACATGAGGAGACCTCAAGGGCCTCCTCTAAACACACAAAAACATTTCAAATATGTGAGGAAGCTTCAAGGGCTTCCTCCTCACATGGACATAAAGAAGGTTCTAAAACACATTCTTCACATAGGGATGACGAGATTGCTACATTTCCATCCACATAGAGAAAACATGTCACCACAAAGCCCTCTTCATCAAGAAGAAAAGAAAGAGTTGCAACACCTTAAGATTCACAAGAAACATATGAAATAGGTTTGCCCACTGAAGGATATGAAACTAGAGCTACATCTAGTCATGGGAATCAGATAGAAGAAACCCATCACACAAAAGGAAATATTATCATATACTATGACCTCATAGGAGTGAATGGCACCCCATGGGATCAAATATGGAAAACAAGATAGCTATATGGGTTGGATCGATTTCCTACATGATAAACTCAAAGAACTATAACTACTGAGAACTCTACATCTAGAAGCTCATGAGCTGTGACTTCTAACACATCTCTTATTTTGGGGTACCTTAGAACAACCCCATAGTAGACGTATAGATTCTGATCAAAGGGATGCTCAATAGTACACTAAAAAAATTCATATTAGCTAGCAAGAGTATAGGTACAACAAAAACCTCCTTGAGGAATCTACGATTCAAGACAACAAGAATAGAGTCAGATAAACATGAGTCTTCTATGACAGTGTAAACTGGCCATGTGAGGTAGTTATAAAATGCATTATGTAAGGAGCGAGAGTTGGTGGAAGCTCTCAAACAAGATAAACAAAGAGAAATACTCTTTCACCAACATGAGCAACACTTAAGATTGCAAGTTGAGCGGCTAGCTCTTAGCAATTTACATACAAATGATGATAACCACCAAAGAACTAGATGTGATGACTCACCTAAGGAGAGGTGCACTAGACAAGATAGCCTACAATGAAATCACCGACCAAAACATGAACAGAATCCAACTAGTGGAAAAGGGAAAATATAACAAACCAGGATCACAATCCTGAGTCCCCTCATAGGAGGGAGTAAAATAGAACAAATAAAATGGATAGAGAGTTACCTCCATTGCCACTATGAGTAAGCGTACAAGAGGAGGAAATTTGTGCATAAAAGGCATTTCAATAAATTGCTGAAAACATAAAAGCCTTTGAGAAACAAGAAGAAGCTGGGAACTCGCCAACATTGAGCAAAATACACAACCAACCAATGTTCCCATCAATCCCTATCCCTCCATATCCTAAGCACTTTGAGATGCCTAGGTTAGAAAAATTTAAAGGTGAAGAGGATGCACAAGAGCACATCACCAATTTTATCAATGCATGTTTTCATCTTGAAGATAATGACACTCTCATGCTAAGAACATTCATAATGATATTTTTAGGTGCTACCACTCAATGGTTCAATCAACTACCTAAGAATAGCATAACCAACTTTGAACAACTAGTAAATGCATTCCTAAAGCATTTCTCCTTTGGTGCTAAGAATAAGGTGAACCTTTCAGACTTGACCAACTTGAAATAGTATGATGATGGTCCAGTAATGGATTATGGGAATAGATGGAGAAAAGTCATGGCAAAGTTATCATTCTTCATTCCCACATAAGAGATCATTCGCATGTTCACCAAAATTTGTTCCAAAAACATCTCCCTCTTGCTAAAAATTTAGTAGTATCCTTCATTTGAGGAAGCTTTGGCATAGGCAAAACTCATCGAAGACATAAAAGTAGATGAGGGAACCATTAAAATTCGAAACAAAAAGGAGTGGAACAAGAATGGTAAGAATGACAAGTACAAGCAAAAGTAGGGCAACCCTACTCCAGTCAATCAAGTTGTATTGGCTACACCCAAGGATGGGGGTGCACAACAACCCCAAAACTATCAAGCACATCCCTCGCTATCCAATTATGACCAAAGGAACAATCAGGGGTGAAACAAAGAATGCAATCCGTGTTGCTATTTCATGCCTCTGACATAATCAATGCAAATAATATTTAATCAGCTAAGCGAGTCCAGGAGGATAATATTTCTTAATATACCTCTTATAGATCCCAACCATACTAAGCCAAAAGGATATAGGTAATATCAATTTTACCCATATCACAGGATACCAAGGCATAACATTGAGGCTTGCATTGGTTTTAAGTATCAAGTGCAAAACATGATTGAGGTGGGAGAACTCAAAGTTGACAACCCACTGGCTCCCGATAACAAAGACATTGGTATATACAAAAACCCGTTGTTTAATCATGAGGCCCCTAGAGAGCAAGGGGACCAAGTCAATTAGGTTCAAGCTGATATACCTACCCATAGATACGTTGGGATGGTTGATATTGTTAACATAGCAACAAGGACTATGCAGTATGGTCAACCACAACCTCCTGTAGCTCCCATGAATATCCCAGCCACACCTAGGTAGAGAGAAGACAACCTTCTAGGTCCACCAACATGACCTATGGTAACTATTTGGAGTAGATTGGAGCAAAACCTACAAATGACTCTAGCTAAGTTATCCATTTATGAGCTCATACAATAGTCCCCAAAGCATAGGGAGACTCTAATGGAAATTTTAAGGACAATTGAGCTCCAACCACAAGATACGAATGCATTCAGTCACTTTGTGGTACAAGTACAAGAATGCCAGGAACCTATAATTTGATTCTATAATTATGAGATTAAGACAGTACCTACTACCTTACCAGACCCTCCGCTAAAAATTGTAGCATCAATCAATAATTTACCTTTCAATAGGGTCTTGGTTGATACAAGTTCATCAATCAACATCATTACAACAACAATAGAGCACCTCAATATCCTCAAGTCCAATATCATTCCAGGAGCTTACACATTGAGAGCTTTTAATGATTCTTTATGCAATACTATGGGAATAATAGTCCTATCCATCAAGGTTAGGCATAAGATCATCCCTGTGATGTGTCATGTCTTGGAAGAAGCTATGCAGTACAACATCCTCCTAGGGAATTCTTATATAAGGGTCATGAAATGTGTTCCTTCGATCTTGCACCAGTGTTTCAAGTATGTGTACAAAAACAAAGTCTATGTGGTTCTGGCCAATGAAGAGCCTTTTAAATACGTTAATCAAGTGGACATTCCAAGATAATTTGTAATTTCTTATACCCACCTATACGCAGCACCTTCATATCCAACCACACAAGTGGATAACAAAGACAAAAGTGTAATAAAAGACCCATGCACATTAACACCTCTTGGTGCACTTAAAATATTCAATGCTTATAAAGTACCATCAACATCAAAAGCCAAAGGTACCCTTAGTTGAGGAATAAAGGTCCAAGGAAGTGCCAACTATAGCCATTGCTTAAATTCCAAGTCCTATGGAAGAATAATATCTTCAATATCACTATGAAGATAGTGATTACCATCTCACTTCACCAGTATCATCCATAGGGTCATCCATACCACATGCATCAATACACTTGGCAAGAATAGGCATAGGGGAATACCTTGTGTAGAACACTACCTTTATGCCTATCATTGAGTCTACACAAAACATGGGAAGACCTAAGGACTTGAGGCTACCAGATGGTAATAGTGGTTCCACTTGGAATCCCTTCAAATGAAACTAATTTTGTCTATGTCGGCCTGGACTGTGTCCATAAGTCTTCAGATGTAGAAGAGGATAGTGATGAATTATTCATGGTCAATGTTCATTACCTCTCTAATCCTAATTTTTCTCTAAGCTACTTTGAGTGTTTCCATTGGCATGGCTATGGCCTTGGTATATATAACCAGGGGTGTAGGTGGCCATATGAGCCACAATGTTAGCTTCCCTCTGATATTTTTGGCTTAGGCTATTATATTAGAGGTCGAGATGACTCTCTTGTAGTAGCATTGGACAAATTAATCTTAGGTTTAGGAGAAGATATTGATTTCATTCCTTATCACCCCATAAGAACAGGAAATTTGGCAACAAACAAGTGGCTACGATGAATGTACGACCACCATAAATTTATCATCCAAACATCTCAATTTATTCCACCCCAATAGGATACAACTTGTGGGATGAGGAGAATGGATATGAAGCAAGTGATGATGAGGTGCAACTTGGCTTAGCCTACTAGGGGCCTCCCTATTTACAAATATTCATATGTTCTATCCATAATGAGAGTGCGTACATATTAGATGAAAGTGACTATGAATCAGAAGACTCGATAAAAAGGGCCTACTTAGGCCTGAGCCATAAACCCTTGACTTTGGGGCAAGAGACAAATGCAAATTGATTCTTCATAAGTTACAAAGAATATGAATATGAAATGGAGATGGTCTACTTGGGGCCAAGGCATGAGCCCCTTGTCGTAGGACCGCATAAAAATGCTAACAATTTCTAGATAAGTGATGATGATTTTGACTCTAAAACTGAGATGGCTTATCTTGGGCCTCACCACTTGTGACAAGTTGACATGTTGGTAGAGAGAGAGGTGGCACTCCATGCCATATACCCTCATCTATGATTTTTTGGGATACCTTTTGACCCAATTGCCATTCACTAGATGGTCAATCCCCCTTCACCTATATTCATAGAGTAATTAGAGCCCAATGATCCTATTATCTACTCTGCTCATGGGCTAGATCCAAAAATTCCCATTCTTCTAGAGCCTCATTGTAAGTATGGAAGGGAAACCCCTGAGATAATATTGCACCCATGTGGTCCTATATATTTCATCCCATCCATCAACATGATCTCCATTTATTTGACCACTCCACTTCATAATCTAGCATATCCTACCAAATCATTGCATCTTGATATAGAGGCTATTTATTGGGATCGCGCTAATTCATCCATAGAGCCTAAAGACCTCTTACCCAATGAAGACATGTTACAACCATTCCATGTTGGTTTGGAACATGAGTCAGTAGGTCCTATAAATCCTGCTAATGACATTCATTTGATACCAGCACCTCATCAACTAGAGGATGGATCACATATGGCTATAAAAGTGACTTTTAAGGTGGACATCAGCAATGATCCTACCCAACCAAGAAAATTCAATTTCGGAGAAAGTCTATCCCCGTAGGAACAAGCCATCCTAATTCCTCTCCTCAAAGAGAGACCACATATTTTTGCTTGGACTTACAAAGACATACCAGGGATAGATCCAAAGTTAGTCATTCACAACATTTCATTGGATCCCATGAAGAAGCCAATCAAGCAAAAGCTGAGGAAAATGCATCCAACCATCACTTTGATGGTGAAGAAAATATTGCAAAAACTATTGGATGTAGTATTCATAGTTCCTATAGACTACCCTAAGTGGGTGTCGAACATGGTACCCATGGGGAAACCTGATGGAAGAGTCCATATCTACACAGAATTTAGATATTTAAATAGGACAACACCAAAGGATTCATTCACATTTCCAAACATAGATGCTATTGTAGATGCAACCGCAGGTCATGAGATGCTATCCCTAATGGATGGTTTTTTTGGATAAAACCAGATCCGGATTAAGCCCGAAGATCAACATAAAACTACTTTCATTACTCCATGGGGAACATTCTGTTACCAAGTCATGCCATTTTTTCTCAAAAATTTTGGTGCCACATATCAATGGGCCATGAAATACATATTCCATGACTATATGCATAAGATATTAGAGGACTACATGGATGACTTATTGGCCAAGTCCCTATTGCAACAAGAGCATGCTAAAGTTCTTAGACAAGTCTTTGATCGCCCCATAGAACACAATGTCTAATTGAATCCTAAGAATTGTGTATTTGGTGTAACATCTAATAAGCTTTTGGGATTCATCGTATCCAAGAGAGGCATTGAAGTCAATCCTGCAAAGGTAAAGGCTATATTGCAAATGGCTGACCCTATCAACATTAGGTATCTAAGGAGCCTACAAGGCAAGATATCATCCATCAAAATATTCATCACGTAATTATCAAATAAATGTCGACCCATGAATCGGTTGCTACGTAAGGAGGTACCCTTTCATTGGGACGAAGAATGCCATCAAGCCTTTGCAAAGATCAAAAATTATTTGGCAACATCGCCAGTATTGGCTCCACCAAGGCCAAACATACCATTTTTACTATATATCAGCTACTGATTTTGCATTGGGCACCATGTTAGCCCAAAATAATGCACAAGATAAAGAGCAAGTCATATATTACATTAGTTGCACCTTGGTGAGTTATGAGCTAGGATATGCGTATGTCAAAAAATTATGTTTAGCAGTGGTCTTTGCAACTCAAAAGTTGTGACACTACATGTTGAGCCATACGACCTACGTCATATCAAAACAAAATCCTTTGCAATACATGATGAGCAAGATATATCACAATACACGAACCATAAAGTGGACATGCTATTGATATAATTTGATCTAGAGTTCATAAGTCAAAATTATGTCAAGGGATAAGTCATAGTAGATCAATTAGTAGAGGTGCCTCTCCAGGATGACAAGCCTCTCACCAAAGAATTTCCTGATGATGCGGTATTTGCATTATCAGATCCGTAAGAACTTGAAGAACCTAAGAAATAAAGAGACATATCATTGTTCTTTGACAACTCGAAGTGTGAACAAGGGGACAAAGCAAGGATTTTCTTTATCACACGGCAAGGTGCTCCATTGCCCTTATCATTCAAACTAGACTTCCCTTGCACAAAAAACAACATAGAATATGAAGCATTGATATTGGGACTCCAAAAATCCATAGCAATGGGCATTAAAATATTGAATATCTTTGGTGACTCCTTGCTCATAGTAAACTAGGTCAAAGGACTATTTCAATGTAGGTTCCCACTCTTGAAGACTTACAAGGAACTTTTTGACACTTACCTAGCCTAGCTAGAATGGTATGACATCGAGGCAATCTCTCATATGTCAAATATATTTGCAAACACCATGGCCTCTTTGGTATCATTAATCCCTCAGAATCCATCTATTGATTTTACAACCATTCATGTAAAAGTTCTTTCGCACTCAACAATACGTCATGAAGCTTTTGACAATCAAGAATCAGTCAACATGATCAACATCGAACCAAATCATGATCAACATCGAGCCAAAGATTTCTTGCAAATGGCACCTTGGGGGTCTTTTATCTCCTAGGGACCTATGGAGTATGGTGCAACCATACACCATATATTTTTTCCTCAATCTGTGTTCACCAGTTTAGGAATGCAAGAAAAGCAAGTCATCTTTTCTATAGAAGTTGTGGCTTATCAAGATTGGATTTCCCAACTGCAGGACTTCCTAAAACTTGGAATAGTACCTCAAGGTTTTTCACATACAAAAATGTGAAATTTCAAATAGAAATCAACAAGATACATATTTCTAGAAGAAATACTCTACATAAGAGAATATGATGGAGTATTCTTCCATTGTCTTTAACCCTGGGAAGCATCCTCAAAAAAATTTCAAGCTCATGACGATACATGTGGAGGGTATTTCAGTGGCATGGCCATCGTTAAGTGCATCTTGAGAATGGATTACTATTGGACCACCATGGAAAATTATTGCTATGAGTATATCAATAAATGCATTAAGTGTCAGCATTTTGAAAATATAACACACTTACCATTGCAAGCCTTGCAACCCATCCAGGAAGCATGGCCATTCTCATAGTGGGTACTAGACTTGATTGGGAAGATCTCACCCCCATCCTCAGGCCAACACACATTCATCATAATAACCATAGAATACTTCACTAAATGGGTGGAAGCGATCCCCTTAACATCAACAACTAGACCAAGGATTGCAGATTTTATACTCCACAATATCATAAGTCATTTTGGGGTCCCTTCAAAAATAATATCGAATAATGGGCCATCTTTCAAGAACAAAAATGTGTGTGCTTTAATGAACAAATACCATATTCAACATAGTTTTTCAACACCTTATTATCCATAAGAAAATGAGAAAGAAAAATCCTCGAACAAGACAATAGTCTCAATATTGAGGAAGATGGTGCAAGAAAATCACAAGGATTGGTACATATAGTTGCCTCTTGCCTTATGGGCATACATGAATAGTATACGGATGCCCACTGGGGCAACACTATTTTCACTAGTGTATGGCACTAAGGCCATCATGCCACTAGAGTTGGAAATTTCAACTCTACGCATAACATTAAAGGATTTCATATATGATGATGCCGCATGGTAAGGCCACCTTGATCAGTTGATACTTCTTGATGAACATTGATTCAATGCTTTAGAGAATATTTGCATTTACCAATATCGTATTGTGCGAGATTACAATAGTAAATTCCACCTAAGAAAATTCAAGGTTGGATATCTAGTGCTCAAATAAAACCAACAAAATTCAAATTTGTCGTTGCATCTGTGAGACAAGTTCATGGTAAACTCGATAGGCCCATACATGATTTCACAGAGAGTTTGTCCTAGAGCATATCGCCTTATATCATTAGATGGTGTTGATGAGCCTAAACCTCTCAATATCATTCACTTAAAGGCATTCTACACAAAATACAAAAACATTCAAATATGTCAAAAATACAAAAAAAACAAATATGTCAAAAACACAAAAACATTCAAATATGTCAAAAATACAAAAACATTCAAATATGTCAAAAACAAAAACAAATCATAAAAACATAAAAATTCAAAATACAATCAAAGGCTCCGAGGACATTCAAGCCACTTGGAAAAAATCAATTCAAAATGCTCCAAGGGTATCCAAAAATCTTGGTCAACTTCAATAAAAATTTCTCTAAGGGTATACAAACCACTTGGTCAACTTCAATCAAAAAAACTCCAAGAGTATTCAAACCGTTTGGTCAACTACAATCAAAAATATCCAAGGGTAATTCATCCCACTTGGTAGAAATAAAAAATATCCAAGGGTACTTCATGCTACTTGGTCAAAAACCAAAAATCCCCAAAGGCATAATAAGCCCTTTGGTCAAATCAAACAAAAATACAAAAACAACATAAAAATAAAAAAAAAATAATTGCATCTCACATCTTGCATCCACATAATTGCATTGCATTTTAAAAAAAAATACAATTGCATATGTCATGAGAGCCTTAAAAGTGATACCAAAATTTTTCACACAAATCATTCAAATCCATACCTCCATCAACACGTGTGTAATTGTATTTTTCAACACAACCGTTATTTGTTGGTATACATAATATACTAAGGTTTTTGGGTTAATCAACCACACCTAGTTATCTTATCAACTTTTGTGGAAACAACTCTTGGTTAGTAGAATGTAATTTCTAGCCATGATAATGCCTTGGATATTCAAGATCTTGTCACTAATTGAAACACTAAAATCCTTGTTGGTACAAGGAAAAGATGAAAGTTGCAAAGCGGTCTAGGTTACCTTAAGCGAAAAGGATCTTCCTTGCTTATACCCCTATGCAACTAGTTTAAAGGTGCTGAGAATTGTCAAAAGGAAAAGCTTTGCCCTATCCAAATCCCTTTATTAAATTAAAATAATAAATAAAACCCAAAGCAAAGTACAAATTCAAAAATCCAAGCATACATTCCATATTTCAAAGCAATGATCCGATACACAAATAAGAGATTCCAAGAAACCTCGCTCAAAGGAAAATAAATCAAAAATAAATAGTGATTTTCATCACTACATATGAGAAAAATAAACAGTGATTATCATCACTACAAGAATTCTCACTCAAAGAAAAATCAATAAAAAATAAACAGTGATTTTCATCACTACATATGAGCAAATATCCAAAGCCAAAAGGAAGAAAATAAGGGAATAAATCTTGAATCCCTATAATTCTCAACATTGTACAAAATAGAAAGGAGATATCCTTACGCATGACAATATTTCTACCACAATTGCTTCATGCATTTGTGTAGACCAATGTTTGAATGTGGATGAGCTAGCTTAGGTAACCCAATATTGCCTAGTGGTAGAGTCCAACTAAGTCCAACTTAGCATGAGACAAGCACTTGAGAATCCTTGATCTTAGCAATGGGATGAAAGAATCCCGCCTGACATCGAAGGAAATTCTTGTGTTCTATCTCAAAATATACAATCACTTGCACACATAGAGATCATGAAAAACTAGGTCCATGGTAAAAGCCTTACTTTTCAAAAGTCTAGAGTGGTTAGTAGACAACTATTGATAGGGTAACTAGAGTGTTTGAATCTCCGGAAAGCCCCAAAAATTCTTACATAGCAACAAATCATATCATCATTCACACCATCATTTTATTTATAAGATTCTATAAATTAGGGGGTATCAATATGGTAAGACAGATACTGTATATATTATAAATAGTATATAGACGACCACTGACTTCTTTATATCTTTCAATTTACATAAACTTATCAAGAAAATACATTACACACCATCACATCTCATATATGAATACTTAATCAATTCTTATGATAAGAGTGATTATTTAAATTCATGATTATTTTTTCACTTTTTGTGGTATCACCCATTAATATTGTCAATATCATATGCATTCCTATGTTTTAAGTGATTGGAGCATACAATTTTGTTTATACCATCCCATAACATAAGTTAGATGCATAAAATTAAAGTAAAATTAAACATACATTTAAAAATAACATCGCATCCACAAACACAAGTCATTAATCGTCCATCATCACATCATAAAGCACATCATAAAACATATAGGCAATATCCATTTGCATACAATCATGAATTCATCATTCATAATAAAAACACATCATGTCATATCATCAAATCATATAAGCATTTACACATCCATATAAGCATCTACAATATCATCTATCATCTAACATATACATCAAATCATCATAATGCCATCATAACATCATGTCATAAAAAAAATAACAACAAAAACATGAGCAATAAATGATACACATAATGAGTCATAATGCAAAGATATAATAAAAGTATGTGTGTCAATGGATATAAAAAACTACCCATGGGCTACAGTCATATAGGTCAGCTTACCTAAAAAATGAATCAAAACTAAGAGCATCATCAATCAAGTACTAGGCCTGCATCCCCTGCAGCATCGCCCCCTGTGGATGAATCTATGGGAGAATGGTGCAAGCTGGATCTTGTTGGTCCCCCAATATGATTTTGAGCCCCATGACCAAACTGAATGGAATATTACCCTGCGGTAGAACTCCTACTGACCTGTGACCCACATGTGGTTCCTCTCTCCATAGGGATGGCTCCTAGCCTCTTGATCTACATTGAGAGAGTGGAAATATGGGCTACGTCCTCAGTAATATGTACATCACTCTCATCAATCAAACCCTGTATATGATTGATCTCATCCTCAATAGCTTCCCTCAAAGGACCATCTATATTAGGAGGAGCAACAACAACCTACATCCAAGAATATCCTCCCATAGTGGCTTGCAAATCCTGTATCTATTCTGACAGCTATGTTGTAGTAGTATCCCTCTAAGCTATGATGGCATTGCGCTATTATACCTATATCTTGGTTGACTAGAGCTTGGCCTCCATATCATGTAGTTATGCCTTGAGAGGATAATATTTCTCCTTAGGCTCCATATCCTCCTTCACTTCCTCGAAGCCTCCTACTCCTACACTATCACCTACTTTACCTACTATCCCCACACCATAGTTCTAGCATGGACCCTACACCCAAATGGATCTGACCCATCTCCACCATCATTCTATTAGCCCATAATGCCCTTGTTGTGCCACATCAAGTCACCACACCACTGCCCAAATGCATCTGTGACTCCTCTAGCTACTCCAATATCAATAGCTAGGGCATCCTCCTCATCAGCCAGCTCTATAACCTATTGAGGAGGGAGGTATCTCTCTACTTCGATGCACCTATACATAAATGGTACTAATGGCACATCCTACTATAACCCATACTAATGAAGAACCCGAGAGTAGAAGAAGTGCTCCAGATATTAACCATGCATCCAATGAACCATCACTCGCACTGCATCCTAGTAGTAAAGCTATCAGGGTCATCTCAAGCGGGACACTCATGATATGGGTGCCATATGACATCTCTAGCTCAGATTATAGTGAAAGTATATATATAATGAGTCAACTCCCCTAAAAAAGTGTGGCTCTTGCACTCCTCGCTCCCTCTAGTCCATCTATCACCATAGCACTGCATCCACCCATCCATATATGTGATCTTAACAGGAATCCTCTTAGGGTGATCTACCCTAATGTGCTCCCATCCCCAGATCTACAAAATCCAACTATAGGTGATGCTAACATGACCCCTCTGGTGGATGTGGTACAACTTGTCATAACACTAAGACAATAGGGACCTGCTCCATGCATAGATAATGGGTGCCTCACTATCCATTAGGTCCTAAACTATTTCAAGGAGGTTCCAAGGGAACCTCAAGCCTAAACAGTCTAGGATAAGGATGTTGTTGATGACCATCAACAACACTGCATACCTTGCTATGAAAACATGCTATCAGTACCAGCGAATGATAGACACTCCCCCAGACTTGGTGTCCTTGAGAGAATCCTCAGAGTTCCCTCTAAACACCTGAGTGAATATGACCACCTAATCATTAGTGGCCAAAGAAACAATGGCCACCCCATCAAAAGGGATCCGAAATATCCTGTACACATCCTCTGGCGTAATGGTCATATCATTGGTCGGGAGGTGGAAAGTGTTAGTTTGAGGGTCCCAGTGATGGGCCAAAGCCTTAAGGTAAGCCTAGTCTGATATAATATGAGGTAGTCTGGTAACATACTGGAACCTACAAGCCTTAAGCAACCTCCAATCTATGTCATCCAAAAGAGGTAGAATGTCATTCATGAGCCTCAAATCCCAATCTTGAGCAGTAAGTATCTAAGAAAAGCAAAGTAAATATGAAACATAACTATTGCATCTAAGGCATAAATCCTAATAAAACATAAAAAAAATCTAACACTCTCCTAAATATGAGAAAAGAATGGGGGGATAAATGCACCTAGGTGTGCAACACATGCTAAAGAGTAGTTCAAAATTCTAAAAAAAAATTTAAAACTATCTCATAAAATCCAATAAAAAACAAACATTTGTGCAAAATCAGCTAATGGATTTAGCCGCTATCATATATAGTGGCCAGTATTTGGCCATTGGAGGTAGTAGTGGCCAAAGCCCAAAAGCCAAATTTCTGACCATTGGGGTTCAAACTTAGCTACTCTGAGCGACAACAGCTAAATTTCCATTGCTCTAAGTGACAATAACCGAAAGGTAACACAACAAACCTGTTAGGATCCCATCCTAACCCTTAATGTAATAACTTCCATGATGTAATAATTCCTAAATAACATGGGTAGTACCCATGATTAATATTTTTTAATGTTCTAAGTTTTAGCTTATATAGTGCCTATGAAAAATGGCACCCTTTTTATGTAACACATGGTATATAGGTATGTAATGTGGCCTTGTGCATGTAATTCGAGTGGCATTGTGCATGTAATTCGAGTGGCACTATGCATGTAATTCGGGTGGCATTATGCATGTAATCTAGGTGGAATTTTGCATGTAAGCCAACAATGGAAGGGAACTCTTTAAATACCCAAGAAGGCACCAATGTATTCATATTTTTGCAAATTAATGAAGTGTTGAAGGAGGTTGCCCCCTCGAAGAGGCCTACGATTCTATCTTATTGTGAGATTGTTCCTTTATGCAAATTTTTGTTATAATGTGTATTTTGTTCTGAATATTAATATGATGTTTATGTGAGTTTATTTCCAATAAATTGTGTGAGAGTGTTTTATTTTAGTTTATTTTATAGTAGGATCCTAACAAAACCCTTGAACCCTAGGCCATAAGTTTGAAAAAAATGGAAAAAAAAATGGGCACTAACCCACCACTTAAAAACCTAAACTAAGCCTAACTCTAGATTCCATTCATTACCATTAGGTTTAGTAGGGTCCATTTGCCATTTAATTTGTGAGGTTTAGTTTTATGCAAGAGCAAAAAAAATGGTAGGGTTTGAAAGAATACCCGAGAAGCTTCAGCTCCTCCAATAGCTTATGCCTCACCCTATGTAGCCATGTCCTCAATGTATGTAACTTCATAAATCACAACTATCGCTATCTCACTAGATATTTGAAAAGTGAATTGATAGCAAACTAAATTAATAGGTCAAAACCCTAAAAGTGCATCTTATATATTTTTAAATTATACATTGGTCATTATTGGCACCGGCAACCCAAAATTTGTGGCCTATCAAGGCGACAACGGACACAGGCAGAGACTAAGATGTCACTGGATCTGACAGCAGCCTACTCCACAGATAAAAACAAGATATTTCCTTTCATGAGGGATAAAAAAAATATTAAATAAACACATTTTAATGAATTTAATTCATCTTAATGACAAAAATAATAAAAAAAATTGCATATAAGCATAATCTCAAGTAGACCTCGTACCTAGTTACTTGCATTATCCACTCGACGATTGCAACAATTCACACTCCATGTATTTCGATGAGATGAGTAGGCTACCATAAGTCCACTTGGGATAAAAGCATTTCATTTTAGGATTATGATGTGCCACCCCTCAATCCCTAAGAATACCAAGATGGTCGAACTGCTCCACGGGTGCGAAAGGATCATCCTAATTCCCCTATGATACCCAAAAACATTAAGCCAAAGTGATACAATATGAAGATAAATAGAATCACTCATCCTAACTCCCTAAGAAGGCTATTGATAGCTAGACCGCTCCTCGGGATAGGTATGGATGATTATCATAAATAATTGGAATCACACTTGGATGTGGGATTGCCTATTAAAAGTAATAAATGCTAGAAATGAACTAGATTAATCATATTGGTCAAGCAACTTGTCACTTCATTAATTGTCATTTCTTCACCAATCCATTGTGTGAGGAAGTAGTTCAAAAAATCAACATAATCATAATAAAATCAATAAAATATCACTCGATCATAACAAAATTATGTTCATCCTACGAATCATTGCATACAACAATCACAAATTTTCCTTGTTTGCTAGGAACATAAGTAGACATGACATATTCAATTATAGCTCTCCTACCAGTCGAAACTATTGTAGCAGTTGAAGCTACCCGATTGAGTTTTAGGAATGAGTGCAATTTAACATGCCCAAGCCACTGAGCTAAGTTCTCCAAACATTGAGGTAATGATTCAAAGCATGCATGCCATATTGCATGATTGGGCCATCCAACATTGATCAGACCATTGATCACCATTCACCCTACAAAAATATTAGTCTACATTTTTGCTTAGTGTTGTGTTCTCCACACAGCACATCACAAAAAGGGGTATCTATAGACACCTAAAACATGTCATGCTTAGGGAAGCTACTCATATAAACACATTCATAAGATCATATGACATAATTTTGGAATTTCCAAGCATCAACAATGGTTCTCACCACTCATTTGGGGCATTTTCAAGCCATCCAATCCTATCCACTCAAGCCAAGAGCGACCAAATCATAGCCGCTTAAGCCTAGGATGGCCAAATATTAGCTGATGTAGATGACAACGACCAGATATTAGTCGCTGTAGATGACGGTGACTAAACCATAAAAGAATTTCTACCAACAAACAGGTCTAATCATAGGCAGAAGTGGCAGTATGCATGCAATAAAGGTGAGTGGGAGTAACTTTGCATTCCTTTTCATGACCAGTTCACATAGGATACTGGAGTTTATATTTAGACTTTAGTTAATTGGCCTCCAAATATAGACAAAGGACAAAATCTTCTCATGCTAATGATTAGTTTGCATAGGAGACTCAAGTTGGTAGTTATATTTCAGTTAACTGGCCTCCAAACATAGAAAAGACAAAAATCTTCTCATGCTAAATTTCACACGCATGAGAAATTAATTCCTAGGGATTTGACATAGACCTAGGGTTTCACATTATAAAAGGTGCAGGCCTAAGAGCACCAAAAAAGAGAATATTTTATTAGAGAGATCTTTATCTAGACAATTTATCTCGAATTCATCAGGACAGGTCATTGAAGAGAGCTTTCAATACTTGGAGAGTTCCCTTGGATATCACGTGTACAGTGAAGCCCTGAAAATTTGAGAGCATAGCAACCATTATTTCCACATCAGATACAAGCTTTGATCCATAGCTTTGATCAAAGAGGACGAGAGTCACTTTAAGGGTCGTTGTCTTGGATAGTGGTCCGCGGGCTTAGCTTAGGATTTTAGACATTACATTCATTATTTTAGTATATCATTAGCATAACATCATTTCATTTGTTTGCATTCATAGCATTATTCTAATTTGCACTTGCTTTCATTTGTTATATTCATTGCTAACAACCTCATCCGGGGAGGTATTCTTAGACATCTAAGCGTGTGTTGTTGTTTCATTGCTTGCAAGGCCATAGGTTCATTGAATGAAATCTACAACATACGAAAGCAAAAGGGATTCCTCTAGGAAACATGCCTAGATAATGAGGCATATGTAAGCCCTCATACATTTCCATGTGCAGAACTAGGAAGCTTTTTGAAAGCGCACCACCTATTTGCAAAAGAGGCACTCTTTACCTATTTGTAACCTTATTGTATCGAAATGGGTATCCCTAAGAGGGACCGACATGTAACAAGGTTTAAATACAAATAAAGAGATCCATATTTGTTATCTATATGTTATATTCTTTTCATTGTCTTCCATTTCATTTTGGGTTTTTAATACATTGAAAGTAGCATAAAAAGAGCGGTGTGTGCATCCCGGGGTCGCTACACGAACCCTCATTTTTAAGGGTCGGCTCTAGTGCGTTTGCTTGCCCTACTATAAATATTCCTGTGAGCTAATGGAAGGAGCATTACTCTGATTTTTGACTCAAAATTTGTCATCTTCACCATCTTTGTGCAAGAGGTTCGAAGCTTTGAGCTGCATTTCTATTAATACTTTAGCGGTTAGTTCATTCCAGCTTATTGGATTACTAGTTGTGAGAGTAATTGAAATCTGTTCATAGTTAGATCTGTGTTGTTAGGAAGTTTATTTCTATTAAATCTAACTATTGGTCTATTCTGCTAATTTGGATTATCAATATTAGATGTTGGAATTGCTTTCTGCAATATATCTCTATTTATGCTTTAATGTATGAAGATTTCATGGGTTTGGGTGTTGTTAATCTTGAGTGATGGGACACTGGAAATAGTTTGTGGGAGATTTTTGTTGTAGTTGCCTATGTTGTTAGCCTATCCGACCACTATTTTTTATAATATCTCTAACCCTAAACCTTTTCTAACCCTTTTCTCAAAACCCTATTTGAGCTTTAATTGTGTCAACACCATTTTAAGTTGACAAGGAACCAACCTACTCTGGAGGTTGGATTGAAGTTGCCTTTGGTCCATCCAATGTTGAGTGTCGAGCTGTGACTATCGGGTGCATGCCTGGATAGAAAATTGGAAGATAGACAGTCATAGTGTCAAGTAAAACTTGATGTCAATTTGGTGCCCAATAGTTTTTGGCACGCCTAGTGGGACCAGTTCACAAGGAACACGAAAACCCATCATATGAGTTATTGTTTTATCTCTACCTAGAGGAATCAAGATTTGGTGAATTGTCTTGACCTTGCTAAGCGGAGAATAGCAAATTCACCTGGTGACTCCCTGGTCTTTAAACCCAAAAAATAATTATCCCTGTAGACCATAGTTCTTTCATGTATACCAGGTCATTCAAAAGGAATAACCCTGACTCTTTTTTCTATTGTGAGTTACCTTATAGAGGGTCTACTATTATAAGGAATTTAAACCAATATTTTCATTCAGAAGAAGAGCCTCCTGAGGAAAACCCTACAGTTAATCCAACAACCCCTCCAATAGGACCTACACCTAGAAACATGGTAGGAAATGCAGCCCCAAATCAGGGAAATGTACCCCCAAATCAGCCTTTACAGAAGTACCCTAGCTGGAACACAGTTGGCCCCCTTAGATTAGCCCATATGCATGACATTCCTCAAGTTGTGTCTAAGGCTATTCCCACTTATGATGGATCTAGAAAGACTGCATATGAGCACTATCAAGATATTTTGAATCTGGCAGCAATCCATAATATAAAGAATGAGGATGTTATTGTGAGAATCCTAGCCCTATCCTTTAGAGGAAATATTTTACATTGGTTTAGGACTCTTGAGGATAACACCATCACTTCATGGGCAGCATTGGCTGAGCCTTTTGTGGAAGAATTTAATGAATCTGTTGACCCTTTCTCCTTGCTTAATCAGTTCACATCTATGCAGAAACATCAACAAGAAACTATCTCAGATTTTAATTTGAGGTTTAGCAGAACCTGGAAAAGAATTCCCCCTACAACTAGACCAGCTGCATGCCTTGCTTATATGTATTATATCAGAGCTCTTGGATCAGAGCTAGGCCTACAAACCCAACAATATAGGGTGGAAACATTTCCACAAGTTTATAATGTAGTAGTTCATGCAGAAAATATCCTAATTAATGTGGGGAGATTACCTCCCAAAGTTGTGCTACCTTACAATCTAGAAACCACTAATATCCAAATCCAAGCTACTACTTCATCTTATATGGACCCTCCTCCATTGTCATCCCCATTTCCATAGATGACTCCCATTCCTCAGCCAAAAGCACCATCTACTATAGTTCCTTTCCCTCCACTTCCTTCTCAGACTCCTCAAGAGTTTTCTATCATCCTTGATATACATAATACATTGAAAACTCTTAGAAACAAAATGAATTCAATGGAGAAGAGAGAAATGGAGAGGTCTCAACAAAGAATATTTCCATATGTGAATAAATATCAAAGACCTGGTCCTAGTAATAGTACTGGGGTTAGAGTAAATGTAACTTATGAAGAGCTTGAGTGTTCTTCAGAGATAAGTCTGGTAAATATCTGGTGTTTGGTATGTAATGATCCACATGATTCATAATCTTGTGTTATGTACCAACACCATGTCCAAAAAGCTATGGATCAAGTAGAAAGAAACCAAAAAGGAAGGGTAAACATGCTATGGCAACCTGACCAAATCATGGTTGGGAAAGAGTTAGATGAGGATGGACCTATTGTTGTCATGACAAGGTCTGGTAAGAAAACACTACAAGTAGATCCACAGAAGATGGGTCAGTTCTAAGTCCCCTCTCAGAAGAAGAGTGATCCACCTCCCCAAAGCAGTGACACTTTCCCTATTCCCCAAGCCAAAGAAAAATAAAATAGTCTTCCCAAGAGATTTGAGAAAGAAACTGAGGGAGACAAAATGAGGTCTAAGGATGAGGCTCAAGAGAGGCTTAGATTCCCTTCTATTACCAAAATATAGAGAATAGAAGCCACTCAACAATATAAGAGAAAATATGGTGAG
Organism: Wollemia nobilis; assembly: GCA_028583015.1. Lineage (NCBI taxonomy): Eukaryota > Viridiplantae > Streptophyta > Pinopsida > Araucariales > Araucariaceae > Wollemia > Wollemia nobilis. The sequence goes on from JAQPPZ010000949.1 coordinate 357,333, forward strand.
CCAGAAAGAAGGCCTGAGAGACCCACCTTGGCTAAGTCTGAATACAATATTATGGAAGAAATGAAGAGAATACCATCAAAAGCTAGTCTATATGACACCCTCTTCATTCCTGGCCAGATTGACCTACTAAAAGCTTCCTTGAACAAATATCCACAAGAAAAGTAGGCCACCACAATTCTTAGTATACCCTCTAAAAAGAAAGAAATATCCCCTACTATTTTAAAGAATAAACCTCCTCCTTTCTACATTTCTTTGAGGATGGAAGGTTGGGTGGTCTAAAATTGTATGATTGACTCAAGAGCATCTACTACAGTTATGCCTAAAGTAGTTTGTGAGGAGATGGGTATGGAGTATACCCGATCCTACCCTAGAGTACTGCAATTGGATGGAACACCTATAAAGATAGTGGGAGTAATAAAAGATGTCTTAATGAGGCTGCATAGAGCACCAGAGGTAACTATAGTACAAGAAATAGTAGTGGTGGATCTAGAGCCTTATTTTAGCTTATGTATTTCAAGAGAGTTTACTACAAAGTTAGGTGGATGTATGTATATGGATTATTCTAGCATGGTTATTCCTTTCAAAGGAAAGAGAATAAGGATAACACCTAAAAAGCCTATGTCTTACCACATTGAAAAAATTGAAGGAGACATGTGCAATCTCACTCCTCTTGAGGAATTTGAATTAGTGGATAACTTTGAGGAGTTGGAAATCGAATATGAGCTACCTTTCAGAGAGGATTACAGCCAGTTTGGGATAGGTATGGGCACATACAATATTTCTATAAAATAGAGAAGAAAGTTCCTATTATATCTAATCAGTCTCTGAGAGAAAAAGAAACATGGACCATGCACTTTGATGGTGCCAGATGTAGAAATGGTGTTGGTGTTGGTGTGGTATTACAGTCCCAATCAGAAGGGACAAAGAGTTTTACCTACAGATTAACATGGGCATGCACCAATAATGTTGTAGAATATGAGGCTCTATGCCTTGGACTGATGCAAGTAGAAAATATGGGCATTAAGATCTTGAACATATATGGTGACTCTGAGTTGATAGTAAATCAGGTAAGAGAAAGGTGCAACAGTAAGCATCATTACCTAAAAGCATATAGAAATAGGGTATGGGATTTGATGGAATCCTTTCATGCCCTAAACATAAATTTTATTCCTAGAGGAAAGAATACTTTGGTAGATTCCTTAGCAGTAAGGGGAGCTAACTTCAACCCTTCTATAGACATAGGAGTTAAGAAAGACAAGGGAATCAAAATGATTTTCAGACCTACAATGCCAGATAAGCAAATTTTCTAGTAGGTCTTTGAAAGTGATGAAAAAATCATTGATTTTATAGTGAGAGAAGCCTATCTATCCACTATTCAAGAGGAAAATCTAGAAGATATTGATCAACAAGATGTCATTCAACTTAAGAACAATCACATACCTAGAGGTTTGGTCACTCTAGAGAGCTTATTTGACAATGAAGATAGGAAAAGGATCAGATCCATGGAAGTCAATGACAAAATCTATAAAGAAGTTGAAATAGAAAAAGAAAAGAAGCTCAAGGTTGGAATCTAGTGTTCTCTAGAGGAAGAGGAGGATATCAAAGCTTTATGTATGAAGTACCAAGACATTGTGGCTTGGTCATATGAAGACCTCAAAGTATATGACAAAAAGGTTATCCAACACACCATTGAGCTAGAGCCTAATGCCAAGCCATTCAGGTAGAAGAAAAGGCCTATAAATCCAAGGATCGAAGCCATAATGAGAGAAGAGCTCTTGAAGTTATTGAAGGCTAAGATCATATATCCAATTAAACATTCAACCTGGGTAGCCAACTTGGTACCTATGAGGAAAAAGAATGGTGATATTCGCTTGTGTGTGGATTTCAGAAATCTTAATCAAGCATCATTAAAGGATCACTACCCCCTTCCACAGATTGATCAAATATTATAGATAGTGGTAGGGGTAGAAAGGTTCTCATTACTAGATGGTTTCTCTGGATATAACCAAATTTGGGTGAAGAATGAAGATCAGTATAAAACAACATTCACCACAAAATGGGGCACATTTGCCTACCAGAGAATACCTTTTGGGTTATCCAATGTGGGAGCCACATTTTAGAGAGCCATGGACTATGCCTTTGGGGAACTGATTAACAAGGTTATTCTAATTTATTTAGATGACATGACTATGTTTTCCCACAACAAGCATGACCACTTAGCACACCTTGAACAAGTTTTTCAAAAGTGCAGAGAATTTGGCATCTCCCTCAATCCTAAGAAATCATTTTTTGTAGTACATGAGGGAAAGTTTCTAGGTCATGTGGTCTCAAAATAAGGTATGGCCATAGATCTAGATAGAATCAAATCCATTCTTGCTCTTCCACTACCTATAAACAAGAAAGCCTTGTAGTCCTTCTTTGGTCAAATAAACTTTGTCAAGAAATTCATCTCTGACTTTGCTCAGAAGGTGAGGCCTATATCTGAACTACTAAAGAAATATGTAGATTTCAAATGGACTGAAGTAAGAAAGCAAGCCTTTGAAATTATCAAGTAGTCCATTGCAATAGCTCCAGTGCTAGTCAATCCAGATTTTAGTAAATATTTCATCCTTTATGCTTATGGAGCTGAGGAAAGTTATGCATCAGTGCTCACCCAAAAAAATGATCAAGGAGAGGAGCACCCTATATTATTTTGGAGCCAGACTCTCCATGAGTACCAGGTTAAGTATAATTTTATTGAGAAACAAGTATTTGTTGTAATGAAATCATTGAAGAAATTTAGGTAATACTTGGTTCAAAGCAAGACCCTAGTTTATGTTGTTCATCCGGATGTAAGAAGTTTTATTCTACAAGGTGAACTAGGAGATAAGAGAGTTAGTTGGATTACTAAAATCTAAGAATATGATGTGGAAATCCATCCTACCAAGATGGTAAGAGGAAGAGCCCTATGCCAAGGTCTGACAGAAGTAACAGTCTCAATAGAGGTAACAACTTGTCAAGCAACAATAGATGATCATATTGAAGGATTGCATTCAGATGAATCAGACTGGGTAGATCAGATGATTAAGTATTTTCAAACTAGGGTATGCCCTCCTGATATTAATGCATCACAAAGAAGAAGATATAGACTGTAAGCTTTGAAGTATGTCTTACTTCCAGAGGGCCTGTACAAAAGGAACCTTGATGGAGTTCTCCTTAAGTGCTTAAAATATGATCAACAACAAAAGGTCATAGAGGAGTTCCATGGAGGACTATCTAGAGGACATTTCTCAGGTAGAGTTACAACTTTGAAAATTATTAGAGTAGGCTATTACTAGCCTACCATATTTGTTGATACCTTCAAAGTCACTAGAGCCTATGATAAATGCCAATGACATGTAGGGAGGACAAGGAATGCTTCATTCCCCCTTAAGCCAATCCAAGTGGAAGAACCCTTTCAGCAATGGGGTTTGGACTTCATAGGGGTTATCAACCCTCATTCTTCAGCTGAGCACAAGTATATTCTAACTACTACAGACTACCTCACCAGATGGGTAGAAGCTATTCCTACAAAGAAATCAGACCAAGAAGTGGTGATAAATTTTATGGAAAGCTTGATTTCAAGGTTTGGTGTTCTAGAAGCCTTGGTGAGTGACAATGGACCAACATTCATAGGAGCCAAGTATATTGAGTTTACTAGCAAGTATGGCATCACCATTAAGAATACTTCAAATTACTACCCTCAAGGGAATGGACTTGTAGAATCAACTAACAAGAACCTATTAAGGATTTTGAGAAGATCACTAGAGGGTAATAAGAGAAGTTGGCACCTAATGTTGGAGCAAGCTTTGTGGGTAGATAGAATTACTATTAAGAAGTCCATCAAGACTTCTCCTTATGCCTTAGTGTATGGCAAGGAAGTAGTGTTACCTATCCATTTGGAGATTCTAACACTCAAGATGATAAACACAGAAGAGGAATCTAAAGAAAATCTAGTGGAAACAAGGTTGACACACCTACTATAGTTAGAAGAGAAAAGAACTCAGGCCTATGAGAACTTTCAAAAGCATTCAGTGGACATCAAGGCATGGTTTGACAAGAAGGCAAGGTTCAAAAAATTCTAGGTTGGAGACTCTGTACTCAGGTGGAATGTTGAAAGAGCTAAACCAAGACATCATCAGAAGTTTGACTCCTTCTGGGATGGCCCTTTCAAGATAATAGAGGTTAAAGAGACCAATGTTTTCTAGCTTGAAGATCTGGAGGGAAACATACAACCAATTTCAGTTAATGGTTTTCATCTTAAACTCTATTTTGATTGAAATATAAGCTCATTGTAATATATGTACATACTTTGTATCATATTATTTTTTTGCATTTTATATCAAGTTTTGTTTTGATAACATATTGTATAAAAAAAAAAAAAAAAATTGTAAAATAAGCTAAGTGTTCCCAAGAGTGCAACAAGTTTCCAATCCACACTAAAATACACTAAGGAAGTAGCAGAATGATGAGTGAGCTCCAATCCGCACTTAGATGAACTACAACGCCAATGGAATGCCACATGTATTATATTCCACACTTAAAAGGTCTAAAGTGGTAGTGAAATACAGTGAGGTTTCTAATCACATCAGAATTCAAGTCTATTTTAGAAAAGAAAAAAATAAATCAAAAATTTCCCATGCTCAAAAAGGAAAAGGACAAAGTGACACCATGAAGGTATGGAGCAGGTTTGAATTTTGGCCAATCAAAAAGTAGAATTGTACCTCCAAGCCACCAAAAGGAATGAAATTAATTTGAAAAGTGTGCCAATGGGTAGTTTACATAGTGGCCACATTAATGGTGGAGGGTGTGCATGCATGGGAAATTTAAAAGTGCCAAAACATAGAAATCCTCTCATTCGACAAAGAGCAACATTCACAAAAGAGTAGAACAATAGCTGAGTATTATCTATGAATTCCAGAGGAATAAATTGAGAATTGCTTGCAAAAATGGCCTTCAAAGACACCCAAGAAGCTAAAACATCGGTGAAAAGGGTAGTGGGGCACTATATCGACAAAGAGAAATTTGTGGTAGACACTAAGTTGGTCCTCACAGAGAGAACGAAGCTTAGAAGGAATATCAACAATAGATATAAGAAAGGAGCAACTCTATCGACTCAAGGTAGATGTGTCATGCTCTCTTTCTTATATTTTTATATTTGTGATTCTATTCATCCTTGTCCAGAGTTGATAGACTATCATCAAATTTTATGACCCAATGGCAAAAGTAGTAAAAATTGCTAGTGGTAAAACCCTATTTAGTATCACTACCATAGACTATCACAAATTTTTTCCATAGGAGTAGATCCACCCGTAAGGCCAAAGATTTTCAAAATGACTGACTAGCTAGGTATTACTCTTTGCAGAAGTGAGCTCACGATGGTGAACCCTTCAAAAAATGGGTCTATAATCAACTCAAAGACACTAAACCTAGGAAAGGATTACCCAAGGTCCCAATTCCCATTGAGCAATTTGTAAACCTAGAGCTATATTCAATGTTAGCCTATATGGAGGGTTTGGATTCTGATAAAATGGTGAATGATTGGAAAATAGTCATTGCATACTACATTTCAAATGAAAGGATGTATGAAGAAGATGTAGAAAAGAAAGGCATTAGGGTTATCTATTTTGATTGGCCAACTTTCCTTGCTCAGAGAATACATGAGCAATTAGTGAGAATGAAAAGGAGCTCTGATGCACCTTGCTTTTGACATTGCTCAAGCCTGGTCTGGATGTTCTTTGCTGCTGTAAGGGACATGATGCCCTAGATTCTGATCAAGGATAAGAATGACCAGGGAGACCCCATTCCTATTTACTATTGGACTTCTCATCTGAGAAGCACTGAGTCTTTGTATAGATTCAACTTGGAATTTTTAGGGCCAACATTGAAAATAATGTATGGAGAATGCCCTAGGCTACCACCTCTAGCCAAGAAATTGTTAAGAATAGAAGGTGCAGAGGAAGGATATTGGTACCTCCTAATAGAAGGCACAATCATTAGATTGTATGGCTTCATTGGTAAGCCTTTTTTGCTACCCCATTTTGTTACAGATAGGCTATTCACCTTAGAATACTTGAGGTAAGCAGAATTTATAGATTTGAACTATGGTTCTAGGAGAAAAAGGAGATGTATGTTGACCTACCATAATGTTGATGATATAACTATTACCAAGAAGTGGTAGGGTGAACAAATTGACCAATATCTGGATAGGTTGGGTCTATTTTACATTCCTCAGAGATGGAGTTATGACCCAGATGATGTATTCTATAAGAGGAACATAGCCCTGAATGGAGAAAAGGCCTACAAATTTGAGAAAAAACCTAGGCCTCATTTTGAATAGGGTAGAAATAACAAGGAAAATGCTCTTTTGGAGTGGAATGTTTCCAAGATGGATCAACTTCCTCCATGGTTAGACTTCTATGAACAAATTGTTGATTTTGATCTAGACAATAATGCAAAACATCGGTTGAAGGAGTCTACCATCAAAGAAGTTGAGGATAAAATAGATAAGAAAAAGAACCTCAATCTCAAGAATCTACCATCATAGGTGGTGAAAGTAAAAAATGGAATGAAGCCAAGATATCAGACTGGTGGAGGATGAGAGTCAAAATTGGTAAAGAGAAATCCAAGTTTGGATTGAAAATTGATGATGAATTTTCTAATAAGTATGACAAGAATGTCACAACTTGGAAGCCAAAAGACCCAAGGAATATAGTGCTAATCTATAAGAAGTCACAAAATAGGTTTGATTCCCCATCCCCACCTTCAGAAGAAGAAGTTCAAGAAGAGGAACCTGATACTCCATTGACTACTACTAAAATTCTGAAGACTTTTCAGCCTTCAACTGAGCAAATAGAGAAATTTCCAAAAGGAGCATAGTTGATGAGTAAGATGCACTATTATGATGAAAGGGCTATCAGTACACCAGTCATAGAGACAATAAGTAGGCCCAAGCACCTAGCCTTGGGTGGACAACCCTTAGATACAGATATAGACTAGAATAAGAAGGATGAGAACTTTAGGTTCACACCTTTGAGTTTCACCACTACAACAATAGTGGAATTAAATCCTATTTTTGAATAGATATTACAGGAGGAACCAGTACAGGAAGGGTTGTCTGAAGAAGATACAGGAAGTGAGAAAGTAACCATGCAATTTTTTAAGAGAAAGGCCAAAAGGGCACCAAAAAGAGCTGAGAAAGAGATTTCCAAGAAATAAAAGTTGGATAAAGAGGAAATTGTTAAAGAAACAACTATTTTAGCTACGGAAGAATTGATACAACAAGTGCAACAAAAAACATAGAGATAGCTCCACAACACCCTACATCAGTAGGTGAAGGTATGGTCTCTAATACCTCTTCTCCTCCTCCTCCTCTAAATTCCCCAAAGAAATCTCCCTCCCTTTCTGAGCAAGAGATTGAAACTAAGGTGCCTTCTCCACCTCATAGTTCACCCCCTATTTCATCAGTCAATACTGAGGTGTAAACCAACCCATCTCCTCCAAGGTCACCTCAAATTCCTCTTCATCATCTAAATTCCCCTTCATCATCTCCCATAGTTCCATCCTTGCCATTACAACCACCTCCATCATCTGAGAAGCAAACTATTTTAAGTACACCCACTCACCCATCTGTGAGTTTTGCTTTAGTTTCCATGAGTCTACCAATTGCAACAAATGGTCATAGATTCCACTATGGTCATAGATTCCACTATAGTTACTTCTTCTCAACCATTATCAACTATTGATTCTACTCTTGCATACCTTGTAGCCTCTTCTCCTCTTCCTATGAGTTACCCTACCCAAGCAATTTTGCAAAAGGAACAGGAAGCTTCACAGAAAATTCAATATTTTTGGGTAGAGAAGTTATCCAAACCTTCCAAGAGAATGGCCACAAAGAGAAGAAGCATGTTTGTTGATCCAATTTCAAGGCAAAGGACATCTAGATCCATGATTCCCCTTGTGAGCAAGCCTAAAACTGAGATGACTACTCAGGATTATCACATAGAAGAATATACAAAAGATATTGAAAAGTTACCTAGAAGATGAATTGGTCATAGCCAAAGCTCACTTGGAAACTTTTTATGTGAAAAATGATATATACAAAGAAAATGTGGATAAGTTGGAAAAGAAAATAGAAAAGCTTCAAAAGACCATTGACAATCAGAAACAAGTGGAGAAGGCTCTAAAAAAGAAGCAAAGAACTAGCAAGAGAAGTTTCAGGAAGCTAATAAGCTCAAGGAGCAAATAGAAGAGCACAAGAAGAAAAATGAAGAACAAGCTAAGGAAATACAGAGTTTGAAGCAACAACTTCAAATTGAAAAGGCTAAATCTTTAGGTTTCTCCAAGGTTAGACTAAAGAAAGTGAGAAATGAATTGCTCTCTAAAGTTCTAGAAAAATGCTCAGAGCTGCAACCTATTATTGATTATTTGGATGATGCTAGCCACCTACTCCAAAATATTCAGAAGGATCTAGATAATTTCACTAGAGAGCTACAACCTATGGTGATTTCAGCTGAGCAAATTTACAAACTGGTAGATAGTAGGCTCAGTGACTCTGCTAAGCCAATTCCTAATAAGGAGTGGAATATTGCTAGAATTGCTACTAGAATTATGGTGAAGAAGCACAGAGCCCTCCAAAAGGCTTGGCTATTATTTGAAAAAATTGAAGGTATGATCAAGGATGTAGTGGATATTAATAAGGAAATGATTCAGAATGGTTTCAGAGGATTATGGATGGAAGACCACAACTTGTTATCAGTAGAAGAAATTAAGAAGAGTACTGATGAGAGCTTACAAGATGAGTCTAAAATTGATGCTCTGGAAGAGCCAATTGATCAAGAGCAAGCTTCACAAATGATTATTGATTTTACTAGGCTCAGAGATCTAATGGAAGACTTGGTAAACAAAGGAAGTGCTGCAAACTATGAAGATATTGGTGAGCTATAGTACATTTATAAGCAGCTGAAGGAAACTTCCAACCCCTCTAAAGCAACTTGGAAACAAGCCCTACAGATCTTGAAACTAATGGTGCAATTATTTGGTGATAGTGCAGAAGAGGAAAATAAAGAATAAACTTCACCTGAGGAAGAAGCTGAGCAAGAGCAAGAAGATAATGTTGAGGAAGAGGCCCAACAAGAAGAAGAGCTAGATAGAGTTATAGACCCTAAAGGGACACAAGCTTAGCATTTTTGTTTTGTACATTTTTGTAGTCATGTAGAAGTTTTGTATTTTGTTGATTCATTTTTACTCTGACATTGTCAGAAGGAAAGAATAAAAGCATGAGGTCAGAAAGAGGTAGAAAATGAGTTTTGTGTGAAGGCATTTATATCATTTATTGTAAGAAGGCTTTATAAGGGGAACATAGTTATGTTTTGTTGAAGCATTGGAGCAGTTTTGAAGGAGTGGCATAGATATTATTTTTATGGCATAGTCTCCATGTGAACAGTTATCCTCTAGGATGTATGAAGCATGGTCTCGATATGAACGTTTATCCTCTAAGATGTTCATGAAGTTTTCAGAGGGTAGTGTTCATATGGAAATTATTCTTTAAAGAATTTTTGAAGATAAGCATTTTTGACTCCTGATGCCCAATGGATAAGACTCTGAGTTCTATGGCTTTGCGAGCAAATCCACCTAGGAGGTGCCAGAATGTAGGCCCAAAATGGCCACATCCTTAGAAAACATTGAAAATTTATTCTAAGGCATGAAATCTCTATTCCAGAGGACATAGAGTATTTTGGAGTGGATCCACAATGAGAGTTCCAAAATCCGCTCAACACTTAGTGTTTTTTTACCTTAAACAAGCTAAAATTCCATTTCGCTCGGTTCATAGTGTATTTGGAAGTGGATTCCAGGTGAGTCTCTGATTCCATAAAATTTTGGGTAAAGATGATGTCAACACGATAAAAAGTGTGGAATGGCGATTCTTTTGGATTCCGCATGCTCCAATGACTAAGTACTAGGAAGTCTGATTCCACTGGTTTCTAAGACTAAAAGTGAGCGGAATGGAGAAAAGCTCATTTTACACTACTTTCAGTGCGGAATGGTGATCATTGTTGGTTTTGTGCATGCTCCAATGACTAAGTGTTGGTAGATTTGATTCCGTTGAGTTCCAAGAGTATTCTAGTGTGGAATGGAGACATGAAGGCCGAAAACACTACGAGGAGTGTGGAATGGAGACAAAGGACATTTTGCACTACTTCTAGTGTGGATTGGTGATTCCGCATTCCAACTAAGGTAAAGATGATATCAACATACTTTTTGTGCAGATTGTAATTTGTTTGATGCCGAAGAAGAGAGAAAGAAGGCTAAGTAGCGGTCAACTGTACAAGCTCCAAAAAATAACCTGTAACATGATGTAATGAATAATGTAATCAGATAAAAATACCTAGAGGAGAGAGAGACTCTAGTTTCTACTGTATGTTTTTATACTAAGACTAATACAAAGTACAATATTGTCCACATATGTATCTTGCTTAAACTGTGGAGTGATGACTATACATACACCATAAGATATCCTAAAGCTAAAAATATTTTAATTGAATTGGACCTGAAAATATTTCTATAATTCCAAGTGGCATTACATGGAATATTTCCTATCTAACTGACTCATAATAAGACTTTTCTGCTCCTGTAATATAGGAAGTATTAACAACTTTGAAATTTAACAAATAATAACTTTACAAATCCTTTTCATAAGATTTTATCAGCAGGAGAGAATCTCGTAACCAAAATGAGAAGGCAAGATATATTAGAGATATTTTAATTGTCGTCATTTGGTTATACCATCCATATTATGCTTTGTCGTCCATGGTAAGTCTTCAAAATGACCTTTTGACCTTATGTAATTACTGTTCGTAATTACCTCCAGTAATTGTATTTTGTAAACTGAGATCATCCGCTTGACTTCTTTTAACTGATAGTGGTTGTTCTTCACATCTGGAGTACAGTTGTAGTTTCTCCACTTATTACCCGCATTTAACTCAGATCTTGGGTAAATTGGACGTAAGTTATTGATAAACATCAAATTACCATTTTTACTCATTTTTACCAATAATTCATATTTAACTGATGATAACATGTAAAAATATATTAAATACTCATGTAAAATGATTGAATTTGATACAAAAATTAGTAGTAAATAACCTCTCATCATTACTCATAGTGGAAGTGGAATTTAGAAAATTTGGCAAACTTTTATTTTGGATTACTTGTGGAAAAGTTACATTATTTTGATTAAATATTGACACATTTAAAGTGGGTGTTGTATTAAATAATCAATGCATGATTTGAGCATTTGTTTCAGCCATTTTATGAGGGGTGAATTGATTTTCTAAATATAGCAGAGTGATGGGATAAGTGGGTGTGATAGGTCGATTGTATGGAAAATTGAAATTATTGAATGGCATGGCATTCAACATAGGAATATATTGAGATAAATCTTAAATTATCGTAGGCACTTGATTATAAGCACCTAGTTGTCCTATGGAAGGTAACTGTCATATCCCAAAACCTTATGGCATCAACTATTGTGCTACAATCAAAACCTTAATGTATGCCATGGGAAGGGTAGTGATTTAAGGAGTTCTCCTTAAAAACATAGATGTTAAAGGGTCCAATACCCTAAAGTACATATGAATGGCAGCATCTACCTAAATATTATAAATAGAAACTAACCTACTATACAATGTATGAAAACGAGTATTGAACATTCTCAGAGGTTCATTAGGCTCTCTCTTGGCTGACATAAACTGATGATAAATTACAACAAGATCTATGGATAGCCTAGATTGATTCACAAAATTTGTTTCCAATTGGGTCTAAGACTTAATGGAATTGACTGGAAAACTAGTGTACCAATCATATTCCATTTCATCTAAGGTGAGAGGAAATATTCTACAAGAAACATCCTCATGTTCGACTTGTAATCTAATCATTGTGTCTTTGTAAGCTTGCATATGATCTTCAACAATTCTAATTCCATCATGTTTATACTTAGGTAAATACCTTTCCACATTTTTAGGAATGTCATGGGGCTACTCTAGTAATATTTAAAGGAATGTTATGAGCACCTAACCAAGATACAATTCTTGCAACTTGTGCCATTGGAGTTACTAGTGGAGTGATAAATGGGATGATAGGTAGTGATGAGTCGCTACTGGGTGGAATAAAAATCATCTGACTCTTAGACCTTATAATTCTCTTTGTAGGAGAAATATTATGGAAAATGGTCTCTTCAGAAGCCTTAGATCTTGTGATTATGGTATTTGGTTTCAACATTAACAATAAAAACAACAAGTTCTTAGTACTTTTGAAATGAAATGAATTCCAATTTTCAAAATTTTAACTGATACATCATCCTATTCATTATATGGCATCAATCAAATCCTAACAATAAGGAACATTCTAAAATTTTTAAAAGCATCAATGCATCATCAATTAGAGAATTTTACAATCAATAAATGTGAACAATTTTCAACAAAAAACTTGTTATTCAAAGCCAAAACTTCAATTAGGCATTCCTTCTAGCACCAATTTTGTTGAGTGATATTTTCACCCAATTACAAAAATATACTCACAATAAGGATTTTTCCTAAATATCCTCTCTTGCAAGGAAATATTTATGATTTTACCATGGTTCCTTTTATTGTGTTAAACTTTCTTGCGATGTTTAGTAAAATATGAATTGTTAAAATAAATTGTATACCTCAATGTTGCATATACCTATTAACAAGGGGCCTATTTTGGTATTGATTTGATTTGCAATGATCTTTGTTGTTCATGGAATTTTTGAAAATGTGAAATTATTGATCAACTATCTACTTTTAAATTTGATAAATATTTGATTTGAATCTTTGAAAATTTTGACTTTAATTGTTTTATCTCAAATTGTTAACCAATTTTATCTTATTTTGTTAACCAATTTTATCTTCTTTTGTTAACAAATTTTATCTTATTTTGTTAAGATTTGCTTGAAAATAAAAATAAAATGATTGAATCTAACTTTGCAATTTGAAACTTTGGAATGTCATATTAATTGTTCATTTTAATGAAAAGTTGAAATTTATTGAAATTTCCATTTTTACATAAAATGAAATTAATTTGATTATTTGGAAAATGTGCAAAGTTTGAAATTTCAAATTTCTGTTAAAAATGTGAATTTGCATAAACATGAAAATCTGAAATTTAATTTTGGAATTGCCATATCTCTTTTTTGGGGGAGGTTTAAATTTTATTTATATTTTGTAATTGATGAGATTAAAAAAAATGTAAAAGGATTAGGGTTAGAGAAAATAAAAAAAAGGACAAGTTGCTTAAACTTTTTAAAACTTTGATCTGAATTTGCATAAATGAATATCCTGCACTAAACCAACATTAATTTGACCCGTATTCATGCAGTCCAACATTAATGTGATGCAATCTTCTAAAGAAAAAAATACAATATATTAAAAACTAAATAAGTCTACAATCTGCACACATAAACTTATAAAAAAAATCCAATATATTGCGAACATAAAAGAAATTTTATTAATGCTTCACTTGTAGAATATCAATCTTACATCAATTGAAATGGGTGAAATTTGGTGCATTCTAGCAACAAGGGAGGAGATCTCTTCCACAAAATTAGAAATCCAACATGCCCTTACCTTGAAAATTCTTCAACCCTCCCTTCATTGGTTTTGATGGATTTTCAAGCATTTCCAACCTCTTCATTTACTTTTCCATGTTGGCTTCGTAACACTTTGCAAACCATTTGCTTTCGTATTCTTTTCTCTTTCGCAACTAGTAACAACCATTGTCCTTAATTTCCTTTGGTAAATATCGCGTTTGCTCTTTCATTACTAATATTTGTTATCACTCATTTACCAAATATCAATAATATTCTTATATCCAACCATTATCTTAATCCTGCATGTGCTCTTGCTCAATCTTATACCTTTCCATTATGAGTGTTTTCCACCAGAAAGGACCTTCAACCAATGACCATGGATAATTAATGAAGTTCAGTTCTAGCTCACTGTTTACATCATAAATAAATGCTCATTCCCTCTAGTATTTGACCATCACCATACATAGTGCAATACAATCCATCTAACTTTAGCATTTCCTAGTAAAAATGATGATGGATAAAAACACCATTACTTGCACGTACTTCGATCAAGGCTTTGCAAATTTTCATCACACTCAAATATTACAATGATATTGATAGCACCCCTAAAAAATGGGGGACATAAATATAGCCTTATATTTGGTACTGCATGGAGTCTGCATCCCATGTCAGCATTCACATTTATCTTCATTATATTTTCACCATATCTATTGATTCAAATCCATGAAAGTGATAGAGTGGTGGAGTTTATTTTTAGAAAACTCCATATGGCCTCCATCTTCATCATAATTCCATGGAGAAGAACTCACAAGAGAAGGGACCATTTTGAGTGCACCATTCCATACATGATTTTTTGTAACACTCCTAAGTGATGAGTGCCCATGCATGATTCCAAATTAAGATATAGGTGGATCAACTTAACACCACACAACATTTCAATCCAATGAGGGAGCTCAAGAGGTAATGCCATTGGGAGACTTCAAACGTGATCCACAACTTCTAGTACATTTGAACTCATAAATGGATATTATTGGGTATTTCAAATCCACATTAGGAAATAGCATTAGATAACACTCTTGAGTGATGAGAACCCATGCATGATTCCCATATGAAGAGATAGGTGGACTAGCTTAACACCACACATCATTTCCATCTGATGAGGGAGCTATGGAGGTAATGCCATTGGGAGAATTCAAACGTGATCTACAATTTCTAGTACATTTGAACTCATAAATGGGAATAATTGGGAATTTAAAATTCACATTAGGTAGTAGCATCATATACATTTCTCTCAATCATCATCGAATGATCGTATTTGTTGAGGACAATGACACCCTAAGGGAATCCGATTTTTAAGCATCATCAATTTGAAGGGATATGTGCGATAACCATGCTAATGTTGATAGATATACAAATTTCTATGAACTCTATGTATGATGTTGCCAACTATCATTTCAACTCTCCAATATACTACTTCAATCCAACTGAGCTTCAATAAAAACATGGACTAATGACATCTCCCCATTCAATCCAACCACTAACAATGAACCATTCGTGTCGGCCACATGGCTTGATAAAATTATCATTTTGCCTTGCTTTTCCTTCTAGAAATGAATAATATATAGGTTGTACTAGAGCACACCAATCTAATAGGTAAACTTACAGTCTCCACAACATTAAAATCACAACTATTATGATCAACTCCAATTCCCTCTACAATTCCTTCACATGTAAATTGACACAACTCTATTTGTTTGGGTTATATTTTATTCAACTTGGTGGCTACTGATATGATAGGCATATTAATGATATTCGCCCTTGTAAGAAATCATAATCCAATATTCTATATTGATTTCCCCTAAACCAACCTTAGAAACATTGTGACATCGATCTCTACACCATTTAGGATTTGCATAAGTTATGCTCCAAATGTGCCACATAGCAAGGTACATTATATAGCTCACATTGGAGCATCTTCAATATTATTAAAAATGTAGCACACTATACTTATCAATTACCCTTAGCCTTTTTTTGAATTTCAACTTTGCATAGTAGCTTTCACACACTTTCCAAAACCCACATTTATGATGAATGACATGATGCTCAATGGTACGCAATTTTGGTTCTTATTCCATATTTATTATGTTGCTACTTTAATCTCACATTCATCCCAAGATGACAAGGTGAAACATTTATAAACATAAACAAGCACTAAGTCTTATGACTCAACCAAGCCACTAGGTGGCCTCTCGAAACATGTGCCCACACTAATCATACATTTTCATTGACCATGCTTCGATGTTGTATCCGCTAGTTGTTCGGGTCGAGGGTTCACCTCGAAAACCGCACCACAAAAATCATACCTCTATGTATCAGACCTTGAAAACCGTTCCACCATTTTTGGTGACTTGGATACGTAGAGATAAAAATAATTAATTCAAAAAATTACATTACAAAGTAACATAGAAAACAATGAGTTCCAAATTACTTTATAAAGTGACCTATATATAAGAAATTGATATTTTATATCATATAGTAGTTATCTTTTATTTTTATTATATTTCATTTTTTTTTTTGTTTTATTTTATATTTTATTAATATAGGAGAATATGTAGATAATCAAGTAACTTGGAATTGCAAAAACTATTTAAGGTATGGACTAAAATTTCTCACTAAAAATAGTGGTTCAACCAGACTTAAACATTGATATCTTCCTCACCTATTGTGGAGCTTAACCCATTGAACTTCATGAAAAACTTCTCCTACAAAGATTTAAACTTGAGCTTCATAAGGTTGAAAAAAATATCAACTATAAAAATAGTTAATGCTAAAAGCACAACCATGGTCAACCTCATTTTGGCAACATGAACCTAGACTCTCCTTGAACACCTTGAAACCAAGGTATGCAATTTGAATTTGTAATCAACCATGCAAAAATGTTTTGTCAAAACTAGCTAGAAAAAAAATTAATATAAACAAATGGTCATATCAAAATCAAAATTCAAGTGGGTCCCCAAATTTGGGGTACGTTTTGCAATGGCAACAACAGAGGTTAAAGGAAGTGAACATGACATGACACCATAAGTAAGTGGTGCACATTATGAGGATGCAAGCACTAGTGAAGGAAGCATATCATAAATAACACCACATGGTATGATAAATGAATCTCCAATAACAAAATAAATTGTGGAAATAGTTTAGAAAGAAATAAAAATATATATTACATGACTAGAACCACAAGGTAATGTAAATGAGTATTCAAGTGAATCTAGTGACAGAAGTATACCTTGGTTAGTAAGATATGATAGTCCATATAGTAGTGGTGATGACTTCTTAAGGTAACCATAGGAACCTCATGCTTGTACTGACCCTTAGGCCTATGCAATAGCCTATCAACTATTGAGATGAAAAAGAAGAGAAGTGAGGAGACTTCAAAAGATAATAAAATTTCTAACAAATTGATCAGAATAAAGGGATGGTGATCATAATGATTCTAGTTCTAAGTCTAACTTTTTGTAAACCTATAGGGAAAACCTGGTAACCTTATCTCCATAATGATTCTTTGAGGAAATAAAATCGACACACATGTTATTACGTGTGGATCATTGAATACAATAATTGATATAGTTTTCACCCAAAGTGCAAAGCAATGAATGCCACTTCACCAACATAGAATTGGTGGACATAACTCTTGATACTTGAGAAATGGGAGGAGTGAACCAACAAGGACTTCCAAGGTAGAATTTATGCCAAGGAGGAGTACATCCACTAAATATTTGTAGTAATTGGGATGTATAACCTAGAGGAGGTAGAGGATGAGGGAGGATTCAACCTCATACTTCTAGATGGCTAAGAGACACACCATTGACCTATTTGAATTGGACTAGAAACTTGCAAGGTATCCCCTAGATGAGAAGGTATGTATAAAAATTTCTAGGAAGATACCCATGTGGACAACCACCATTGATCCAAAAAGGACCGAAAATAATTGAATTTGGGAGAGGATTGCTTTAGGGAAGAGAATTCCCATGTAATTTTTGAAGAGGCTTGTGCTGGGAGGACTAGATCGAGGAATACATTTGCAAGGAAGAGGACTTGTTGGTAAGGTAAGAGTGCACTTTGTATATGAAGGAAGCTAAGGATGACAAAGGATTCATTCACCAATATTGGAAGCCTAGTAGCTAAGTTGATCCAAGGATATAGATGGAGGAGTCACTCAAATGATAGTAGAGTAGTAAGAGCACCCCTACCTCGTGATCAATCACTTGAACAATGAAATGAATTATTACTAATAAAAAATATTACCTCTTGTAATTGCACTTATATCAATGAAAGTACATTATAGGGTGCAACCTTGCAAGAAAGAATGAATCATTCAAATGATCGGTTTGCATCCAATGAGGTGATTACTCATAATGTAGAAATAGGACGCCCAATCGATGAGTCAACCAATGAGATCGTACAAGTGAATATAACTGTATGATTTCCAAGATGGTAAGTATATAGGATGTTTAAAAAAATAGAAAATTATCTTAATTGTGAAAATCCCTCAGGATGCAATTAAGACGAAATGTGGTTGAAAACCAGAAATAGTGGTCCCTTCTGAGAAAAAAAATAGAAAAATATCTTAATTGTGAAAATATTTCGGGATGTGGATACCCCTGCCTCCTTGGGTCTTACCCAAAAGTGGCATCCCTTTTGGGATGTTTTCCACAAATTAAAAAAAAAATTCGAGATGCCATTAAGATGAAATGTGGTTTAAAACTAGAAATGGTAGCCCATTCTAAGAAAAAAAATAAGGGAAAAAAAAAAGAAAATAATAAAATACTTAAAAAAAAACAAAGAAAGGACAGAAATAATAAAAAGATAAAATCACATGCACAAATGAATATGAGTTATCAATAATCCATACAAAAGGTAAAATTAAATGTAAATTAGGTTAAGGTGGAATAATTTCATGCAATAAGACGTTATGATTTCAAAATTTATAAAAAGCAAGGCGCCATGCAAAATTTTCTTTTCCTGCTTGCAAATCGTACACATGCAACACTAGATTTCAGAGAATTCATAAGAAAAAAGGGGGTAATCGAAGAAATTTTTCCATATGGGTGTCTTATATTCACCACCTTGCTACAAATTTCATGACCCATTTTAAATTTTCACCATGGGAATTTTTATTTTCGAAAAAGCAAGCTAGATTGGGAAAAAGTAGTCGACACAGGGTTTTACTCCCAAAAACCCTGAGTTATTTTTATAAATTATGTTGCAAGTGCATAAAGTCACTATCAAAACAAGGGTTTGAAGTATGGAAGCACCAAAGGAAACCCCCATTTCAGAAAAGCATGACTAGGGTTTGATTTTTTTGTAAATAGTTTAAGTGAGGGAATTGCTAGAAAAAGGCAGGTAAAACTATAACCCTAATGTAGGAAATCAACCATAAAATAAAAAAAGGGTTCCTTGATTGTGCATGTGTGGAAAATTATAAAAAAATATTCATACAACACTACCAAATTGTCCAAAAAATTCATCTTGGAGAGAAATTGCATTGATTGAAGGAGAATTTGTGCAACTACATAGGGATTGCACCAGAAAGGAAGATTGCATACTTTCAACAAATGGGTATTCCAAAAATTGTACCAATTTAAAAAAATGCATGTTTTCATCCAATTGAAGTTTTCTATGGCCGTTTGTATAATTTGGAGGTGTGATGGCATGATTTTAGGGCAAATTGTATGATTTTAGGGCTTCGAGGGACCTGATTTGTACAATTTGAAGGTAATGGTACTAAATTTTTTGTAGTTGTACGGATTTTTATGCTATTGTATGGAAGAGATATGCCCTTGTATAATTTAGGGTGGTTTGTATGTTTTTTTTGTGATATTGTATAATTTAGAGCTCTAAGTGTACAATTTGGTGAAGTACTAAATTGAGTGCAGTTGAACAGTTTCAAAGATAGTTGTATGAATTGGCAATTGTTTGTATGATTTAAAAATGTTCATGTATGATTTGCAGAGGAATTGTACAATTTATAGTAGTTTTATACATTTTAGAAGTAGTGCTATGTATTTTGGAGCCATTTATGCTAAGTTTTCATGATTTGCAAGTTTATCGAAGATTGTGCAAATGTGGTTTCAACTGAACTATGGCAGAAGCATGAGCTCCAAGTGAGAGTTTTGAGATCACTTTGATTGTATTTATGCAACTAGGTTGGAAATATCATCAGGACCATTGCATCAGAGAGATTCACAACCTAGGTGATCTGACATAGTTTACCCCATTTGAGACCAAGGGTGATAATTTCAATCACACGGGAGGCATGGTAATCATCCTTGGAGAGGGAGAGGGTATAGACCATGGAGAGGTCAAAGATATTAGCATGGTGGTAGAGTTAATGCACTACTATGATTTTGGAGAGAGAATATGAATCCACCAAAGGCACACTAATGGGAGCTTCACAATGAAATTCATCGGGAAGCAACCCCCAAAAAATAGGATGAGTTGTTTAGTGAAGCATAGGAAGAGCAAGTGGATGTCAATGACATTAATTTTGGACAATTGACAAAAAAAAATTATAAGAAATGGTGGGATAAGAATGAGGACAAGCATCCATTCAAGCTTACATTGAAGAAGGTCTGAGTGAGCGTCATCACAAAAATCCCACCACAGGATAAAATACTCTTCAATAAATACTTGTTGCAAATTGTTCAGTCATATGAAATTGTTGAGAATCAAACCTTAGTGAGGATAAGTAATTGGCATATTAAGGTGGATTTTTTGGTGGAGGTATTTTGAAGAACATTTGAATTTCCCTAAGAGGGAATTTTTGTTGTGAATAAGATGATAGATCAAATTGAGGCATATAGGTTGATTACAACACTCACAACTGTGAAGTCACCTGTTGCAACTAAGATTTTTAGTTTTGGAACTCATGAAATCAAGAAGAATCAATTAAATACTAATGAATTAGCATGTGCAATGAATATTATCATGGTTGACCAGTAAGGAGAATCACAAGATTTTGAGATACCGCTCTAGATCATACAATATGTGGAAGGAAATTTCAAGAGGGTAAAGTATGATTTGGAAACCTATTTGGAGCAACAAATTCAAAAGTTATTGACAACCAATAGAACGACATTTACCATGATATTTTATGAAATTTCTATTTTGTTGGATGCAGTATCTAGAATGGGAATTTCCTTTATTGGTAGGATACAACCTTAGGATTTTCTTCTAGATAAACCTACCATACTATGATGGAAAAAGAATGTATCTCTACCAAATGTGACTCTAGAGAAATCTAAGGTAAAGAAATCCACAAAGTAGATAGTACATACGATGCAAGAATAGTTCAAAACTGCATCTTATGGGTATGTCCATCCTAGGAGGAAAAAACAAATATAGTTGGAACCTACCTTTGAATAGCATGTATGGGACCAACAACTATAGGAGCAACCACCATATTGTGAAGATGAGATAGTAGAATGAAAATTAGTCCTATACAAATTAGAACATGAAGACAATGGAAAAAATAAATGAATGTGAAGAATATCATGCAGAAAGAGTAACCTTATCTTGTGCTAGTTAATCTAGAGGAAGGGTACTCAAAATCAGAAGGGTTGGATTTTCTAAATTATAATATACCTAGTATGGAAGAAGTGGGAGGAGTAATGGGATCTTTGACATTGCTTTATACCATGGATTTTAATTTTTTGGATTCATCAAAATATCTAGAAGAAATAACAATGGTACCACCAACCTTGAAAGAAAAAATACTGGTGGAATTTCCATTCGAGGAATCCAAGGGAATGAAGAAGATAAATATTATCATGAGATGTGGAAACATCCAAAAAAATAGATAAGCACACAACCACCATAGGAAAATTTTGATCCAAATTTTATAGATGTAGCAATAAGGGGAGTGAAACTGAACCCACAAGATGAAGGGTTGGCAGAAATGCAATAGGAGGACTTATATAATCCACAAGAGGAATTATAAGCACTGGTAATAGGTAGCAACCCCTATAGGAGATAATTAATGTTGAGGATATCATATCACCTAAATAAGAAGAGACAAACAAGATAGTAGCACACATTCATCTACAAGAAGGGAGATAAGTAAGTGCAATAAAATAAGTTGGGGGAAGTTCAAATCCATAGGAAGAGGAAGAAGAAGAATAGACTCCACCATAGGATAATTATGTGAGGTTTCCTACAAGCTTCTTATTTAAAGTACCTTAGTTTAGTACTCTAGAAAATGATGGAGAAAATTTTGATGAACATGTGGACCACTTCTTCCAACAAGCTAGTGAAACGTTCACTAGCACTAGGATGCAATTTTGTATTGGTGGCATTGGATAGTTGAAATAGTAGAGAGAGAAAAAAATCAATGAATTAGAGAATATTATGTAGTAGGTGTGCAATGAATATCATACCAGACAAATAGCACAAATTTATACACAACACCCATGGTTTTTATCGAGGGAAGAGGTAACTATGATGTTAGGAAGAGATGATTTATTGTAGGGAGTGAAGACAAAATACCGTGAGTATCCATTCATGTACTTGGATAGGAAAACATGGTAGACTTATTTTTTGAATACACCAGGTATAGAATTTTGAAGAGTACCTTGGAAATTGGCCTTCACACTGAGAAAATTGAATTTCTTGACATATTGGATCAAGTGGCTTAGCTTAGGTCATAGATTTATCAAGCCAAGGAAACACAAAGGGAATAAATCGAGGCTACCCAAAAAAAATGGCTGTGATGGAAGAAGAACTAGTACATAGCAAGAATGAGGCTGATAAAATATTGCAAAAGGCACAAGCAAAATGGAATGACATAAAGCAGGCTTATGAAGATAAACTATGCTCATAAGAGGAGGAAAATCATCATGTGATTCAACAAGCATAAGAGTGTGTGAAGTAGTTAGAAGCACAATTGGTAGAACAAACTAAACAAATATACAAATAGGAAAACCATATTAAGGAGACTATAGAACAACTGCAAGTAAAAGACCACAAGATCACATAGATGGACATGGATTCCAAGCATTACATTGAGATAATTATGGATCATAAGGCTCAATTTTGGGCTAAGGATGAGCGTATTGCAGCTTGTAAAGCTAATATCCATCAAAATATATAGGTCATTATGAAATAGAATGACGATTTAACCATAGTAGCTAGAATAGAAGCATTATTGATATAAAAGTTACACAAGGGAGCATCAGAGTGAGATAAGGATCTAGCTAAACTTTTGGCTACTACAGAGGAGAAGGCCAATCAATATGAATTAAAATAACTAGAAATTAGTAACTATGTAGCTCGATTGAAGGTTAAGCATGCTTATATTCATATTTAGCTTTATGAATATCAACAATATCCATCAGCAAAGACCAAGAAGACTGAGTCGATGAGGACACCAATTGATTTAAAGGGAGGGCAGATGTAGGCAGCAAATCCACCTCCCAGAATAAGAAGAAATGATTATTGGATTTGCATAATTTTGCTCAATTTTTTCAATTTTTATTAAAATGTACAAGTTGTCAAAATGTACAAGTAGGTGTAAACGTACAAGGTTGAAATTTTACAACTTGAAATGTTAATGAAATTAGGTGAAATGTGCATTTGGGATGAATTTGATAAAAATCAAATTAGTAATTAATTATTTTGAGATATTTTATGATGGTAGTTTTAAGTAATTTGATGTCTTAGGAACCACTTTGGAATGTCTTGTACATGCATTATACATTTAATTTTTCAAGATTTTGATATAGTTCTTGGTAGTTATGGGTTGTTCATGGTAATGTTGTTGATTGTATTCATTGTTGATGTCCATTGTTGAGCCCATTCATGGTTATTGTGATCAATAATGATGGATGTATTGTACAAGAATACTTATAATGTGAATATATCATAAAAAATCTCTTTTATTCTAGTATGTTGTGAATTCCATTGTGTGTTATTATTAATACATGATGTATATTCTATGTTAAATGATCAAATTGCGATGGAAATGGCTTCTGATGTTCCTATGACCTTGACGTGATAGTGAGTAATGGTTTAATAATAAATTATGGTTGTACAAATATGTCATATGTTATTTGTATGATTTTTGGAAATGTTCGTGATGATACTAATTCAATGCTATTGAATTAGGGTTTGCATGTTGGAAGGAAAGTTAACCATTGCAATAGGAAATCATCCCAAAACTTGTCTTGAAGAGATCTATGGTGTAAATTGCCAACTTTGTGAGTGAAGTATTTAGAAAGGGTTTAGTAAAATTGTACAACCTGACCCCTGATCATACAAATAATTGTTTACCAAATTTATAAGTAAACTTGTATGATGAAACTTGTCATTTATGGGAATTTTGGTGTTTCAAAGAAATCGATTACAAAACTAATAGATTTGGGTTGCAAAAATATTTTTTGTGAATTGAATAAGTGGAAAATCATACAAGTAGTAGTTTTTTATTATTTGAATCATACAACTATATGATTTGTAGTTCGTACAAGAAATTTTGTAATATTGACAAGTCGTACAAAGCAAATCATACAAGTTGTAGGATTTGGAAATATTATTACAAAACCTTGGAAAACATTACCACACCCTCAAAATAACATCCTCCCTTAAACAATACTACACCCTATGCTACATTGTGTATGCATTATAGATACTTAGGTGAATTTGGGTGCACCTGGTTAGCTATAAAACGACTATAAGGGTGAAATTTCATTTCATTATTGTGTTTGAGAGTTGAAGAAGTGGTGTTTGAGAGAAGAAGAGTGAAAGAGATTGGATATGGTAATTAAGGGAGATAGTGTGATGGCTAGAACTTATGTGTGAGTGGTGAAGGTAAGTTATTATAGCCCTCTTGTTTATTTTTGTAAAGTTTTTTTTTTGTTTTTTTTTGCAATGGATGAGATCTTGATGTACATTTACTTTGGTGTTGTGCTATAGTTAAGTATTCTTGAGGGTCAACATTGGTTTTAACCTATCCTATTGGGGGTGAAAAAGGTATTGTAAGATGCTAACTAGGAGTTGATGGAGTGAGTGGGATTGGATAATTGCACACAGATTGATTTGATGGGGCCTATGAGGGGTACCTCTCTACCTTAGTAGAGCGATGGGATCTAGATAGGGAGACCTTCCTGCTCTTGATAGGGGAGATGATAGTTATGTATGAGGATGTGCATAACATCTTCTATGTACCTATGGAGGGATTGCATGTCTGATTTGGACATGACAAGGGGTATGAGCTAAGTCAATTTTTTGGTGATGATTGGAGGGGTGAATATTAGTTGTGGTAGCATCTGATACCTGGATCTATATTTGTAGAGGTAGTTGGATGTATTACTAACCTACATAATGTTCCTAATGGCTAATGTTTTGGTTCTTAACAAAACCAAATGATGTTTCCCTTGGAATTTTATTAGTTTTATGTTTGATATGATCGATGAGACTCAGGTGTTTTCTTGGGCACCTAATTTTCTAACTTAGGTATACATGGAGTTGTATAAGGTGAAGAGGCAGGGGTGGAAGGGATGTATGAAAGAGATTATAGAGAGACCTCCTATTCAGAGTGAGGAGTAGTAGGTTGTACTCAAATATGAGAAATATAGTCTAGTTGAGGAGTGAGATTAAATCCTATAGATGTTGGAAGAGTAAGATGCAAAGATGATGGCTCAGGATGTTAAGAATACTTGGTTGCAAAGAGAAATAGAGGTATGGGCTATTGTAGGTGGAGGTAAGGATGTCGATGTGATAGATAGGCTCTGGGTAGAGCTAGTAGAGAGGGAATAACATCAGATACAATATTTATCTCACCTTTGATCCTGAGATGGCTAAATTTAGGAACTTGAGGATTGCCTTGTTCAGCTCGCATTGGATTACCAGTATGGTCTTCCTCATTTGTATCTGGATTTTCTAGGTGTAGTGAATCTATTTTATATGAAAACAACAAACATAAATGAATCCTAAATATATAAAATATCTAAAATGGAGAAGAGTGCACCTGATTTCTGATTTCTGATGAATATTTTGAAGCTTGTAGGAGTCCAGATCATCTCGAATATGACAAGATCATCTATAATTTTACAGAATCATCCAGATCATAGGATATCATCTGAGATTAGCCAAGATCATCAGTGACCTGACGAATTTGTCAGAATAATTTGTTAGAAACCCACAATCATGAAAATAGACACCAAAAACCAAAAATACAATTGCAAGAATGATACAAAATGATAGAAATAAGAATGTAAATTCTTAAATGATAAATCCAGATATCAAATCAAATAAGATGCAATGTTTTAATAATTTATTTTGAATTTTATAATGCAAATATGCTAAATGATGTGAACTCCAAGATGCAGAACAAAAGTGAATTAATCTAATGCAAAATTAAATAAGAAAAAGAGATAGACAATGCAAATTTAGGGCTCTGATTACCCCTAATCTGAACTACAGTTAAAATCATCTACAATCGTACGAGATCATCGCCAATATTGATAAGATCATCTGTAATTGTGGTTGAATCACCTGCGACAATCCGAGCTTCCTCTGACTAAAACACAGTGAGATCCTACAATAAAACTTGAAAACACAAGTGCAAATGATGAGAGATAGGATGTTCTATCACAGTAAAAACTATAGTTGCAGGGAAATGATCAGCCAGAGGGATAAACTAGGAAAATACCAAGTTTATATAGGATTAAGGGGAGGTTAGGAGGTTGGGGATCATCCCAATCTGGGAGATCTCCAATGTAGGAATCTCCAACCATGTAGACATGCTTCTGCCTAAGTTAGAGAGGTTGTTGAAACATAAGCTAATTATGAAAATTTGGTTTTGGGATGAAATCGTCTGGACATTCTATTCTAGATGAATTCATCCGATTTGGGATGATATCGTCAGATCGACGATGATATCATCCAATGGTCAAAACAACTTCTAAAAATGGTGCAAAAAATAAGGTGAGCAGTTAACGGGTGGTTTCAAGGTTAAAATTCAATTTTTTTTATCTTTTATTGATGGTTTAACTACGCCAATTTTAGGGTGCTACATTTTCCCCCCTCTTTAGTGAATTTTCCGAAGAAAATATGTTAAATACAAGTTCTTTATGCTTTACGAGAAAGCAAAAATTTATTAATGATGATTCTAGGTTGAATCGTACAACTATTTCCTATGGTGCCCCCTTCGATTTTTTACCCAAGTTGAACGTTTGATGTAAAAGCACGAAAAATCAAAAATTAAAAAAAATGTTGTTTTTAAATAAAAATAGAAAAAAATAGGGTAAAACCCTAATTCATTTTTACTATTCACTTTCGTTGTTTCAGAGCTCTATAGGCGAAAAGGTGGAAACGACACACAGATCGAAAGAGGTCTGGCGTGGGTTGTGGGTAAGGATCTAAACCTAGTGTACTATGTTTTTAGCTTGATTTGTGTAACTTTTTAGTTGAATTTTAATTTTTTTTGGGAATCATGGCCATTTTTAGGTTGTCGAAAACATCGGGATGAAATCGTCCCAATTTTTCTAAAATCATCCCTATATCTCCGATTTTATTTGAGGACGAAATCGAAGAAATAGTGACGATCCCATCCAATAAGGAGCGATCCCCAAATTGAAGAATCGAAGATGATTTCATACTATTAAGGATGATTTAACTAAATTTGGTACGATATCATCCAATAATGGGCGATATCATTTTTATGAGATGAAATTGATTTTAATCAATTTCAATGATTATATACTAATGATTTTTGTTGTTTTATTATTTATTTTGTATAGGGGATTGCTAAAGAGTTGAGAGTGGAAATACAGGGGTCTCAGGGATGACTTAGCCATGCTCAATCAGACTGAGCGAGACAGACTAGCAGAGGTCATACTGCAGCATGTGGTAGAGATGCCACAAATTCCTACATACATGGGGCTACTAACAACCCTAGTAGAAAGATGGTATCTGAAGTCATCCTGCTTCTGGATATCGATAGGGGAGATGACTCCCACTCTAGAGGATGTATTGAGGATCTTAAGGATCCCCATACATGGGCAGCTCATGACTCCTTTGACCAATCAGGGCCATGCCATGATGAGAATGTGTAGTTACCTAAGATTCACCCTAGAGAAGGGTAGAGTGAACATCGAGGCTTTGAGGTAGATGCCTAGGGCATCTCTATTGACCCAAGTTTTGGTAGGGGTGGTGGGTGGCCTTCTTCTATGCCACCAGGGTGGATGTTGGTTACCGTGGCTCTTCTCAGATGTGGTTTGCGATATGAGAGACCATGGATACATGTTTGCTTGGGGTAGCTTTGTATTATACCACTTGTATAGGATCTTTTACGGGTTCATATACAAGGGAGGCAAATTTTTGGTGTAGACATCGCTACTATAGGTTTGGTGTTGGGAGCACATTGTGGTGCAAAGGTCGATAGGGCTTCCATTGATAGGAGTTGACCGAGAGAGACCCTAGGTTTTCTATTGGTGGCTCCAAATAGGGTCATAATGACGGATAGATCTATTGATGCCTTAGAGGCTACTAGAAGATCTCACCCCAGATCAGATCACCTAGATACCATGGAGAGAGCATCCAAGGTGGGTAGAGGATAGATAGGAGTTGGCTTGCATCAGACGAGTCATCTGGTTGAGGATAGAGTAGGGAGAGGTAGAGCTCCACTGCTATGAAAAATTTTTGAGGTAGTTTGGTCTACAGCAGGGGATCCCTTCTCTTAGGGATTATGAGTACTCTTAGACTATTTGGTATAATACCACATTGAGCAATGCTCTAGACATGTAGCGGTTCTAGAGTCAGGATGCTGATGATGCCCCCATTTAGCCAGTGGATGGGGATGACACAAGAGTAGTAGATGGGTATGATTCCTGGTATGCAGGCATCTGCCCTCCTTAGATGACGAGGGCACAGGGCTTGATGCATGCTATAGTGCAATGGATGGAGAGGCAATGCTAGGCTACCATTAGTGCAATGAGGGGTTACAAAGGGAGGGATCATCGATGGCCTCCTCAGGAGAGATTCCAGAGAGTACCATAGGCTTTAGAGAGACAACAATAGCTAGAGAGGAGGGAGAGACTCCCTTCTCAATAGAGGGATAGGCCACCATCACCTGATAAGGACAAGGTTTTTGAGGTGGGAGAGAGCAACAAGATGGCAGCTCTCTAGGTAGAGAATGCCCACCTACGAGCATAGGTGTAGACTCTTTAGGATGAGGCAACATGGCTTAGGGCTTAGAGTGGAGGGGTGAGCATTTTGGAGCTGGTGTGGGCTATTATAGGTTGTACTATCATGTGGTTCCAGAGGAGCAGAGGATACCACTACCAGCCAGCATTGCAGAGTCGATCAAGATGGGGTTGTCGAGGACATCATCATGATCGACATTGAGGACCCACGATACAACACAAACTTTGATGGGACCACCTCCTCCACCTCAGGGTGGGAGAGGATATGAGGCTGAGATCTCGAGGGGTTCTCGAGACTAACTACTCATTATACATAGACTATATATTTTTGAGATGATTGAGTATGCCAGGGTATAGATTGTGGCATACCAATCCGTTTTGATATGATGTATAGACTTCTTGCTATATATATATATATATATATATATATATATATATATATATATATATATATATATATATATATATATATATATATATATATATATGTTTTTTTTGTGATGACTTGTGCATATGTTTTATGATGCTTTGATATTTTAATTGTTGATTGACTATTCATGTAATTATGTCATTGAAAATATTATAATTTTATGTCATACGATAAAATTTAAATGAAATAATTTAATGTAAACAAATTGGTTGTTGTGGTATGATTTGATGAAAAATAAAGTGACTTCTAACAATAATTTCAAAAGGACATTGTCACTATTACATGACCATTTCATGGAGTTGACGCTCGCTAGGTCATCAAGCTAATCCCGATATGAGAGAAATATTGCTAAAAGTAAAAGGGTGCTTAAGAGACTTTCTTAAGACTTTGTGTTGTGATGATGAAAAATGATGATGGTGATGATTTATTTTCAGATTTCCATGAAAATATTATGCATGAAATATTAAAAATATGATTTTTTCTAGGCATAAAATTCCTAAGTGTGATAGAAATTTGAACAATTTTCGAGGAATTATACCATTGTCGCAAAACTGAATGTTGACATAATGAAATGAAATTGAAAAATTTTCTTTCTTTTTAAAGCACAATTGTGTAACATAATGATTTAAGCCATATGATTTTATGGATTAAATAAATGGGAAATAAAATTAGAACGATGGCTTGCGCTAGCCATAGAATTTTAGGTATAGACATACCATCATCGCGAAATCCAAAGAAGAAATTGATGTAATAGTTTTATTGCATGGTTGATTTTTTATTTTGAGATAAACAGAAAATAAATGAGGACTTGCACTAGGCATAAAATTCCAATTTAGGTTTAGGAACTATACCATCGTTGCGAAAGTCGAAAATATATAAATATGACTTTATTGCTAGATTTTTGAACATGTTTTGAAAGAAATTTTGGATTTTTGAAAAAAATGTATTTAATTGTTTTTACGCTAAGCCAATATTCTCAAGTAAGAAAATCAAATTATTCTAGAAGATTTGCATAAATATTTTAAATTATCTCAAAGACAAAATTTATATTTATAAGGAACCCCATGTGCATATGTGAGTTCATTTTCGATCTTGATCTATCATAATGATACAAAATCTCTCAAACACAAATGTGTGTGCAATTGTATTGTTCATTTATCAATTTTGAGCAAGATAATTTGATACAAGTAATTTGAATTAACCAAATGAGTGTTCGTTGACCATGATTTATATGCATGTAACCATACCAGACTACTATGTAATTCGGGTCATCAAGAGCTAGTTGATCCATGAGCGGACATAGGTCTGTAAAAAAGAAGGTCGCTAATGTGACAGACATATCACTATGCTAAGAGTTACCCAAGGCCAAGCAGGTTGGGCACAAACCACCTGTTATGGGGCTTGACACTAAGATAATGCTGAAATATTGCTGAGGTGGTACAAAATGATACTGAAACAATGCTTCTTTTTCTCATGACTTTTCTTGACTTTCATTTTTTTTATACTAGGGATACTTGCTCGGATTGGCTGTAGAGCAAGGGATTTTTATTCTGGGTAGGGGTGAGCTTGTCCTTTTGTCAATTCTCAAATATTCTATACCATGTGCATGATAGGATAGCAAGGGAAACTTTTTGCTCAAGAGACCACTTCTACTATGTAGCATCGCTTTGAATTTGCAATGAAATCATTTTAATGTGAAAAGGTGTACTTGGTTCAAGTAAATAACAAGATCAGTTCTTTATGCTCAAAATTTTATTTAATTCAACTGTGGACTTCGATATAAGAGATATTAATAATCATACCAAATAAGATCAAGATATTTATTCATGTAAGTGTGAAAGTGAGAGATTCCAAATAAATGCTAATTTATCCAAAATAACTGAAAATATAAATGCAATACTTCAAGAATTGACAGGTGCAAAAATAGAAGATGTTTTTGAGGATTTTGATGATTTTGATTTTTTTATATTTTGATTTTAATTTATGAATTGAGAGAATACATAATATTACTATTTTTGAAATTTTTATATGAATTACTAAAATAAGACAATATGTATAATATATACAGTGATGAAATTACCATATTTATGCATAATAGCACTTAAGATGCATAATTTTCATAGGTTCTTTAAGATATTTACCATCTAAGGTAGCTAATATGTATGCTCCCAATCCAAATTTAGTAGTGATAATATATGGCCCAAGCCAGTTAGGCTCAAATTTACCTTTAAGGTCTTTAGTTGCATTAGTATTTTTTTAATTTTCTTTTAAGACGAGGTCATCAATCTCAAAGGAAAGGTGATGAACTTTCTTGAAATATGCTCATTTGAGCTTGTTCTGGTAGGCACGAAGATGCTCCAAAGAATTAATGCACTTCTCATATAGGAGTTCCAGCTAACTAAATCTATCAGCATGATATTCATCTCCTACTTTAGTATCTTGAAGTAGCAGAGCCAAAGAAGGAACTTCTAATTCAAAGGGAAAAAAATCTTCGGCACCATAAACCAAAACAAAAGGTGAAGTTCCCATGGGAGTAAAAATGCTAGTTCGATAAGCCCACAAAGCAGGATATAATTGAATGTGCCAATCATGGCCAAATTTATTGACCAATATTTTAATGATTTTAATTAACGTTTTATTAGATGCTTTTGCTTGGCCATTACCCTGGGGATAATAGGGAGTGGACTTTTGGTCCGACTTTTATACACACCCTGCGAAGAATGAGCATGAAACTCTGATAACACTTATACGGGATAAATCCCACTCACTTTAGGATCTTGCTGGTTATCCAAGGTGTGAGTTACAGAGTTGGGTCGAATGTCTATTCACTCTTTTCCGCTTCTGGAATAGTTTTCAATATGGACCTGTCTGTTACCTTACAACGGGTTCTTGAACTTGTTCAGTAATGTTTAGAAGTTGTCACTTGTTGACAATCAGATTTAAAATTAGTTCTTTGATCTAGCTCTTATGGGTCAGCAGATTTAAATAAAAGACAAATTTAAAAGAAAATAAAAATGGATCATTTCACGGTAAAACAAAGAGAGTAGGGTAGGGCAGAAAGAGAAGTCTATCAAACTTAGCTGTAAAACCAAAACTACCAATTTTATTTATACTATCAGCTTCACAACAGAACAAATCAAAGAAGAAAGTGTCCAGCTTTCTAAGATCACTTTCTACTAAGAGCATAAGGCAGAGATGGAACAGATCTGAAAGAAAATCATAAACAGAAGGGAAGTCCATTAAAATTGGTATTTCTCACCAGCAGCATAGCTCACACAATGAGGACAAAGCAATTAGAACAAACTTGAACCTTAAATCTATGATTTTCCCTAGCATACAATAGAACAAATGAAGCCCAACAACATATTTAATCTTGATAACACAGATTTACAACATATATTTAATAAACTTTAAAGAAACGGATAACAAAAGAAGATGAACTTATCACAATCTGCAAAAGATTAGGCTCCTGGCCATGCTATCACAGAAAACAAAAGCACATCAACTCCAAGTCCAGAAATAAAGTATTTAACAAGATTTGCAAGAAATTGCTTCAATAGCCTTTTATTTCTAAGTCTCCGCCTCCTGCGATTACATTGAGAAGAAGTATTTATAGACTCAGGACAGACCTCGATCTTTTCAGAAATATCTTCTTCTCAAACCCTAAATCTTATCATCTTAAACCCTAGTACCCGGGTTTTACAATATAAGCCCTTTTAAAACAAAGTTTGGATAAAACTTAACCATTCTGCAAATCAGTGCAGTCACTTGCCATAAATGGAGAAGGCAGAATTCGAATGCCACTTGCATTCACCCGCAACTGTGAGTAAATGTCTTCATTAATGCCCTCGGGTAATTTGGATGAGTCACCACTTCTCTGACATTTCATCTCCGCAGAGCCATCCCTGAGTTGAAAATGTCTGGCAAGCCATTAATTTCGCCATAAATTTTCATTAAATGCATCCATCGGCAAATTTCGGTAACTGAGTGTAGATATTTTCATTTTTCGGCCAATTCTCGACATACTCCATTAAATGGGCAGCTGCTTAGTCACCGTAAAGTCTCTTTGCGGCCAGATCTGTAAAATTTGGATGAAACAGCAATTCTCGGCATCTCTCATTTCAATATGGCTGTCTTCGATTAATTTGCACTTAACTTTGTCTTTATGGCCATTTCTCCGTTATCATGTAAGTGCCAGATGGCTTCCTGCATGAAAGACAAACAAGGATTAGCATTTTAAAATTATTAAATCAAAACCTTAAATATTAAAATGAAACCCTAAAGTATATTTGCATGCTTGCTTTCTTTTGACACGTGTCACAAAAAATCACGACACGTGTCCTTGCTTCCAGCTGTTTTCTTTTATTTCGGCCTCAATGCTGTCATGGCCATGAAAATGCGACATGTCACGATTTCGTGACATGTCACGAAATCGTGACCTTCCTTCCTCCCCTTTCTTTCATGCCATAAAAATGTGACATGTCACGATTTCATGACATGTCACGAAATCGTGACCTCTTCTCTCACTTGGCTCTTCTCCCTTTTCGCAACATGTCACGATTTCACGACATGTCACGAAATCAGCCCTTTTCACTTTCCTTCCCTTTCTTTTCTTCTCTGTCACGATTTCACGACTCTATCTTACGTCCATTTCCGACACTTCCTCCTTGTTCCTTCCCTTGTCGATTTCACTCTGTCCATCTGCTTTCCCTTGCTCCCCATCTCATGATTTCTTACCTTCTCCTTCTTTCTTCTGATTTCCACTCCAATTGCGATGTCGCGATTTCGCGACACTCTCATCCTTCCCTTTTCTTTCCTATCTTTTACTTCTCCTTTTCCTTTTTTTTCTTTCTTTACTACTATCACGATTTCGTGACATGTCCAAATCCACTCCTCCTCTCCCTCCTTCAAATGTCACGATTTCATGCGTCACAAATCACGTCACGATTTCATGACCCTTTTCTTCTTCTCTTCAAACATGTCATGATTTCGCTACCTTTCTTGCCTTAGCTTTTCTCTTCTTCCCGCAAAATGCGACATGTCACGATTTCACGACATGTCACAAAATCGCGACGTTCCGTACGCATTTGCTTTCTCTCTCCAAACCTGTCACGATTTCGCGACATTTCCAAAAATGGAAGTGTCGCGATATCGCGACATTTCCAAAAATGGAAGTGTCACGATTTCGCTACGTTTTTGCGACTTGGCCGACTTTTTCTAAAACCTGTCGCGATTTCGCGACATTTCCAAAAATGGAAGTGTCGCGATATCGCGACTTTGCCAAAAATGGAAAGTTTTGGTTTCTCAATGAATTTATCTATCTGGAATCTGCATTTTTTCATACCGGTGAAAGATTTTCTTTAATCAGCAATGATTCTAACATTTGAAAAATGAATTCTAAAATAAATCAAAGCCAGATGCAAATAAAAGCACAACTTGAAAAAGGAGGCAAGCAAATTTGGAATTAAAACCTGAAAAACATCAAGAGGGTCCCTACTGCAAAAATGAAAGCTCAAAATTTTCAAAGGGTGGAAATTCATTTTTTCAGTGGGGGTGTGTTGCTTCTCAACAAATGGCGATATCTACGGGTAAAATAGTAGCATTATTTTAGAACCCAGGACTCTAGTTTCAAAACAACATAGACCATGCATCATGCCTTGCCACAGATATTCTTCAAAACAATTTAACTACTAGCTGATAGTTGTCAAAATTTCCCAAGGACATACTAGGCTGAATCATTTAAGGAAGATTTCTGATGTGCAATTACAAGCGTATAAAACTTTCTTCAAGAATGACTGGGCCTTCGAATGTTGAACTCTGGATTGATCAGCTTTTCTAGATTGTAAAAAGGGGAAACCGAGTAGAGCTCTGTTTACTAGTTTAGCCTTTTACAACCCCGACAGAGTTACCCTTTAGATTTACACGACCCAGATTCACAACTGTAAGGTAGAATCTACAACTTGGTAGAAGAAAAACATCTTTTGAAGTCTTGGCTGCCTCTTTGATTACATTACTCTTTTTTTTTTTTATCTTTTTTTTTATATATATTGGAAATAACAGAGTGCCAATTCTATGTTGTCTTGCTCAACTCTCACCTTCTCTCTCTCTCTTTTGAAATATATCAACATCTGAAAAGCCTTAGAAAGAATAACAATTTTCTTTTAATATTTCATCAATCTGGAACTGCTTCAGCCTGGGCACTGATAGCCTCTGTGGATACTCAAATAATTACATGAATCATAGTCCCCTCTTATAACCAACTTTTCTTGGATTCCCTAGGAGTTTCTCCAACCAAACAAGATAGCAGTTTCTTTATAATTAAAACAACTGTGGCAAGCAAGACACAAAATCCAATCATCCTTCCACTGTTGTTCTGAATAACAAAATAGTTCCACTGTTCAATTTAAACAGACTATCTCACAATTATGATAATGAACACAATGGACACTGGATTTAGAACTCAGAATAAAAACAATTTTTAGAAGGCTGACTTTTTCATTGATGCTCAGGCAAAGGTTAAAGAACAGAATTTTAAAATAAAATAAACTGTACAGACTTCCAAGGATAAACACAGACCTTTAAAATCAAATAAACTTTAAATAACTTTTAAAATAAAATAAATTGTACAGACTTTAAAATAAAATAAAATCAAATAAACTAAAATAACACTGTACAGACTTTTAAAAACAAAATAAAATAAAATAAAAAACTGCACAGACATTAAAGCTTATTTACAATGTATACACATGTTACAACTTCTTTGATCACTCAAAAAATGTAGCAGATGGAAAAGCAGAGAAATAGTGCCTTAAAATTTTTTGACCATTTGCAAGTAAATTTA
Organism: Wollemia nobilis; assembly: GCA_028583015.1. Lineage (NCBI taxonomy): Eukaryota > Viridiplantae > Streptophyta > Pinopsida > Araucariales > Araucariaceae > Wollemia > Wollemia nobilis. The sequence continues at coordinate 393,428 of JAQPPZ010000949.1, forward strand.
GAAAAATTACCTTTCAGGTCCTGTTGACGAAATGCACTCCAGACTATGCTTCCAAATTTTTTTTTGCTACCTGGGAAAGACTTGTGTTTACCGTCTTCCCTCTCTTTTTTTTTATTTTTATTTTTATTTTTTATGGATCTTGTCCCACTGAAAAACAAATCTGCAACTCTTTCAAATTAAACAAATCATATAATAACAAATCATATGATAACATGTTTATGCTTCTACTTGAAGGGTTTGCAGAATTCTTTCAAAAGGACGGAATGTAAAAACCCCCAGGATCAAATACCTTAAAGCCTTTATAGACCCAGATCATCACATCTTCAGATTTATGTAACAACTCAAAGAGATCATATTTTATTCGTATGTCCTGGTTCTTAATAACTTGAACATTTTGTGGTTGCTCTACTGCTTCAATATCCAAGACTTCAATTTTTATCCCTCTAGCAGAATTTTCATAATTTGCTTTTTCACCTGAGCCTTGCTTAGATTTAACCCCATCAATGTGTAATGTCCAAACATCATTGTTGTAATTGGTTAGAGTTGTAACCGGTCTCACCTTCTCAGTTGCCAAATTATAAACTCCAATATCCACATCAACATGATTTACAACCTTTTCTTTGATATTATGTTCAGTAATCAAAGGCTTATACTGAGACTCTTTATCTATTCCAAGTTGGTTGACCACATTCACATTTACTATCTTTTCCTCCTTTTCTTGAAATTCAATAGGTGGTCCAGAGTAAGCTTCAATCAAGTTATCTTTTTGTTCAACAATCTGGGCCAGCTCATGGAGGGTGATGTCAGCTTTACTTTCCTTCATATCCTCAATGATGTTATCCTCCTTCCCAGTTACTTCTGCATAGTGATATTGAATCTCATTTTCATCATCCTCTGGTGAGGAAGGATCATTATTAGGTTCTGGATTTTCACATCTCAAATTATAACTGTCCCTTTTGAACTGTTGAAAATCTTGTATTTCATCCATAGGAATCTCTACAAGATTTTCTGACTCTTCGGGAAAAGAATCTGAAACCCTGGTTGTACTATTTTTGGATGAACCAGAAATATCAATATTTCTTTGATTTCTAGGAAAATTTAACTCACCAGGAAAAACTTCAGATTTGGGTAATGCTAGATCACAAATGTTTACTTCAAGCACTTCCACTTTGAACTTGTCAGAACCTTTCTCTATATTTTGCACATGCTCGAGTGGATGTCACAGTTAACGGAGTTTCCTTGGGTAGAGCATTACATGTTGGCACTAACTCATGATGTGGAATGGGATCCAAAATAGGCATGTTCTGTGTAACATAGGATATCAAAGGACTGCTCAAAATTTGAGGTCCTAACTGTCTTTCAAGAATTAAAGCTTCTTTATAAGCTCCTGCCAGGGTTGTGATATTGATGTCTCTCTTGAGGAAAATAGAGGTCACCGAATCCAATGCATTCTTATAGATTTCTAAGGCCAGATTTGCATTTGGGATGTAATGACCAGTCATTCTACCATAAGCTCTTTGGAACCTCATATTGAAAGACCTGATAGCCTCTCCCGACTCTCTCTTGATGCTGGAAAATTGTTGGTATAACACACTCGGGTCTATCACTTCCCCAAATTGTGATATAAAAACTTTCTCTAGGTCATTCCAACTGGTAATAGAATTGCTAGTGAGGTTTAGAAACCAGTCATAAGCTCCCTCCTGGAGAGTGAACGGGAACAATCTGCAAGCAACATCTTCATGCTGTATATTTAACAATTTTAGAGCATTCTTATATGCCATCAGGTGTTCTTCGACTGTTTTATTCCCATCATGCTTATATCTAGGGAGATATCTCTCAGGATGTCTGGGCAGATCATGGGCTATACCCGAGATATTTAAAGCAGTGGAACCCAACCAATTTGCCATTACTACTTGATTGACGGTGATATTCTGAGTTGTAGTTGGAGTAACTACCAATGGTGATAAAACAATCCTTAACAGACTACTGAACTTCAGGTCCCCTTTTCTGGCAATTTTAGATATTGTACTGACAATTTACAATACTGACCGGAGTTCAGTGGGCCTTTTAAATGTTGGTGTTAAGTTTCGCTGTTCAGGCAAAAAATTCAAACAACAAAATTTTAAAGGCAGAGGAGGAGGGAAAATTGGCTACCAGACTTTGGATAAAATACAGCATTTGTCAAGTACCACATACAATCAGATTTCTCAACTCAAGCGCACTAAGAACGTAAGTTCAGGCCCTCCTTCTAGCGCCATTTTTAAATGTTGGTCCGACTTTTATACACACCCTGTGAAGAATGAGCATGAAACTCTGATAACACTTATACGGGATAAATCCCACTCACTTTAGGATCTAGCTGGTTATCCAAGGTGTGAGTTACAGAGTTGGGTCGAATGTCTATTCACTCTTTTCTGCTTCTGGAATAGTTTTCAATATGGACTGTCTGTTACCTTACAACGGGTTCTTGAACTTGTTCAGTAATGTTTAGAAGTTGTCACTTGTTGACAATCAGATTTAAAATTAGTTCTTTGATCTAGCTCTTATGGGTCAACAGATTTAAATAAAAGACAAATTTAAAAGAAAATAAAAATGGATCATTTCACGGTAAAACAAAGAGAGTAGGGTAGGGCAGAAAGAGAAGTCTATCAAACTTAGTTGTAAAACCTAAACTACCAATTTTATTTATACTATCAGCTTCACAATAGAACAAATCAAAGAAGAAAGTGTCCAGCTTTCTAAGATCACTTTCTACTAAGAGCATAAGGCAGAGATGGAACAGATCTGAAAGAAAATCATAAACAGAAGGGAAGTCCATTAAAATTGGTATTTCTCACCAGCAGCATAGCTCACACAGTGAGGACAGAGCAATTAGAACAAACTTGAACCTTAAATCCATGATTTTCCCTAGCATACAATAGAACAAATGAAGCCCAACAACATATTTAATCTTGATAACATAGATTTACAACATATATTTAATAAAATTTAAAGAAACGGATAACAAAAGAAGATGAACTTATCACAATCTACAAAATATTAGGCTCCTGGCCATGCTATCACAGAAAACAAAAGCACATCAACTCCAAGTCCAGAAATAAAGTATTTAACAAGATTTGCAAGAAATTGCTTCAATAGCCTTTTATTTCTAAGTCTCCGCCTCTTGCGATTACATTGAGAAGAAGTATTTATAGACTCAGGACAGACCCTGATCTTTTCAGAAATATCTTCTTCTCAAACCCTAAATCTTATCATCTTAAACCCTAGTACCCGGGTTTTACAATATAAAGCCTTTTAAAACAAAGTTCGGATAAAACTTAACCATTCTGCAAATCAGTGCAGTCACTTGCCATAAATGGAGAAGGCAGAAATCGAATGCCACTTGCATTCACCCGCAACTGTGAATAAATGTCTTCATTAATGCCCTCGGGTAATTTGGATGAGTCACCACTTCTCTGACATTTCATCTCCGCAGAGCCATCCCTGAGTTGAAAATGTCTGCAAGCCATTAATTCTGCCATAAATTTTCATTAAATGCATCCATCGGCAAATTTCGGTAACTGAGTGTAGATATTTTCATTTTTCGGCCAATTCCCGACATACTCCATTAAATGGGCAGTTGCTTAGTCACCGTAAAGTCTCTTTGCGGCCAGATCTATAAAATTTGGATGAAACAACAATTCTCGGCATCTCTCATTTCAATATGGCTGTCTTCGATTAATTTGCACTTAACTTTGTCTTTATGGCCATTTCTCCCGTTATCATGTAAGTGCCAGATGGCTTCCTGCATGAAAGACAAACAAGGATTAGCATTTTAAAATTATTAAATCAAAACCTTAAATATTAAAATGAAACCCTAAAGTATATTTGCATGCTTGCTTTCTTTTGACACGTGTCGCAAAAAATCATGACACGTGTCCTTGCTTCCAGCTGTTTTCTTTTATTTCGGCCTCTATGTTGTCATGGCCGTGAAAATGCGGACATGTCGCGAAATCGTGACACTTCCTGTGCCTCGGCAACTCTTTGCTTCGCAAGCCGAAAATGCGACATGTCGCGATTTCGCGACATGTCGCGAAATCGTGACCCCTTCTCTCACTTGGCTCTTCTCCGCTTCTTGGCAGCGAAACCGCAACATGTCGCGATTTCACGACATGTCGCGAAATCACGCCCTTTTCACTTTGCCATGGGCACTTCTTTCTTTTCTTCCCTTAATGTCACGATTTCCATGTCGAATCGATTCTTTCGCGACACTTCCCTGACTTGTTCCTTCACTGGCTCTTCTTGTCGTGATTTTATCACCTCTATCATGACCTTTGGCCTTGCCTCCACCCCAACCGTCACGATTTCACACATTTCGCCTTGGCCCCTTTCTCCCAACTTGTCACGTTTCACTCGAAATCGTGACGTCGCGATTTCGCGACACTCTCATGCCTTGGGCCCTTTTGGACTTTTGCCTATCTTTTGACTTGCTCAACTTCTGAGTTGCCTTTGGTTGCTTACTAACTTGCCCTTTGCTTTGACTTGACTGTCGCAATTTCGTGACATGTCACGAAATCGCGACTCCTACTCTTGGCCCTCTCCAAACGTCACATTTCGCACGTCAAATCACGATTTCCGACACCTTTTCCTCTTTTGAAACTTGTCGTGATTTCGCTACAGTTTCTTGCCTTAGCCGATTTTCTCTTCTTGTAGCCACGAAAATGCGACATGTCGTGATTTCATGACATGTCATGAAATCGCGCCGTTTCGTACGCATTTGCTTTCTCTCTCCAAACCTGTCGCGATTTCGCGACATTTCCAAAAATGGAAAGTGTCGCGATATCGCGACATTTCCAAAAATGGAAGTGTCGCGATTTCGCTACGTTTTTGCGACTTGGCCGACTTTTCTGAAACCTGTCGCGATTTCGCGACATTTCCAAAAATGGAAGTGTCGCGATTTCGCTACCTTGCCAAAAATGGAAAGTTTTGGCTCTCAATGAATTCATCTATCTGGAATCTGCATTTTTTCATACCGGTGAAAGATTTTCTTTAATCAGCAATGATTCTAACATGTGAAAAATGAATTCTGAAATAAATCAAAGCCAGATGCAAATAAAAGCACAACTTGAAAAAGGAGGCAAGCAAATTTGGAATTAAAACCTGAAAAACATCAAGAGGGTCCCTACTGCAAAAATGAAAGCTCAAAATTTTCAAAGGGTGGAAATTCATTTTTTCAGTGGGGGTGTGTTGCTTCTCAAAATGGACCAATGATGTTGAATTTTATATTTTTGACATAGTTTCTTTACATATTTATTTTTGAAACAAGTTCCATTATCTGAGATGAGATTTGCAGGAATTTCGAACCTACAAATAATTTGATTAAAAATAAATTTGGAAACTTGAGTTCTAGTGCAAGAAGCTAAGGGCATAGCTTCAACCCACTTTGTAAAATACTCGGTGGTAGTTATGATGAATTTGTGTCCATAAGATGACACAGGATTGATTTTTCCGATGATGTCTAAGCCCCATTTTGAAAAGGGCCAAAGATATGAAATAGCATACAGTTCTTGTGTAGGCACATGGACAAGGTCAGTATGTTTCTAGCACTTGTTGCACTGGCACACGTAATCATGTGCATCATTCTCCATGGTAGGCCAAAAATATCCTATCCTAAGGAGCTTCTTAGCAATGGTGCTACCACTAAAGTGTCACCCACAAGATCCATCATGGGCTTCACTCAAAGTTGATCTAGACTCTTCTAGATTCAAACATCTTAGTAGGATACTTTCAAAAGATCTCCTATATAAGGTATTGACAATTATGATGAAGTGACTTGCTCGTATACGTAATAACTGATGTTGGTAGGTCCCATTTTGAAGAAAATTGAGGATATCATTGTACCAAAGTTTAGGAGTAGTTTCATTGATTAGAAACACGTCCAAAGGTTATAAGCATGATTTAATTGAATCGGGTTCCTGGGGTAGACGAATAATTATGGTAGCATATTCATCATCTAACTCCAAGGGTAAAAGAGATGCAGCTGCGACCATGGCGTCAGCCGCATGATTTCTAGTTCTAGGAATAGCTTCCAAGGTAATTTGATCAAATAAAAATATTAATTGTAATACATATGCTTTATATGGGCACAATTTATCATCTCTGGTTTGATAAAAATCATTAATTTGATTTATAACAAGTTGAAAATCACCAAAAACTTATAGATTTTTAATTTTTAGTGCTAGGGCTGCTCATAATCCAAGGATGAGAGCCTCATATTCAGTAGTGTTATTAGTACAGGTAAACATTAATTTAAAGGATAGAGGTATGAGATGTTTCTATGGAGATATCAAAATAATACCCGCACTAGCCCCACTCATGCATCGGTATCCATCAAAGTATAAGGACCATTGCTCTAAATGATCTACCTCTAGTTTAAGGCATTCGTCATGAAACTCAATGATGAGGGGATGGATGGATTCTAAGGGTGTAGCAGCTAATTGATCTGCTATGATTTGACCCTTAATAGAATTTTGTCCTATAAACATGAGTTCAAACTCACTTATCGTAAGAACCCACTTTGTTGTGTGACCAGATAAATAAGGTCGACTCATGAGATACCCCAAGGGATTGGATTTAGTAATAACGTATGTTTTATGACTGAGCATATAAGGGCATAGTTTCTGTGTAGAAAATATGACTGCTAGACATAACTTCTCTAATGTTGTGTAGTGGGTTTCATAACTAATTAATGTTCTACTAATGTAATAATTAGCATGCTCTCTTTTCTCATCATCAAGTTGAGCTAACATAGCTCCTAAAGCAAAATCTAAAGCAAAATATACAATATAAATGGGCGATCAGGTTTAGGTGGTGAAATTACATGTGGGTTAAGAAGATATTATTTGAGGATTTCAAATGCTTCCTGACATTCGTTGTCCCAATGGAAAGAAACATCCTTCTTAAGAAGCTTAAGAAAGAGTTCAGTTTTATCCACCAGCTTATCAATGAAGCGACGGATAGCTTGAAGCTTACCTTGTAGACTCTGTAATTCAGATATATTTGTAGGTGCGAGCATATCAGTGATAGTCGTAATCTTGAGAGGATCAATTTCGATGCCACATAAATAAACTATAACCCCCAATAATTTACCTGACTTAACTTAGAATATACATTTGTCTAGATTCAATTGGATAAGATATTCCCTTAACCGATCAAATACTTTTCTCAAGTCATCTAAATGGTCATCTTCTTTAGTAGAACGAGCTATAATGTCATCTACATAATCTTGTAGTATATCATACATCATATCATGAAAGATATAGGTCATGGCTCGTTGATAGGTTGCACCTGTATTCTTTAAACCCGAATGGCAACACTTTCCAACAGAAAGTCCCCCAAGGGGTAATAAAGGTTGTTTTAGCCTGATCTTCAGGAGCTATCCTGATATGATTATAACTAGAAAATCCATCCATTAAGGATATAATTCCACTTCTAGCAGTAAAATCAATGATATGATCCATATTGGGAAGGGGAAAATCTTCTTTAGGGCATGCATCATTAATATATCTAAAGTCTGTACAAACCCTAACCTTAGTAGCTTCTTTCTTAGTTACTGGAACTACATTCAAGATCCATTCAGCATAATCAATAGCTTGTATAAAAATAACATTCAGGAGTTTTTCTAACTCCCCTTCGACTAGTAATGCCAATTTAGGATACATTTTTCTAAGTTTCTGTTTAACAGGTTTAGCATCCGAGTGCACTACTAGATGATGCATAACTACAGAAGGGTCTAATCCTGGCATATCTTCATATGTCCAAGCAAAGACATCATATTCTTTAAGAAATGCAATGTATTTATCCTATTTTTCTTGACTCAATTCTGATCCAATGTTGATTATGTAGGGGTTATCCTCGGTTCCAATGTTGATTATGTAGGGGTTATCCTCGGTTCCAATGTTAATTTTTATGACATTTTCTACTTTCATGTGTAGATCTCTCTCAAAATTAGGTGGGGCAGGTGAAACGCCCAATTCTTGTAATTCTTCCAAGGTTAGCATGGATAATTCGTCTTGAGGAATCATGGCCTCAAGCTGGGCTATACTAGGTATAGAGCCATCAAAATAAAGTCCATTATGTAATAATTACTCAAAGGAGACATCATGAAAGATATCTCCCTCCAACTCATCGTCGGATTCAACGATCATCTCAGGATAAGCTATAGATAGCATATTACATGTGAATGTCTTATTTATTAAATGCAAGACATCGCGTGCATCAAAATAATCTTGGTAACATATAAGTTGGTCATCATCCTCAAATGGGAATGGCTAACCCTTAATAGGAAATAGGCCCACACCACATCAGGCGGGCCATGCTTCTACCTCAAAATGTTCTTTCATACCATCTTTGAAAGGTCCCAAACCTTTCCCTTTATATCCCAATTTTAGCATTAGAAGTTTGGATTTAATATACTCATTAGTAAAATAACATTGAGCATATCCATCATAATAAGTTTTGATGTTTCTGGGTATTCTACCCCAGTCATATCCCTTATAAATAAAGTCACAGCTCCCTACTTGGTAAATACTTCCCATAGGATGTGGGAGGCCCAAGGTATGAGGAGATGGTGGAAATGTTTTTAAAATAAGAGAATCTTGCATAGAAGTATTCGTTTATTTTGATATAAGAATTTTAGATAGATCGGGTAAGAGTTCGTCAATAAGAGCATAAGAGGTAGAAGTAACATTCCCTACATCTTTTGATGCAAAAAATATGACTTTTGTGGATGTAGATGGTGTAGAGGTGTCGATAGATGGGTCTATTATAGGTATGGAAGTTATAGGAGTAGAACAAGAGACATTGGTTGTGGGATTAGGATCTATCTTAGGTCCTAATGTGGTTTTTTTAGAAGATGGTTGAGCTATGTGTGGAGGTGCAACTGATGGATAAGAAGTAGATGATGTTGTGGGTGTGAGTTTCATACGTTTAGATGGATAATGAGAATTAGGATGTGTGGATGATAGAGTAGGGAAAAATTGAACTCCAATAGGTTTTGCCAAAGCACACATATCAAAGGGTCTTGGATCACCATGAATGGTAACCAACTGATTCTTAAATTTTAAATTAACACATTGATGTAAGGTTGAGGGAATAACTCGCATCACGTTGATCCAAGGATGACCCAAGAGTATATTGTACGATGCAGAGCAATGTACAATAAAAACAATCATATCCAAGGTTCTCGGACCAACCTGCAATGGAATGGTAATAACTCCACATGTTTCTTGTGTTTCGTTATTGAAATATTTTATGATCATATTATTTCTTTTCATTTCCTCACTTCTAAACCCAAATATTTGGTAGAAGTCAAAAGTGTAGATATTTAAATATGAACCACTATCAATCAAAACTTGTTTGACTGCTACATCTCCAATTAAAGTAGTAATATACAAGGGGTTATCTTTATGTAAACTATGTTGAGGTATATCTCGATATCGAAAGTCAATACAATCAACTTCATGAGTTATTATAGTATTGTCCATGACTTCTAGTTGAATGTCTTGTGGTACCATCATCTGGCTTAATGTGAGCATTAATTCATCTCTATGTGTAGGAGAAGATCTTAAAAGGTCCAAGAGAGAAATTCTAGCTGTAATATTTGATAATTGTTCATTAATATTATAAGGAGGTTTAGGTTGAATATTAGGTGTATGATCCTTTATTAGGAACCTTCAAAACAAATGGAGTTGATCCACAATTCTGAATTTGATCTTGTTGATAATTTTGAGCTTGTTGTCTAGTAACAGCTTCGATGGTACCCACAATATTATTCTATGGATGATGAATGGGTCTTGGTCTAGAATTTATAGCTAGCTCATTAGAAATTAATCGATGAGATGATGGTCTAGTAGTGACTCTTCTTGGAAATGGTTCTTCTAGAACCATATAACTTGTGATAGGGTGAATAGTATTTGATTCATCTTCAAAACTATTTGATTGATTTGATGTGATTTCCATATCACTCTTAGTCTCGTATTTTGTATCACTAAAATCAGGTATCTGAATATTATATAGAGGCCTGGTTGTAACTATGGATAAAGTTGTGTCAAATATTTCTAGATCATGATCAGGTAAATGCCCACTAATAGTTCCTACATATCGGGCAGGAGGAGGGACATTAAGATGTTCAATTTGATTAGCCACCTCCTTACCATGTTTTTGTAAGGGATGTTGAAATATGTCTAATGATTGATTGGCATTCTGATTCTGGTTTTATAGGGTGTTATTTTGAACATTATTAGGATGATTTTGCTTAGGTTGAAAGGCTTGCACCTCCATCTCATTGTTATCAATCAAGTCCTATATTTTATGTTTTAATATTTTACAAGAGTTGGTAGTGTGTCCAAGTCCTCTATGGAATTCACAGGGTAAATCTGCTCTGTATCTGGGTATAGTTGCATCAGGTTCTCAAATATTTGGTAATTGAATCAAACCTCATTCTAATAATTGCGGTAAAATAGTTGATAAAGGTTGATTTAACCTATTAAATTCTTGAAGAGGTCTATCAGGAGGTTTCAATACAAACTTCTTTGTTGTCTTTGCAACATTAACATTAGCAATATTTTTGCTATCGGTGACTCCATCACCCACAACTTGTTTATTCTTATATTGATTTTTGGATGTTTTCTCATCGTCTTTCTTTTTAAGCTGGCCTCTCCTAATGAGAGCATCTTCCACTCTTTGGGCTAAGTCTATAGCCTGATCGAAGGTGGTCAAGGTAGCAGTTGATAATTCGTAAGATAGTTTCTCTTGCAAATTATTAATAAAGATGTCCAACATCTCCCTATAAGGTAACACAAAGTGCAATTTTCCTATCAACTGTCTCCACATGGCTAGAAAATCAGCAAAGCATTCATCTTTGTCCTATTTTAAGTTATACAAATCTTTAATGGTCACATGTATTTCGATGTAGGCACTAAATTGATGAACAAAAGACTTGGCAGTTTATTTGAAATTCCTCAAAGAATTAGTGGGTAATTGATAATACCACTCTAATGCCATTCCTCCCAAGATTTTCGGGAATATTTTTAGTAATAACAAGTCATCATGTGATATATCATGACATGCTATCCTAAACATACAAAGATGCTCTATGGTATCTTCGGTTCATTTATATATGAGAAGAACAGGCATAGGAAAATGTTTAGGATACGGTTGTGCTACAACTATAGGATCTAAAGGTTGACTACACATCTCTCGATAGTTGTACGAGGGACGGTAGGGATCTATCTGGTCCATGCGGGAAACTAGCTGTTTCACCATGGTTTTAATATTATTAGTTTGTCCACCATATTGATTTGGTGGGACATAGGTATGGGATCTATGAGTGTATGATGGTGTGACATAAGGATTAAATGTTGTATTGCTATTATGCAAAGTGTTGGTAGGAAGAGTGTTATGAAGGGTATTTGTAATAGTATTATGTTGTAGCCCAAATTGTTGGTAATTGGTGTTTGGTTTTATTTTGTATTTTGTTGATTTGAGGTATGTTGATCAAGAGCTTGGTGAAATAGAGCAGTAAATGATGGTTTCTTTTGTGCAGGAATGACCCTAGGCTTGTCAACAAACACTTTAGATGGTTGGATAACCTGTTGTTGTTGCATGTTCTGGATCATAGCTACCATATCCAAATTGGATGGTCCAGCTTGATCACTCTCTTGATCAATAAAGGACAAGGGATTAGTGCATGTTTAAAATACTTCTTCTAGAGTTTCTTGAGTGTCACTAATTTGATCCTTGTCCATATGGGCTACTCGATTAAAAATACCAATATTAGTATTAATGAACTTCCAAAATTTTTCCATATTCTCAAAAGTGATAATTCCTCCCGAAGAAATTTTAGGGGATGAGGATCCTTCCTCTCTAACAGTTTCTTCTTGTTCATTTCCTACATCAAGCTCTTCTTCTTGCTAGTCTAGGATTTCTTCTTCCTGAACTTGGTCCTCAGGAGGGACATTTTGGTCAACTAATGGTCTTCCTAATCAATCTTCATCTTCTTCGGTTTTTTTTCCATTCCTAAGTCTAGGCATTGTGCTAAACTTAGGTTTTAGCAAATATATATACTTATATATAAATATATATGTGATAGGGTTGAGAGGTATATATTTTAACTATATACCTACTATAATACTTTAAAATGAAAATGTTTTGCTTTTGTTTTTTTTATTATTATTATTTTGTTTGATTATATTATTATTTTACAAGAATAAAAATAACAAACATGCTAGTTGAAAGAAATAACAATAGTAAAAATAATGACTTAGTTTTCTATGAATAGTTTATGGATATCATTGATAGGGTCAAGTTCATCAGGAGTCATGAAATGCTCCTCTTCAAATTGGAAGTGGTTTTTCAATAATTTGACAAAGTGTGATATGGTAATATGATCTATTTCATACCTTGACATGTAAAAATAAAGTTCATGGCAATAATCTCGATACAACATAGCTCTAGGAATTCTATTCCATATTTTTCTATCTGTAAGAACGACTTATTGATCCTCTATACGAGATAGAAATTTATGTACTACAACTGCATTCTCAAGGTATTCCTCAAAGGTGTATAATTCAGAAGACACAAGTGCTCTTTTATCTGCCAACCACCTATGGCAAGCTCTCTGAAGTTCATGATACAAAGTTACCTGATCAGGATCCATGATTCTATCTAGGACAAACCTCTTAATTTGCCTAAGTTCTACATATCTGGATTCAATAATACCCAATATCCTATCAAGTTCATCCCACAAAGGTTGGGCTCTATATGTTTGAGGTACTCTAAGCACAGAAGTAATCTCTATAGCCGTTAATTGATTTTCAACATTTATGGAGACTACTCGTATTCTATTATAATCTACCATCTAAGTATGATATGCAAATTTAACGATTGTCTAATGATTCTAGATGTTCTTAATAATGTGTTTTTTTTTCGGATTGTTTCAAAAGATGTTTTAGTTTCACATTGGGTTCACCAAAATGTATCACCCAAATTTTTTGCATCCTTATCTTCAGGCTAAAGGATCTGTGTCCGGAAGGGGGATGCGATAAGTATGGGACAATACCTTGAATGGAGAGTCCCTTTGAAGGTCACACCTCTTGGGGGAGAGGTATGAGGGTGAATTTTTTATGAATGGTGGGGTTCACTAGGAAACTTTCATGCCTAGGTTGAGAATGGGTTTGATGTGTTCATTTTATGTTCAATAATTCATATTCCTAGGTTGGCCAAAATGAATCTAAGCTATTCTATATAAAAATTTTGGTTTATATGAAGACAACAAACATAAATAAATCATAAATACATAAAATATCTAAAATGGAGAAGAGTGTAGCTAAATTTTGATGTCTGATGAAGATTCTGAAACTTGTAAGAGTCTAGATCATCTCGGATGATGAGGCCTAGAAATGCCTGAATCATAACATGTTTTTGTTGTAATCACAATGACACTGAGAGGGGGGGTGAATTAGTGTGTTCTTTAAAAACTTCTAAAACAATTAGATTTTAAACCCAGAAGTAGTTTAAAGCAGATAAAAGAGATACTAAATGCATCAAGAAAGCATCACACATAACACAACATTTTAACGAGGTTCACCAATGTGGCTACTCCTCAAAAATACTGCTTGGACTACCATCCAAATCCAGTCAATGCAAAGCTACAACTTTACATAATCCTTTACCAGAACCAACTGGAAGGAGCACCAACCCCTTAACTTTATCTCGCTTCAATAGAATGGAGCACCAACTCCTATTTTACCAGCACCTACTGGAAAGAGGCACCAACCCCTTAATCCAAGCAATAACTTGGAAGACAATAATAAAAATTACAGAATAAAACTTTCACCTCAATTTTCATGGTCTGTTGTTTTTCTGCATTCTGCTGCTTCTGCGCAAAATGAGTCGCACTATTCCTCATCTTCTCTGTACTTCTTTGCACTCTTTGCTGCATTCATATGATCAATCACTTATATAAACTATGCACTGTCACTTCAGACTTTAAACACGCCGTCTGCATATCGCTCTCTTTGTTATCGATCAGTCGATACGCACTCACTCACTATCTCATCGCTGCGATCTCTTTTCTTTAACTCCAAAGAACTATCATCGACTTACACTCTGCTGCACACGAACTTCATTCGCATATATCACATCATGCCCACTTCAACCTTGCAACAGTCCCACCTTTTTATAGAAGAGAATATCCCATCAAAACATTCTCAAACATGTCGGCTGCAACCCTAATTAGGTGAACATGAAACCCTAGAATTTTTCGGTTGCTTAACCTTGCTTTGTCAGCAGGAAACCCTAATTGATCCATTGCAAAACCCTAGCAACGTCTGCTATAACCCTAAGAATGTCGACTGCAAAACCCTAGAAATTGTCGGTTGCCAAACCCTAAAATCCATCGGCCCAGATTTAACTTTGTCGGACTCAAACTCTTCTCCACCTTCGTCACCTTCCTGTAGCTTATTACAGCAAAATAGTAACACGTCGGCCCTTTTAATTTAATTTAATATTTTAATTTAAATTTTAAATAAAATAAAATTTAAACTAAATATTTAAAATTAAATATCTTCATCACCGGGGCATCTTTTTCAACGAAATTAAGAGCCAACTTGGGTTTTAAGAAAAACCCATTTCAAATCTGTTATCCATGATTTTAAATAAAAAAATTTATTTTGACTGCCTTGGTTTTCACAAAAAACCTTTTCGCTTCTTGACATCTCAGGTTCTGAAGACTTCTTCTTCTCATTTTGAATTATGTTTTCTATTTTCGTGCATCTATCATTTAAGGACTCATGATCTGACTAACTTTTGAACTTTATCCCCTGCATCTGAGTGACTTCTGAACTACCTGTCCATTGCATCATTAGATCTAACTGACTGTATTGACAACAATGACAATCCTCCTGCAACACCTTGCTCAACACTAAACTCCTATCCATTGTACTTTGGCTGCACCTTGTTGTTCAATAAACTCTTGTCCATTGCATTAATAAATCTATCTGACTATGTTGACAACAATGACAATACTTTTTGCTGCACTTTGCTCAACAATCTCCCCCTTTGGAATTGTTGGCAACACATGTGCAATTTTCTTGTAAATCTTCTCCCCCTTTGACAATAATACCAAAGGGCTGTTGCAGACTCCCCCTGAGTCTATGCACAATATTCTTAGACACAAATTATTACAATTAGCAAATATTCCAAGCATGAACAAGAAGAAAAACAAATACACAAATGCTCCCCCTGAGTCCAAGACCACTTCATTTCACTGATTGACAACATCATGATAAGCATAATAGGCATCAATAAAATCAACAATGTGAATAGCAACAATAACCAGTGAATGACACCATCACCGTCAACTTCACCAATATAACATGTGTAAGAACATGACTGAACCACTGTCTTCTGTGCAACTACCCTCTATTGCTTTGCAAACTCAAACTTGTCCACTGTTAGTGAAGGCATACAATAATCTTATATAGCCAACTTTTTGTTCTACAATGCCAGCAACATTTGCATACAACTTCACCATGCATCTTGGATATATTCTCAACAAGCTTGAACCTAATGACAGTTGTTTGTCTCTCTCTGCAGTGAGAATCCAACAGGCTACCTCAATCCACTTTCAACTCTATGCAAGTACCAAACACTGTACCACAACACAACCAACATCTTTTTTTTTTCAACCAATTAGGGCTCTAGCAACAATGCTTATAGACAAGGTTTAACCAACATCATTCAACTCAAGATTAACCTTGAAGCATTCAACCAATCACTACATGAAAAGGAAACTAGAAGACATCCTTTTCCTTCCAAAGGTATTTGAACAAGACAGCCACCAACATAAATCACCGAGGCAAAGAATAACTTGCTCAAATCAAACTCAATGGAGTAAGCCCAAATCATGTATCAATAAAAGCATTAACTTGATCAAAACAACCACTATGAAAGCAACTCAACTATTCATCACCAGGCTAGAAATCATCTGGCTGCTCATTAAAAAAACTTTTTCTTCAATATTCCCATTCAACATGCTGATTTCACTTTTGTCAATAGAATTGACAAGTGACTCACATCTGTACCAATTTTTGTCCAGCACTGCAATTTTACTGCCAAATCTTACTTTCAACTATGCATGTCGGAAGAAGACATTTTGTCAAACACTTTATGGCCAACCGTAGTGCACCTTACTCAGCCTCAAGCTTCTTATCCTTGGATTGGCATTAAATCAATAGTTAAAACAAAACTGTCTGTGAATTAAATATATTCACCAAGGTGTCATGAAAGATCTGGCAATCTTCACATCAAAGAGTAAAAACAAATACATGCTGCTCAAAACACACATACACAGCTAGGGCAAGCATTCTTTCGTTGAGCAAATTATCTGGACTATTATGATTCGTAATTTTGAACAGTGGTATTAAGAATCATCAACAGTACAACAATGACATATCTCAAAACTACCAATGGTGACAGCTCTCAAATTAAACACCACACTTCACGGCATTTCCATAAACCACTATATAAACTGAAAAACACACTTTAACAACTATACAACATTAACTCGACTGCTTACCTTTCATCCTCAGATACCTAGACAAATACATAGGAGCATTAAAATAAAACTTTAATATTGCTCCTCCTGAGGATGTGCCACCTGGAGTTGCTTAGAGCAATGGTAGAGTAGCCTCCTTCAGTCCAAGGAGACACAATTTCCTTTCTTTTGTCTTTCTCCAGACTTTCCTGAACTTGGGCTTGGGTTTTTCAACAACATCCCTATTTTGCTCCTGTTCGTGAACTTGAACATTTCTCTTGTTGGGTTGTCTCTTGTGCATTCTTGATGGATGATTATTTTCTTTTCTTTTATGCACATGATATGTTCCTTGTCGGTGTTGTCCTCTTTGTGTCTAATGAAATCTAGGGTTTTTCCTTAGATTAGATATAGAAGTGCTTGGACAGAACCTTGCTATGTGCCCTTGACCGTTGCATTTAAAACATTGCACATGTTTTATTCCTTGTTTGTATTGCATTCTATGTGTATGATGAAATCTATGGTATTGCCTTAGATTGGATATAGAAGTGCTTGAACAAAACCTTGCTATGTGCCCATGGCCATTACATTTAAAACATTGCATAGGGTGTTCACTCAAAAAAATAGAAGTATTTTTATCAACATAACTCTTTGATCTATTGTTCAGTCCACAATAAATTGCCTTGTGACCAAAGTGGTTGCATTTAGAACAATAGCCATAAAAAGCATTATTATTAAAAGAGTGAGAGTGAGAGAACCTCTTTTGCTGTGGTTGCTTTGCTGTAGGTCTTCTTTGATATTTTCTTCCTTTTGAGGATTGAGATTCAAACTTTTCTTGTTTCAATCCTTCAACCGAGGACTTCTTCTTCTCTGCATATTTGGAGGATGAAGGTTGTTCAGCTTCATATCCAAGACCAAACTTAGTTGTGGGGCTTCTTTGTTGATTTATCATTGTATCTAGCAACTCTATGCTCTTCTTAAATTTGAGATTTATATTGGCCTCTTTTAGTTGTTTCTTCAATGAAACAATCTCTTCTTCTTGTTGGCAGCATACAGTCTCTTTCTCATTGATCTGAGACCTAAGAATATTTTCAATCCTTTTGTTCTGTTCTACTTGCAACTTTAGATCAACAATAACCTTTTTATATTCCTCTTCACTTGTGCTGTATACATCATTCTTATTATCCAGGTGTGTCTTCAAGGCTTCTTCGGATTTCTTGGCCTTTTGAACTTGTAGGAAGAGATCTTCAATCTCATCCTCATATTCTTCTAACTTCTTGGACAGTATTTTGTTCTTTTTCTTTTCTATACTCCACTCTTCAAGTGCAGATATCAACTCTCCTTCAAAGTCTACTTTAGCCTCAAGATTTTCATCACAGACTTCAGGATTCACTTCTACCTTTTTCGGTTCAAATTTCTCTTCTACAGGAAATGAAAATGACTGGGATGCCTTTTTGGATGAGGATCTATTATTCTTAGCCATTGTGTACTAATCCAAGATCAACCCTGACTGATTTAGCCAAAATTGGGAACTTGACTCTGATACCAATTGTTGTAATCACAATGACACTGAGAGGGGGGGTGAATCAGTGTGTTCTTTAAAAACTTCTAAAACAATTAGATTTTAAACCCATAAGCAGTTTAAAGCAGATAAAAGAGATACTAAATGCATCAAGAAAGCATCACACATAACACAACATTTTAACGAGGTTCACCAATGTGGCTACTCCTCAAAAATACTGCTTGGACTACCATCCAAATCCAGTCAATGCAAAGCTACAACTTTACATAATCCTTTACCAGCACCAACTGGAAGGAGCACCAACCCCTTAAATTTATCTGCTTCAACAGAATGGAGCACCAACTCCTATTTTACCAGCACCTACTGGAAAGAGGCACCAACCCCTTAATCCAAGCAACAACTTGGAAGACAATAATAAAAATTATAGAATAAAACTTTCACCTCAATTTTCATGGTCTGCTATTTTTTTGCATTCTGCTACTTCTGCGCAAAATGAGTCGCACTATTCCACCTCTTCTTTGTACTTCTTTGCACTCTCTACTACATTCAGATGATCAATCACTTCTATAAACTGTACACTGTCACTTCAGACATTAAACACGTCGTCTGCATATCGCTCTCTTTGTTCTCGATCATTCGATACACACTCACTCACTATCTCATCACTGCGATCTCTTTTATTTAACTCCAAAGAACTATCACCGACTTACACTCTGCTGCACATGAACTTCATTTGCATATATCGCATCACACCCACTTCAACCTTGCAACAGTCCTGCCTTTTTATAGAAGAGAATATCCCATCAAAACATTCTCAAACACGTCGGCTGCAACCCTAATTAGGTCAACATGAAACCCTAGAATTTTTTGGTTGCTTAACCTTGCTTTGTCAGTAGGAAACCCTAATTGATCCATTGCAAAACCCTAGCAACGTTGGCTGTAACCCTAAGAATGTCGGCTGCAAAACCCTAGAAATTGTCAGCTGCCAAACCCTAAAATCCATCGGCCCAGATTTAACTTTGTCGGCCTAAAACTCTTCTCCACCTTCGTCACCTTCCTGTAGCTTATTGCAGAAAAATAGTAACACGTCGGACCTTTTAATTTAATTTAATATTTTAATTTAAATTTTAAATAAAATAAAATTTAAACTAAATATTTAAAATTAAATATCTTCATCACCGGGGCATGTTTTTCAACGAAATGAAGAGCCAACTTGGGTTTTAAGAAAAACCCATTTCAAATCTGTTATCCATGATTTTAAATAAAACTTTTTATTTTGACTTGCCTTGGTTTTCACAAAAAACCTTTTCGCTTCTTGACATCTCAGGTTCTAAAGACTTCTTCTCATTCTGAATTATGTTTTCTATTTCTGTGCATCTATCATTTAAGGACTCATGATCTGACTAACTTTTGAACTTTATCCTCTGCATCTGAGTGACTTATGAACTACCTGTCCATTGCATCATTAGATCTAACTGACTATATTGATAACAATGACAATCCTCCTGCAACACCTTGCTCAAAACTGAACTCCTATCCATTGTACTTTGGATGCACCTTGTTCAATAAACTCTTGTCCATTGCATTAATAAATCTATCTGACTGTGTTGACAACAATGACAATACTGTTTGCTGCACTTTGCTCAACAGTTTTGAACACTAAAAATGCCTATAAAATCTTATGTTTTATCTGATATGTTAGTTAAGTTGATTCAATATGCTGTATATTAACCCTTTTGCATGATCAATGTATTTTAAATATTATATGCTAATTTTATAGCATTTTACATAGTTTTGTGTTCTTTTTGCTATGATTTGCTAAAATGGGATATGCTTAGAATAATAGCAGCATTTCACTAATCATGTTTTGATTTTTCAAGCATTTATTTCACCTAAATCTAGCAACAGTGCAAGCAAACTGTTGCTGTGCAGCAAAAACTGGCCTTTCCCATGTAAATTCCAGCCAGCTATCCATAAATAGCAAGGCATGGAATTCACATGAGGAAAGGGATGAAGACCATTGGGATTTGATCTTAAGAGATAACCCACCTGAAATATGCAGAAGAGATCACTGGAAAAGCATACATTTGTTCATTCTGAAGTATCTTTGGAATGAATAGATATCTTCGGAATGAAAGATCATAGCGTCTTCAAAATGAGTGGATCTTCGAAATGAAGAATGCAGTATCTTCAAAATGACCAGATCTTCGGAATGAAGCATGCAATATCTTCAGAATGAGTGATCTTAAAAATGATAATGTAGTATCTTCAGAATGAACGATCTTCAAAATGAGAATTGCATTGTCTTCGGAATGAAGCCACTTATCTTTGGAATGAAGAACAAAATGTGTTTCTTTGACCTGTTGACCGATTTTTGAAGCCAGAAAAAGGGAAATAAAGGTTGGAAAAGGTAAATGGAAAGATATTCCATATGTCTTTGTCGTCATTGCTGACTAAAGCCATCATTAAGGGAAAGATCAAGTTTTAGTCCTCTTCTAATATAACACCAAAATTTTTTGTAGCATTGTAGGATTAGATCTTTTGAGATATTCTTTGTTTGTAATCAGATTATAAGATAGCTATAAATTTTGCTCCCATTAAGGTTGAGCCAAAAAAGGAAGTAGATAGAAAAGGAGGTAGAAAATAGTGTAAGGAAGCTAGCAAAAAATACAGAGTATAGGTAGAAATTGACTGTTACAGTCTTGTAACAGTTTTTTAGCAGAATTATTGTAATCATGTCTTCTAATCAATAAAGTGCACCAGTTCTATTTCATATTGCTTGTAAATGAGTGTGATTAATATTTAGAAATATAGAGAGACTTACACCTTCTTTTGGACAAAGAGGCTGGCCACTTCTAGACCTAGGAGGAGGACTAACAAGCAGGTTTTTATTCTGATTTTGCTGCAGCAGAATGAGTTGTAGAACTTGTTATTTCAATTGCTTGTAAATAGTTGACAATATTTATAGTCTTAGTTTATTTATGCTTATATTAACCTTGTGCTTAATGTTTTAGTTGCAATCTTACTTTCATCAAAGCTTCCACTTTATTTCAGACTGTTATTTCCAAAATTTATTATTTTTCAGCAATTTCCTACATTTTATGTTTTGCTGTCAAAATCCTGCATAAAAGATTGACAACCTTCTGTTACATAACTTTGACAGTTTTTATTTCCACATTAGATCTATAATTTCATTACTACAAAAGTAATTAGATTTACTTTCTGCAATTAGGATCAGACTTTCAATTCTGTAACTGTTATTTCTGCAATATAATTAGGTCTTATTCTGCAATTGTAATTAGGACTTCATTTCTACAGTTAATGATTAGTTTCTAATTCTACAACTTAGATTAAGATTTATTTCATGCAATTTAGAGATAGAAATGTTCCAAAACCCCCCACACAATCGGTTCCACCAATAAAACCTGTTGCTCTAGATTGACCTAAGTTATAGTTGTTTCACTTCTTCTTTCGTAGATAGCCTTGTACACTGCCCTAGATTGACAGATTCATTGAGAATTAATGATGGTATAATGACTATGCATCATTTTGGCACCGTTGTCGAGGAATAGTGTTGTCAGAAGAAAACAAACAGTCCAATAGTTGTAATCAAACTAAGTTGTGAGAATTCAGGTTAAAATCTCAATACAATAGCTGAGGAAGATAACAACTATTGACTTAATTTATGTCATTTAAGAGTAAACATGAATGAGTAAGTCTAGGGATGAAAAATGTAGAACTACCCCAAAGGATCCCTGGCTTGTCCCAATAAGGAGATCTTCACACCTAAGGGGTGAATCAACTGTGTTTGAATTACTAGAAATATTGATAGAAAAATCACCAATCTCACCATCACTAGAACATTCTGAGATAGTAAAATCACCAATTTTATCATCATAAGAATATCCTAAGAAAGACAATTCATCAAACTCATCATCAACAGAGAGGCTTGGACCTCTTGAGAGAACAATTTGGGAAGCTTTAACTTCTCCCAACAAACAAGAAACTATGGCAAAAGGAGGCAATATAGATGGCCAACATGGCTATGTTTATAATGAAGGAGATGATCAGGATATACTCCAATCGTACAAAACATTTGAATATCCTATTCGTATGAATCCAACACAAAACTCTCCCATGAATACCATTTCACCTTCAGTACTTCCAACCTTTCGAGGTGTTTTATCTGAAGATCCTGACCAGTTTTTGTTTAAATTCAAGGTAGTGTGTCAGACCTATGATTATATAAATGACAATAAAAAACTTAAGGTTTTTCCCTCAACTCTCAAGGATTCAACATTGTGCTGGTTCATGAACTTAGAGCCAAATTCCATAAGAACCTGGGATCAAATGGAGACTGTATTTTTAGAAAAATATCAGAAATATTACCGTGTAAGGAATAGAAAAGATGAGTTATTCAGAATCAAGCAGGAAGATGATGAGACATTGGAAGATTATCTTGATAGGTTCTCCTTTGTTCAAAGGAGATGTGGACTTGTAGAACCAAAATTATGTAAAACCATCTTTTTGAGAGGATTGCAAGATGAATCCAGAGAAGTTCTAGATTTGATGGGAAAAGGGGATGTAACCACTCTCAATAATGAGGAAATTATGGATCTCTATAAGAATTACTCTCGCACTAAGCAGAGAAGAAGAAAAAGCCACAAAAATGGCACTGATGTAAAGGACCTGATAGAGGAACTTGCAAATTTTAAAACTGATATTCTAGTGCACTTAAACACTACTTTAGGGGAAATGTCTGCAAAAGCAAAAAACACAGAACCTATGGCAATTTATTGCCCAAGATGTAGAAATAAACATGCTTTGCAGGAATGTCCTTTGAATAAAACATCTATCGTAGCCATTTGTAGTATTTGTTCAAAAAGGCATTCAACTGATCAATGCCACCTGCTACCACAACTCAAAACTATGTTAGAAAACCAGATTGAGGAACTCAACTATATTGAACCAAAATAAGGGGGAAATTTCTCTCAATATCAAAATCCCCCTCATTTTCCTACAAATTTGGGGCATAATCCTGGTACTGTGCCTTGGGGACAATCAGAACCACCCCAATGTCCTTGGAATTATCCTCAATGGACAAATTCCCAAGAATGGCCACAATCAAATTGGAGTAACCCAGCCTGGAATCAGAATCAAAACAACCCCTCATGGAATCAAAACAACCCATCTTGGAATCAAAACAACCCATCTTGGAATCAAAACAATCCATCTTGGAATAAAAATTAGACTAATCCACATTGGATGCAAAACCAACCACAGTGGAATCAACAATACTAGTCCTATCTAAGGCAACAAAGGAATCAAGGTCAAACTCAGCATTTGTTGCCTACACCTAATCAAAATTTTTAAGAAAAAAAACAACCACAGCAAGTGAAACAACCTCAATTGCCAGCTTAGCCAGTCACTAATCCAAACAGTGTAAGATAGACACCTCCTATCTATCTGGCTGAAGCTGAAGAAAATGTTGAAATTAATGTTCTTGATTATAGTGACATCCAACTTCATTCAGGGAAAGTTGTACCTGAACCAGTTTCAATTGAAATCAAAGAAAATGAAGAGCAAAAATCATCAAAACTAGAGAGAATCCAACCAACAATAGAAACAAAAGAAAAATTGGAACCAGAGAGAATCCAACCAACAATAGAGAAAGAGACACAAGCAGAACAATTACCAAGGATAATTCCATATCCTAAAATACTTAATGCAATACTAGAAAATTTTGAGTCAAAAATGGTCAAAGAACTCAAAAAGTTGACTATATCATTGCCCTTATTGCAAGCTATTAATGAAATACCATAGATTAACAGTACTGTCTAAAATTTGTGCATTAAAAGAGTAGGAAGAAAGAAGAAAGCATTTCCCAAGACTGTGTAGGTTGAAGGAAAGATAGCTGATCTCTTATCTGGAAAACTAGTACCTCCAAAGTATAGTGATCCAGGAAGCCCAGTTATCATAGTCACCATAGGTTCAGTACCAATATCAAATGTTTTAGTGGATCTAGGAGCTACAATAAATGTCATGACCAAGGATACAATGGAACAATTACAGCTCAAACATCTCAGCCCCACATTTACAATTTTAGAAATGGCTAATAGGTCAGTTGCAAAACCTGAAGGAATCATTGAAGATGTCCCTTTAGAAGTTTCTTCTTGGGAATTCCTTGTAGATTTTTTGGTTTTATAGCCAAGAAATTTAGCACATGGATATCCCATTATTTTGGGAAGACCTTGGCTTGCAACTGCAGCAGCCTTCATAGACTACAGATCTAGAAATATGACTATTTCAAATGGTATTGATCTGAAATAGATTTCTTTATATCCTCCCGCAAAACCATCTAGCAAATTTTTAGGTCAGTTATAATTTTTTGACTCAGAGGAAGAACCGGAAGAGGTCATTTCTACACTAGCTACCTTAGTAGTAAGAGAACACACGGAAGACCTCGGTGACACGTGAAAACTTAGAAAATGAAACAATCTCGATGAATGTTCCGCATGAACAAGGTTTAGAAGGGGAAACAACAAATATCCAACAGTTGATAAGTAATGAGGAGAATCAAAAATCTGAAGATGAACCATTTGTGCTATCATAGGGAAACTCTGTTTCACTACCACATGGATGGCACCATCATCTGATTTTTCCTTCTCACTGTTCCATACAAGATATGCTTCCCTCAAGCAGCAATAAAATAGAAACTGCTTCTTTTCTCCCATATCAACAATGTCATCTTAATCCCTTAATCACCAGGTATGAAGGAGTGAATTTAGTCCTTCTAAATACAAAACAAATAGAAGTCCAGCCAAGCAAATTTTTGAACATCTATAGCCAGCTTACTAGGGAAGAGGAAGAAAAACTGATAGTTGTCTTGTAGAAGCATGTTCATGCTTTTGCTTGGAACTACAAAGATATGTCAGGATTTCATCCTGATATATGTACCCATAGAATCTATATTGAAGAAGTCAAGCCAGTCAGACAACCTCAAAGAATATTGAATCCTGCCTTGAGAGATATTATGAAAGAAGAAATTGAAAAACTCCTGGAAGTAGGATTCATTTACCCAATTTCTGATAGCCAATGGGTTTCTCCATTGGTAATAGTTCCTAAGAAAAATGGAAAAATGAGAGTATGTGTAAACTATAGAGAGTTGAATAAGGTGACATACAAAGACCATTTTCCATTACCTTTCATAGATCAAGTGTTAGATACTCTTGCTGGAAAAAGATACTTTTGTTTTCTTGATGGATTTAGTGGATATAATCAAATTCAGATTGCACCTGAAGATCAAGAAAAGACAACTTTTACATGTCCATGGGGAACATTTTCCTATAGGGTTTTACCTTTTGGTTTGTGTAATGCCCTAGCAACTTTTCAGTGAGCAGTCCTAGCAATTTTTGCTGATCTAACCACCAAAAATGTTGAAATTTACATGGATGATTTCACAGTATGTGGACAAACTTTTGATTTTACATTGGAAAATCTTGACAAAGTCTTAACTCACTATGAAACATACCACTTATCCTTAAATCTAGATAAATGCTTCATGATGATGAAGGAAGGGATAGTTCTTGGTCATCACATCTCTCCTAAAGGGATCCAAGTTGATCCAAAGAAGGTTGAAATTATCAAGAATCTCCTTCCTCCTAAAACTTAGACTAATGTTAGAAGCTTCCTAGGACACATTGGTTTTTACCGTAGGTTTATTCCCAACTTTAGTACAATAGCCAGTCCTATGTTTGCCCTATTGACTAAAGATTTTGAATTCTCCTGGACTGTAAAGTGTTAGGAAGCATTTGAAGCTCTGAAAGAGAAATTGATAACTCCACTCGTGCTTAGAGGACCTAATTGGACATTACCATTTCACATACAGACTGATGCCTCCAATACAGCAATTCAAGCAGCATTAGGACAAATTGACAATGGTGAACATTATACCATCTACAACATTAGCAAGAACTTGACAGGAGCCAAAAAAAATTATACAACTGAGAAGGATTTCCTAGCATTAATTTATGCCATCAACAAATTCAAGAATTATATCACAGGTTGTCAAATATTTATTCACACAGATCATACAACCATTAAGTATTTGATGAATAAACCTATGGTAAGTGCAAGAATTATTCGTTGGTTGCTTGTTCATTGCAAGAATTTGATATCACTATAATCAAAAAACCAGGAAAAGCTAATGTTGTAGCAGATTTCTTGTCCAGGTTGCAGAACACAAATGAAGGGGAATTAGTTGATGACACTTTTCCTGATGAAAAACTATTTGCTATATCATTCCAATCACCTTGGTTTGTAGATATAGCCAATTATTTGGTCACAGGGAAAGTTCCTCCACATTTCACTTCAAAACAGAAAAAATAATTGATCAAATAGAGTTCTTCTTTTGAATGGATTAAGGGTATGATTTTTAAGTGTAGTCCTGGACCATGTGTTACGTAGGTGCATCCGAAAGGATGAAGTGTATGATATCCTTAGAGCTTGTCATGATGAACCTTCAGGTGGACACTATTCTGTAAAAAGCATAGTTAGTAAAATCTTAGGGATAGGATATTATTGGCCATCTCTTCACAAGGATGTAAAAAAGTACATCAGACATTGTGATGCATGCCAAATAATGGGGAAACCCACTCATACAAATGAGATGCCACTACAGCCTCAAATGGTTTTAGAACCATTTGAGATGTGGGGGATTGATTTTGTAGGACCTATTGATCCACCTTCTCAAGGAAAGGTGCATATTCTAGTATGCACTGATTACACGACAAAGTGGGTAGAGGTGCATGCTTTTAAACATGCTCATGAAGAGAAGGTCATTGATTTCTTGTATACTCAGATTTTTTAGAGATTTGGAGCTCCATGGTCTATCACCACAGACCAAGGACCCCAATTTGCATCCAAAGTCATAAAAGCATTTACTGAATTGTATGAAATCAAACATAGGAAATCATCACCTTACCACCCACAAGCAAATGGCCAGGTTGAAATAACAAACAGGGAACTAGAATGCATCTTGACAAAAATAGTAGCTTTTCATAGGAGAAATTGGCTAGATAAATTACCCAAGCGAGTTTGGGCCTACAATACTACTTGGAAGTCCACTACTGGATTCACACCTTATGAACTAGTCTTTGGTAAAAAGCTTCTCTTACCTATTGAATTTGAGCTACTAACATTGCACACAGCACTGGAAATTGGAATTGAATTGTCGTAGGCACAGACAGACAGGATTCTACAGCTGAATGCATTGGATGAACTTATATTGGATGCTCTGCACCAAACTGAGGTAATTCAAGAGCAGAGGAAGTTGTGGCATGATAGTCACATTCAGTAGAGGAAAATTCAACAAGGAGATTGGGATTTATTGTTTGATTCTCAATATGAATACTTCCCTAGGAAATTGAGAACTAGATGGTTGGGACCTTACTGGATTGAGGAGATATTTAACAACGGATCAGCTCGTTTATCCCCTATTGATGGGTCACAAAGAAAGTTGGTAGTGAATGGACATCGCATCAGGGTATACCATACACCTATGACTAAAGAATAATTCTTGCATCAAATTGATAGTTTGGATACACAGCAGGTGGAAGAGATTC
Source organism: Wollemia nobilis (assembly GCA_028583015.1). Taxonomy (NCBI): domain Eukaryota; kingdom Viridiplantae; phylum Streptophyta; class Pinopsida; order Araucariales; family Araucariaceae; genus Wollemia; species Wollemia nobilis. The sequence goes on from JAQPPZ010000949.1 coordinate 421,146, forward strand.
CCTCTTCCACTTCAAAACAATCAACATGATCAATGGATTTCAAGAAAAAACAAAAAATACAAAAAAATTAAAAAAAAAATAGAAAACAAAAAGATGAATAAATTTTGAGTATGAATTCATTCATGGGCATGGTTTTAGGGGAAATCATGAAATTCCTTCATGGGCATAGTCAGGATCAAGAAAAAAAAAAAAGAAAAAAAAAGAGAGAAAAGGAGAGGTAAAAAAAAAAAGGGGGAAAATCAAGAAAAAAAAGAGAGAAAAATGAATAACTCAGCAGTGAAAACCTTTTCTTAAGGCACTACTGAGTTGGTGTGCATGAAAACCAATTTTCTAGCATGCATAACCTTGAGAAATTTTTGAACCATCATTGTACAAATTCACCAAGTACACTTGTTTTGAAATGTTGCAGAAAATCTTAGCAGAATATCGACAAAGGCAGTCATTCTTCAAAACTGGCATTAACTGTTTTTATCAGGTATATATTTCTTACATTTCTTCATTGTAAAATGATTGGTATATAGTATGTGACAATTAACCATTAGCATAAAAGGTATTCATAAGAGTTGGCATACTTAAGACATGTTTGAAAATGAAAATATTGATTTCTGCCTAATCTTCGAAACAAGAATGCCAAAAATAGTGCCTACTGTATTATCTTTGGATTGAAATTGTCTTCAGAATGACAACAAAATGAATGTTGCACTTTGTCTTCAGAAAGAAACTTTGTCTTTGGAATGACAATTTGTCTTTAGAATGAAACTTGGTCTTCGAAATGATGACTTGCTGCATCATCTTCGGAATGAAGATCTATCTTCGGAATGAGGATTTGTCTTTGGAATGAAGATCTATCTTCGAAATGAGGATCTGTATTTGGAATGAAGATCTGTCTTCAAAATGAAGATCTATCTTCGAATGAAGACCTATCTTCGGAATGAGGATTTGTCTTTAGAATGAAGACTCGTCTTCGAAATGAGGTCATAATCTTCAGAATGAAATTTTGTCTGCATGATAAGTTATAATCTTCGAAAAGAGCATTTCCATGTGGCATCCAAGAAGACAAGGTACGACAAAATCAAACTCTTTTAGTTGCATGCGAGGAAGGAACACGTGTCAGTCAGCACATGGTTTGTTTTTGCACTCATTGAAAATACGAAGGACGTGACCAACCATATGCCACCAATTTTTAATGCCAATAAACATGCACATGAGAATCTACAAAACTAATGAGGTGGATCTGACGGCAAGGACATCCATGCAATTATCAATGAATAGGTGTACAATGCAAAAGTAGAAATGTGTGCCACCTTTATTTCCAAAGACGTGTTTACAAAGTACAGTGCATACGTTATGGTTCATTTCGAAGAAAAAGATGAGAAACAGGGCAACGAAGGTTTCAAACTAAAACTCTGCAAATTTGCAATAGAAAACAACCAGAGATCTAGCAGAAGAATAGCAGCCACAGTGTATGGTTTTTAAACAAAAAATATGGGGCAAAATATCAGAACAGAGCCTGCAGATACCACTTACCTCCGAGAAAATCTGGCAGTTGTGCAGATTTTTGAAGATGGAGGGTTTATGCCATTTTTGGATAAATTCAATGGGTCTTCTGAATATTTGGCTGGCATGTTCGCCAATACATTCAAAAAAAATCGAGCACATGTTAACGACATGACTATTGAGGTAAGACCTAAAATTTTAAGTCAGATTATAGAGCTACCATTAGAAGGGATTTCAATTTCTAGATCTGGCAAAAACACATTGGCAAATGTAGTTAATAATTTTGTAGAAGAAAATGATAGAGAACCAAAATATTTAAACCATAACAACACATGCAAAGGGTTAAAAAGGGCCAGCCTACAGGAACCCTGGGATGAAGTAGCCACCTAGGTAATTAACTTCCTAACCTATGAAGGGCAGTATGTGCTATTTTTAGGGCATCATATACGAATTTTGAACCATATCAGACATGGTGGGCAACAACCAAAAGTTAGGGTAAATCTTCCCCTGTAACTGTATCAAGAATTAAAGAACATGGCAAAGAGATATCAGGAGGGTAAAGGAAGCCTATGCCATCATGGCATCATCAAATTAGTCTGCCAGCACCATTTTAGAGGAAACCGTAGGAGTTTTGATAGGTTTTACTCTACCCTAAATGATGTCATTTTTGGGGATGAAAGTGAGGAAGAAGAACTAAATGCTGCTGATGTTTCTGTAGAAGAGGAAACAACTGCTACAAAAAATGTTGCAAAAGATGCTGCAGAAGAAACTGCAGAAGGTGCCCTTGAAGCTATTACAGAACTACACCCCACAGCAAAAGTAGCAGAAAACATTGCTCCTAAACCCTGAACTTCAAGAGCTAAGATACAAAAGAGAAGAGGATCTGGAACTAGTAGCAGAGCAAAAAAATAAAAGAAGGTTCGTTTTGTCGAAACTACAACTAATTTGTCAGAACAGAGAAGTGAAGCACTTAACCAAATAGAGGCAGAAACAACAAGGGAAATAGAGGCATCTGAAACTGACCCCCTGACCCCTGTTGTCACTATAAAATAGAGCAAAAAGAAGAAGTTTGCATCTAGAACTAGGAGGTCTACAAGAATTCATTTGAAAGAAACTGTAGAACAGGTCATGGAAGAAGAAGATAGACCAAGCAGCCCAGATGTCACAGAGATACAACTAACATCTAAAAAAATTCTAGAATTCCCTGAATAGATAACTAAGATAGAAACTAAGCAGGATGGTTTGGAGGAATCTACAGTTAAACAGGCTACAAATATGGTAGATACCATTATAGACAGTCTCACAGAGCCTCCTGAACAAGAACAAATTATTGCAGAAGAAGAGGAAATATTTATTGAGCAGCCAACTGTAATTGATTTGTCTACATCAGCTTCTGAAATAGAAATAGAAGTGGAAGACATCACAGAGCAACTGAGGGCAACAAGGAGTGTTGTCAAAACATAGACCAGGTGGATTTCAGAGAAAGAAATCATCATTGAGATGCAAGAAAGAAAAATTACAGAGCTTCAGCAAGAAGTGGCAGAATTGAGAAAACTGCTGTCACAATCTGAAAAATAGCCAACTATATCCAATGATGAAGACAATTTGGCTCAATTGCTTCTAGGTCTATCAAGGACAGATGACTCTATTGAAGCAGACATGGGAGTTCATCCTAAAATAGCACTCCTTCATTCTGAATAAGTGCTTGTTCATTCTGAAGTGGCACCATCTTATTCTGAAGCATTGCCTTCTTATTCTGAAGATGCTTCAGAAATTGTGAAGAGCATAGCAAAGGATGTTGAATATGAGCCACCAACACAAGAATAGTCCCAGTAGTAAGAAAATTTTCAAGTAAATACTCCTATTGAGGTCCCTACATTTCAACTTGTTACACTTCCAGTAGAAACAACAAATAAGGGGGTACAAGTAGAAATACTATCTGATGACAAACCCATAGAAATAGCAAATAAGGGGGTGCAAGTAGAGTTATTAATAGATGAACAACTAGTGGAAGTGGTAGAAAAAGGAGTTCAGATAAATTTATTGCCTAGGATCCCCCCTGTAGTAATACCACCCAATACTGTGTCTCTAGAGCAATACAATGCAAGCATAGCTAGCTAGATGATTAGATATGAGTAGCTTGCAACTAAAACTAAAAAGTTCAAATTGGAAGCAAAACAACTAGAAGCCAAGGACACAGAAATTCAGGCATTGAAAGAAAAGGTGTTTAAATTATGCCAAATTGCTGAATTTTTAGTCCAATTTAGATGACCAGCTAGATTTTACAGCCTTATTTTGAAGGAAAAATACCTCAGATGGCAGGTCATGAGGATTACTTCAAACCTCCCATATAAATTGGACACTATTGAAGATTTTCTAGAGGCATATTTTGACAGTCCTTTTGAGCAAAAAAATCTCATGTGTGAACTGTTTTTACATAGTTTCTTCATTCCAGAGGAAGTTGACTCTCATCCTCAAATCTACATTGGAGATGTTCAGTTGAGAGCATTTATGTCTACTTTGCAGAATTAGCTTTACTGGGATCAAGATAAAAAGCAGAATAAAGTGATTGAAATAAGGGCTGAGTTTTTAGTTAGAGCAATCCAACCAAATCACTTAGTTATCACTAGGCAGCACTTCTCAATGATGAACAGGGATGATATAAAAAGAATGTACTTGAACAATTTGAGGGATTGTGTGGCCATATTAATTTTTGTGATCATAATTTCTTCCCAACATTATCAGTATGCAGAGACAGATGGAATGAACTTTCCATGTCTTTGAGGAAAAGAGAACCCATCTCCCCCATCAACTTAGAATGGTCTAGAAGAAGAGCAGAAGGTGTAGTCCAGCTAATTCAGATCATGCAACATAACTGGATAGGTCTCTGGTTCAGGCCTCCAACCATCATTACTCCAGTTCCATTCTACTTTGAGGAAGATGCCTAGCCTGATGAACAATTTGAATACTAGCTCAGAAACATTCAGGAAAATAGGGGTTATTACATAGGCAAGATAATATTCTATAGGTCATGAAATCTAAACATGGACATATGTGATTCCATAGCCCAACAGAATGCATGAGGGCATGCATTAATATAATTTGGGGGGAAAATGATGAGGCTTGGAAATGCCTTAATCATAACATGTTTTGAATACTAAAAATGCCTATAAACTCTTATGTTTTATCTGATATGTTAGTTAAGTTGATTCAATATGCTGTATATTAACCCTTTTGCGTGATCAATGTATTTGAAATATTATATGCTGATTTTACAGCTTTTTGCATAGTTTTGTGTTCTTTTTGCTATGATTTGCTAAAATGAGATATGCTTAGAATAATAGCAGCATTTCACTAATCATATTTTTATTTGTCAAGTATTTATTTCACCTAAATCTAGCAACAGTGCAAGCAAACTGTTGTTGTGCAACAAATCGGCCTTTCCCATGTAAATTCTAGCCAGCTGTCCATAAATAGCAAGGCATGGAATTCACATGAGGAAAGGGATGAAGACCATTGGGATTTGATATTAAGAGATAACCCACCTAAAATATGTAGAAGATATCACTGGAAAAGCATACATTTGTTCATTTCGAAGTATCTTCGAAATGAACAGATATCTTCAGAATGAAAGATCACGTCTTCGAAATGAGCGGATCTTCGGAATGAAGAATGCAGTATCTTTGAAATGAGCGGATCTTCGAAATGAAGCATGCAATATATTTAGAATGAGTGATCTTAGGAATGATAATGCAGTATATTCAGAATAAGCGATATTCAAAATGAGAATTGCATTGTCTTCAGAATGAAGCCACTTATCTTCGGAATGAAGAACAAAATATGTTTCTTTGACCTGTTGACCAATTTTTGAAGCCAAAAAAATGGAAATAAAGGTTGGAAAAGGTAAAGGGAAATATCTTCTATATTTCTTTGTCGTCATTTCTGACCAAAGCCATCATTAAGGGAAAGATCAAGTTTTAGTCCTCTTCTAGGATAACACCAGAATTTGTTGCAGCATTGTAGTATTAGATCTTTTGAGATATTCTTTGTTTGTAAATAGATTATAAGATAGTTATAAATATTGCTCCCATTCAGGTTGATCCAAAAAATGAAGTAGATAGAAAATGAGGTAGAAAATAGTGTAAGGAAGCTAGTAAAAAATATAGAGTATAGGTAGAAATTGACTGTTATAGTCCTGTAACAGTTTTTTAGCAAAATTACTGTAATCATGTCTTCTAATTAATAAAGTGCACCATTTTTATTTCATATTGCTTGTAAATGAGTGTGATTAAGATTTAGAAAGAGATAAATACTTACACCTTCTTCTAGACAAAGATGCTGGCCACTTCCAGACCTAGGAGGAGGACTAACAAGCAGGTTTTTATTCTGATTTTGCTGCAGCAGAATGAGTTGTAGAACTTGTTATTTTAATTGCTTGTAAACAATTGACAATATTTGCAGTATTAGTTTATTTATGCTTAGATTAACCTTGTGCTTAATGTTTTAGTTGCAATCTTACTTTCAGCAAATCTTCCACTTTATTTCAGACAGTTATTTCTAGAATTTACTATTTTTTAGCAATTTCTTGCATTTTATGTTTTACTGTCAAAATCCTACACAAAAGATTGACAACCTTCTGTTACAGAACTTTGATAGTTTTTATTTCCACATTAGATCTATACTTTTATTACTACAAAAGTAATTAGATTTCCTTTCTGCAATTAGGATCAGACTTTCAATTCTGCAACTATTATTTCTGCAATATAATTAGGTCTTATTCTGTAATTATAATTAGGACTTCATTTCTATAGTTAATGATTAGTTTTCAATTCTGCAACTTAGATTAAGATTTATTTCATGCAATTTAGAGATAGGAATGTTCCAAAACCCCCCACACAATTGATTCCACCAATAAAACCTGTTGCTCTAGATTGACCTAAGTTATAGCTGTTTCACTTCTTCTTTCACAGATAGCCTTGTACACTGCCCTGGATTGATAGATTCATTGAGAATTAATGACGGTATAATGACTACGCATCACCGGATATGACAGGATCATCTATAATTGTACAGAATCATCTAGATCATAGGAGATCATATGAGATCAGTCAAGATCATCAACGACCTGACGAATTTGTCAAAAACCTGCAATCATGAAAACAAACACCAAAAACCAAAAATACAATTGCAATAATGATACAAAATAATAGAAATAAGAATGTAAATGCTTAAATGATAAATCTAGATTTCAAATCAAATAGGATGCAATGTTTTAATAATTTATTTTGAATTTTATCATGCAAATATGTTAAATGAGGTGAACTGCAAGATGTAGAACAAAAGTGAATTAATCTAATGCACAATTAAATAAGAAAAAGAGATAGACAATGCAAAATCAGGGCTCTGATTACCCCCAATCTAAACTGTAGTTAAAATCATCTGCAATCCTATGAGATCATCACCGATATTGACAAGATCATCCGAAATTGTGGTTGAATTGCCTGCGATGATCCGAGCTTCCTCCAACTAAAACAAAGTGAGATCCTACAATAAAACTTGAAAACACAAGTGCAAATGATGGGGGATAGGATGTTCTATCACAACAAAAACTACAATTGTAGGTAATGATCAGCCAAGGGGATAAACTAGGAAAATCCCAAGTTTATATAGGATTAGGGAGAGGTTAGGAGGTTGGGGATCATCCCAATCTAGGATATCTCCAACGTAGGAATCTCCAACCGCATAGACACACTTCTGCCCGAGTTGGAGAGGTTGTTGAAATAGAAGCTAATTATGAAAATTTGGTTTTGGGATGAAATCATCTAGATGTTCTATTCTAGATGAATTCATCTGATTTGGTATGATATCGTCAAATCAATGATGATATCGTCCAATAGTCAAAACAACTTCTAAAAATGGCATGAAAAACAAGGTTAGTGGTTAATGGGTAGTTTTTAGATTAAAATTCATTTTTTTTTATCTTTTACCAATGGTTTAACTGTGCCAATTTTAGGGTGCTACACTAAGTGACTAAAAAAACCTATGGGTGATGGGATTTTATTGTAAATTATGACATGTATGAAATGGAAAAATTGGGTGGATGTTAAGTTGAAGGTGCCCCTGATTGTGGCACCAAGACTTATTGAATTAACAATTATCAAAACTAAGTAAATGACCCCTAGTATGGTGGATGAAATGTATAAAAATATGATTATGAAAAATGGATGTATGGACTAAAATATGTATGAATAGTTCTTTTGTGTTTATTTTTTTAGCCATGTATATATGTATATATAAGTCACATTAAGTATATAATGCTATTAAGTGGATAATTTTCAATGGCTCAGGCTCTTCTATTACCTCTAGAATAGTAATCCTATATGTTCCTTGATCCACTTTTTGTTTGACAATGTATGGATATAACCAATTAGCCATGAATTTATTATGAAGATGTGGCAATGCATTGGTATTTTACTAATTTTATTTAAGGATGAGATCTCCTACTTGGAATTCATGTAGATGAACTTTAGAATTGTAAGCATGCTATATATGGTCTTGATATACCCATAAGTAATCTAGGTCATTGATTCACCTTTCATTGAGGAGCGTGAGTTGGTCAAGACATGTTTGTCTAGCAGTATCATCGTTTATGAATTCCTATAATGAAATGCATAGTGAGGGAATATCAAGCTTAAGAGGCATGATTGCTTCAACATCATAGACCATTGAGAATGATGTTTCTCTAGTAGGTGTGTGAATGCTCATTTGATAAGCCCATAATTACAATGGAATTTGAGTATGCCAATATCGATGATTTTCTTTGACTAATTTCTTTAGAATAGATATCAATGTCTAATTGGTTACCTCAACTTGTCCATTTTTCTGAGGGTAGTAAGGAAATGAGAAACTATGTTGACTATTATATTATTCACAAAGTGGTTGAACATCCTTGTTTTTGAAAGACTTACCATTTTTAAAGATTATTTTCAATGGAATACCAAAGCAAAAAATGATATGTTGGAGTATAAACTCCATACTTCAAGGTCCTATTATGCTTATTAGAGGAACTTATTCGACCCATTTTGTGAAGCACTTAGTGGAAATGATGATAAGTGTGTGTTTTCCCAATGAAGGAGATAATATTTTACCAATCAATTAAAAACCCCATTGTTAAAAGGACCAAATACTTTGAATGGGCTATAATGCTTGTAATGGCACATGAGTTAAATTAGCATGCTACTAACATTTTTAACACTTCTTGACATAATTGCAATAGTTGCATTCCATGGTGGACCAATAGCAACCTATGCATAAAATACACTTTATGATGGTCATTCCACTAAAGTGACCATCACAAGCAATATGGGTCATTGTACCTATGTCGTCTCAAGATAACGAATGAGAACTCCATCATAACCATGTCTATACAACACATCCCCTAAGAGAGTAAAATGAGCTACCTTTTGTTTAAAAGTTCATTTGGTAGTTCATGATAGATCTTATGGGAGCATTCAAAACTTGAGAAAGTATTTTACTTGATTAAGCCAAGGATCGTATGGTTCTACATAATAAAACAAACATCCTTCTCATCTTTAGATTCAACTCATGCAATTACAAATTTAGATATTGTTGTGATGATCAACGACTGACTCTCCTGACAAAGTTCTTTGGAATCAATGATCCTAGAGAGGTCATCGCATATGTAAATATATTAGTTGAATGATGCAATCTATCAATCTCATACCAGTAAAATTTTACAAGCAATTTCATTACTACTTCATGGTAAAGTTTTAATACTGGTTCTTTGCATTGGTATGTTTCATTTACTTGATGAACAATAAGTTGGGAATCACCAAATATTCTTATATGCTTTGTACCCATAGCTATAGCTACTTGAAGTCCTAATATTAGGGCTTCATATTTTGCATTATTGTCTATGAATGGAAATAATTTTTGAATGATAAAGGGATAGGTATCCCTTGTGGTGTATGAAACACAATTCTTGTACCTTGTCCTTTATCACACTTGGAACCATCAAATAATAGGGTGATATCCACATCCTCTTTAGAGATGAAATCTTCCTCCTACTCATTTATGTTAAATACCAAATCATATGGAAGCTCAATAACCAAAGTTTGATCATTAGGAAGTAGAGCTTTCACAAGTTGATCGACTATTACCTAATATTTAATGGATTTTTGATTGATGAATTCAAGGTTAAAATCTGTTAGAATCCCATTTTATGATATGGGTATTATTGTATGTATGAGTCATCATATAATTCAAAGGGTTTTCTTGGGCTATGACATATCTGGTGTGACTTAGCATGTAATGTCAAAGTTTCTTAGTGGCAAAAACCATTGCTAGGCATAAATTTTCCAAATAAGCATATCTGGTTTCATCACTCACTAATGTTCAAATAATATAATAGACTACTTGTTCTTGATTGTTTTCAATATTCTATGCAAGCGTTGCCCCTAATGCAAAATCTATTGCTAAAATATAAATATGAAAGGGGATCCTCAAGTGAAGAGGAGTTAAGACTAGTGGAGAAGCCAAGTATTATTTGATGTTGTAAAAATATTTTTGACATTCTTTTGTTCATGAAAATGTCACCCCTTTTTTAGCAAGTGATTGAATGGTCTACATTTTTTTGAGAGTTGTGCAATGAAGCGATGGATCGATTGGATCTTTCCTTGTATGCTATGCAACTCTTCCAAGTTTTTTGGTGGAGGTAATTTCATAATTACCCTGATCTTATTTGGATCCACTTCAATTCCACACTTGGACATAATGAACCCTAGAAGTTTTCTTGATGTGACTCCAAAGAAATATTTCTTGGGAATCAACCTTATGTTATACTCGAAAAATTGATCAATTTTTTTTTTCAAGATATCAATATGCTCTTGACATGTTTTATATTTGGCATATAGATCATCCACATAGTCTTTAATGATATTACACATGTAATCATAGAATATGTATGTCATGGCACATTGATAGGTAGCACCCATGTTTTTAAGACCAAATGGCATAACCTTGTAATAGAAAGTCCCCCAAGATGTTGTGAATGATGTTTTGTGTTGGTCATCAGGATTAATCCAAATTTGGTTGTATCCTAAAATAATTTCCATTAAAGATAACATTTCATGGCCAACACAAGTGTCTACAAGAGTATCCATGTTTGGTAGAGAAAAGTAATCCTTAGGACACACTTTGTTAAGATCTTAAAAGTTAGTGCAAATGTGAATCATCTAGTTAGACTTGTAAATGGGTACCATATTTGAAAACCACTTAGGGTAGTCAATGGGTTGAATTAAACCCACATCTAACAAATTTTAAAGTTCTTCTTTTACCATGAAGGCAATGGTAAGATGTAACTATATTAGTTTTTTTTTGACCAGCTTAGCATCAATATGGAAGGTGATATTGTGAATGACCAAGTTAGCATCAAGCCCATGCATGTATTTATAATACCATGCAAATATGCCCTTATTTCTTGTGAATATATCTATGAGTTGCTCTTTTTCATCAACGAATAAATATTTTCGAAGTTTCAAAATTTATGGATTGTTTGAAATTGTGCTTAGATTCACATTTATAGTTTATTCAAGCCATGTGTGAACCTTCTTTGAGATGATGTGGCATTGAAATTAGATGAATGTCATCATTGATGTTTTCAAAATCTTCTAGTATGATCTCTTCCATTTCTACCTAGAAAATAGAATCCAAGGGTGAATACAAAGGTAAAGGTTGTAGATGAATGTAATTCGTAGAAGCTTTTAACAATTCCTCTAAAAGGATGAATTCAAAAAATGATGGTGATGATAAAATATGTTATAGATCAATGCTGCTTATATCAATAGGAATTATTTTTTCCAAATCATATGGATGGTGAAGTGTAGACACCAAAAATTCACCAACCCAATTATGTGGCTACAAGCACTAACCGAGTTGGCATACATACCCCCTAGGGCAGCCTCCAGAGGTTAAAAAGTGGTCCTAACCACTCCCAAATAAATTTTGGAAGGTCAAAGGTCAATTTGGCACCTTTTTAGCACTTTTATCCCTACTCGTCCCACCCTAGGATGATTAGAATCCTATTTTTCCCACCTTAGGATGATTAGCAACAATCATCCCAGGGTGGGATGAGTAGCAGGTTTGACTGGAAAAAAATTCAAACCTTGATAGGTCCACCACTTAACTGTTCCTTCAGGGCATGCAATTATGAGGAACAACTTCAAATAAGAGAGAGGGACTTTTTTCAAGCATGCCCTAATCATGGAGGTCTCATGTAAGGAGACTCTAAATCAGGGAGGAATCTTCTCTCCAAAAAAAGGCATGGAAAGCCAAGTGGCGCCCTCGCATGCAAATTCAAAGAGGGAGACCCTAGGTCTATAAAATGGTGAGCCTCCTCACCCCAAAAAATAATATATGTAGAGTATTTGGAGCAATGGAGTGCTGCAAAATTATACCCACAATCCATTTTGCGCTTCTTACATCCTTAATTTCTCTTTTAGAAGAGAGGTTATTGGGTGAGCACTAAGAACACAATCCCAACCCAAAACCTAAGAAATCAGCCACAATCCCACACAAAATTCACTGATACAATCCCCTAGGATGTTTTGGACCTATCCCAAGTGGATTGGTATCAAAACCAAACCCTAAACGATGTGCGTCCTGCCCCTGGGTGCCCCCCAAATTGATGTAGTCCTAATTGCCCCACCCTAGAACAATTAGAAATATATGAATTGTTTCTTCACTATTATTTTTGAATTATGTTTTATTTGGTTTACTCATTCTTCTGTTCAAGTTTCATTACATTCTGATCTATTTTGACCATGTTTTTATCATTTTACGCGTTTACTAACATACAGGAAGCACTTTCAGATATGGGACAATCTGGGTAGAATCTTCCAAATCTGACCTTCTGGGTCATCCCAAAATTCCCATTTTAGACTAACCCCAAGTTTTCAGGAGTTTTGGATGCATCTTAGTTGGAAATTTGCAAGGTTGCTTTTGCATGTTTTATGAAAGTCCTAATTGTCCCACCCCGGAGAGATTAGAAATCCATGCATGATCCCTGATTGTTCTTTTTGAAATGTGTCTCTGATGATGTTTATATGCTTTTTTCAAATTTTTAGTTCATTATGACATGTTCTGACCATTATTTTGCTATTTTTATGTATTCACTAGCCAAAGGCCCTAGGGATCGCATGTTTTTCCCTCTATCCACATATGCTATTTCTCTGAGCGTAGGATCTCATTGATAGGAGCACTGAAGGGGCAGCAAGGAACACACAAACATATATATTCAAGCGGTGGTAACCTTTGGCCTGCCCATTTTGAATGTGAGGCATGTGGAAGACACTAGAAGTGTACCATTCGTTGATGTAAGAACTATATAAAATGTTCTGAGCCCTAAATTGGGGATTTATTGTAACCAAATAAAAAGAAAAATTAATTAAATAGGTCCCTCTTTGTATTTTTTTGCTTACATCTCGTCTATGCATCATTTCCTTTGTGCATTGCTTTCTCGCATTCGTAGGACTTAGCATTGTTTTATATCAATTTCGTTTGCACCATCTGGTCGGGCATGTCGTCACCCTGCGTTCGAATTTCATGAAGTGATATGAAAAATTCAATAGTATTCATGGTGACTTGGTGGGGGAATGGTGGTTGCGATGTGAAGGACAGTTTTTATCACCCCTTGGAGTAAACGAATAAACCTTGAGAACCTAGATATCAAAAAGCAACATGTATAAATGCAAATGACAAGAATATGGAAATGAAAAAAAAAAAAATTCTACATATTTTACATCATGTTTTCTGAGGTGGACAAGGTAGTGGTGGTGGTTCACCAGTTGTCTTAGATCACTCCCTAGGGAGGAGAAAACAAAATATGGATTTATGGATGGGGAAATTATAATATAATACTCATATTGTTCAGTAAATGGTGTGATTGGAATTGATTCTTCTTCATATTTTTTTTTTTGGTAGATAAGAAATTATAGCACTAATATCGGGTTTTACAAGTTGACCCAAAACATTTTACAAAAATCAGCCTAGGGCTGTTGATGAACATGTCCTTACTAAGGATCCTATATATGTAAAATCTACATGCTACCAAAGCCATTAAATCTGATAAGAGACATAATCTGTTATAAAAAATAAACTTCACATACAACATTTTGGGTATACCCCGAGAAAACACACCTGCATCATAATTACAAAAAAGAAATAGACATGAATCCCTTCCTTGAAACAATGGAGAAACAAAAAGCTGCAGACACACATAGCAGAGTACTAAAAAAAACTCCCACAAGCTTTGTATTGAAGATTACTCTTAATAATTCTTTGGTAATTGCTTTCTTCCATATATGACATGCTTTGGTACCACATCTCATCTTGGCCAATCAACCTTGGAGAAATGAACCTTCTGGCTAGATTTATGGTGGTGGCTATCTGGTGGTCCACGTGGCTCTATTTCAAAGTCTTATATTGTCGTTTCTTTCCTACCATGTGATTATCAACCAACCTCAAATTACTAAGATGACTAGGATCCATGTTATCTGATATGTGACTATCCCAATTAGTATTTGTGGTATTTCCAAGCAACATCCACAAATACTGATAGCTCGGATAATTTTTATTGTGAGTCCATTTCAAAAAAGAGATGGGAATACTCCTAGCCTTTGAACTTACAGTGTCTTCCCTGTTGGTAAATTTGACTATAATTCTTGGCATTCTTGTTGAATAAGCTCCTCTACTTCACTTGGGACACCATGTTCCCATTTAAAAAGTCTATCACCATCAAAACCCAAATTGGCTAGCTTATCAACAATTTTGTTAGCTTCCCGAAAGACATGTTGGGCTTTTCTGTCTTGTCTTCCTTGGAAAAGGATCCTAGCCTCTTCAATAATTATTTTAATCCTCTAAGGAGGTGCTTTCCAATTATTGAGGATATTTATAACATGCATAGAGTCTCCTTATATGATCAAATTGCCTTCTAAGTCTTGATTCATTTGAAGGCCTCTCCACATAGCTCAGGTTCAGCTTCATTGTTCGTCCTTATTCCCAAAATTTTGAAAAATTCAAGCATCATATTCCTGTTATGATCTCGCACAATGTCACCAATGCCTACTCTACCAAGATTTTCCTTATCCGCTCCATAAAAAATAATCTTAAACTAACCCATAGGAGGTGGGGACCACTTAACATTGGCTCTGGGATTGACTACCCTAGGCATAGACTCATATAACAAGGTTAAGCTTAAATATTGAGCAATCATGGTCTCCTGTAGATGAGGTTTATGTCTATCAAAAGGTATAAGGTTCACATTCTCATTGTAAAAATATAAGATCATGGCAATGATAGTTTGATGATCATGGATAGACTCATTAAAGACTCTATGGTTCCTTTATAACCACACCTGCCAAAGATAGTGATTGAGACAAATTTTCCACATGTATCTAATTCTTTGGCTTGAAAATGGGCAAGGCCACTAGATGAAAAAATCAAGTACAATGTCTGGTTTAACCCAAGAAATATTTAAGGCCTTAAAAACCCCACTTAGGACAATCAAGGAAAAATGGCACTCAAAGAAAATGTGATAAATGGTATCTCAATTAGCCCTGCACAGATAACAATGATTAGTGATACAGATACCTTTACGCATCATATTATCAATGGTTAGAATTCTTCCTTGGATAACCAACCATGAAAAGACTACAATTTTTGGAATTAAATTTTTATCCAAACTAAGTCCTTTTGGAGGAAAAAATACTCTTCATAAAGCAGAAGCTTGTAAGCTGATTTAACAATGAACTGCCCATTTTTCGTAGGAGCCCAGGTCACTTGATCTTCCTTGGATTTCATGGGGATAAAATGTTACCCAAGAATGTTACAAATATCATTTGATTCCACTTGAAATCCTTGAATCCTTATTTATTTCCACTTCATTCTGCCTCTATCCTCAACCATATAATCGAAGAATTTTTTGCCAATGAGTTCTTTCATGATATCTCTGATTCAAGCTAAGTTAGGATATTGCATTAGTGGTTTGTCCTTAGCCCACCTCTCATTCCAGCAATTTATCCTATCACCATTGCCTAAAACCCATCTTAAACCCTTTATGATGATTTACTTACAATTGAGAATTGCTTTCCAAAATGCAGAACCTCTGATTGGAACTGAATCACTTATAAATTCCATATTTTGAAGATACTTTCATTTGATGATAGTTGTCCATTAATTTTATTCACCAAAAATGAGGTGCCATGCTTGCTTAGCTAGTAAATATAAATCCATATGAGAAATTCTCCTTAGACCTAAGCCCCCATTTTCCCTGGGTCTACACACTTTGGTCCATCCTACAAGGTGTATTCTTTTTTCTCCTCTGATCCAGTCCATAAAAAATATATTTGGAGTTTCTCAATTTTATAGAAAATATTCACAAGGGCTTTGAAAATAGAGAGGAAATAGACTGGAATGCTTTGAAGAGAGGCCTTAGTGAGGTTCAACTTTCCTGCTTGGGATAGAATATGACATTTCCATCCAGCAAGTTTTTTTTGAATTCTTTCAATAACCCTGTCCCACATTGACTCTCTTGGAGAACTAATGAAAAGAGGAAGACCAAGATACAAAGTGGGGAGGTTTGCTATATCACACCCTAAAAATTTTTCAATCCTTCCTTACCTCTGAATGGGAGTGTTCAAGAAATATAACTTACTTTTACTAAAATTAACTTTTTGACCAACAACATCCTTGTAGAGTTGCATGATGTATTTAATTCTTTTGGCCTCAACCATCGATGCCTCAGTCAATAGAAGGGTATCATCAAATTTTTTTTGGTTAGAAATAGCCTTGATTATCGATATTAGCCTTGAAATGCAAGAATTTTTTATGGTTCTACCTAAAGCTTCTGCCATAATGATGAATAACATGGGGTTGATAGGGTCCTCCTATCGAATTCATTTATGACTTTGAAAGTAACCAACAATTGTTCCATTAACCAGAATCAAGAACCATGATTTAGAAATTCATTCTTTGATCAAATTAACCCATTGGTGGTGAAAACCAAACTTAAGTAGGACAAAAATTATAAAATCCCTATTTATCCTATCAAATGCTTTGTTCATATCAAGCTTGAGGGCAAAAATAGACCTGTTAGTCTTATGAGTAAAGTGTAGAGCTTCATGAACTATGATAAATCCATACAATATTGACCTACCCTAGATAGAGCTTCCTTGGCATGGATCTATGATGTAGGGCAGAACATCTCTCATTCTATTTGCAATAGCTTTAGTTAGGATCTTATAATAAAGACTGCACAGACCAATTGACCTGAAGTCAACCATAGATTCATGGGTTTGCTTCTTAGGAATTAGATAAATAAAAGTAGATTTGAGACCTTTTGGGATATGATTGCTTGCTTGGAATTATTTGACAAAAAAAACTACATCCTCACTTACAATATCCCAAAAATCTTGATAGAAATGAGGGGGAAAGTCATCGGGTCCCAGGGATTTGTCTGGATCCATGCTAAACAAGGCTTCCTTAATTTCCTTATCAGAAAATGGAGCTAGAATATTAAGATTTATATCCTCATTTATTATGCTAGGAATGAATTGTAAGAGAATATCTTTGGCCTCCTCATTGCACTATGATTCCTGACCAAGGATAGAATTTTAATAAGTTACTGCCTCCTTTCTGATTTATGTTAAGTCCTGAGTAATAGAACCATCTGCTTTTTTAAAAATATATATCTTGTTATTGCTTATGTTTCTAGGCATGGTGATGTGAAAAAACTTATAATTTGAATCTCCATATTTCATCCAAAGAGCCATTGATTTTTACCTCCAATAGATTTCCTCACAGGAAAAAAAGTTATGAAACTCTGCTAGTTTTGTCTATTCCTACTGCCTAGTAGTTTCATCAACATCACCATGTTGAATCCTCTGATCAATTATCTTCAAATTTTCAAAAACCTATTTTTTATTTTCAAAGAGGTTCCCAAATACCTCTTTGTTCCAAGTTCGAAGATTTTCCTTAACAAAATTTAATTTGCTAGCAAGTTTAAAAGTTGCACTACCCCTGACAGGTTGCTGCCACCACTGAATTAAGTTATCTCTGAAACTAAAAGTTTTGATCCACATAGATTGAAATCTGAAAGGTTTCTTGAAGGAAAGAGAGTTAGGGATATCCAAAAAAATGAAATTATGATCAGAGGCAATTTTAGGAAGGGCTTGTAGGGTAGAATCACCAAATAGAGTTGTAGCCTCCTTTGATAGAAAAAATCTTTCAAGCCTTTCTTGAATGAGATGACACCCTATCCGTCGATTGCTCCAGGTATAATTTGCTCCTCTAATTTTTACATCCATCAACATGTTGAAGTTCATAAAGTCATTGAACTCATCCATGCTCCTTATAGGTGGTCCATTTCCACCCATTTTGTCGTAAGGGTAAAGAGGAGTGTTAAAATCCCCAGCTAGAATCCAGGGGACATTATGGAAGATTTCAATCAAATTGCCTAAGTACTCCCACACTAGAGCTCTCCCTTGAATTGAAATCGGGGTATAAATATTTGAAAGGATCCATGACCTATTGCTATTTATTTCCTTAAATAAAACACTAAGAACCCTGTCATATTTCTTAATAATGGTGCCTTCTACTATCCGGGGATCCCACAAAGTCATAAGGCCTCCAGATGCTCCTCTAGCTGATTTGCAAACCATATCCCATTGATTCTAGATTTTTTTTGCTACTTTTTTTGATTGAATCTCATCAATTTTTGTTTCTTGCAACATGATAATAGTTGGATTCACTTGATTTCTTATTGCACTAAATTCCCTGTGTTTGGGCATGCCATTAAGGCCTCTCATATTCCATGAGAGGAACTTCATTTAAATTTTTTGGGATTTCTTCCTCTCCCCCTCACTTTAGGGGGTTTTCGTAATTTTTTGTCTTCAAAAATTGGAATAACCTGTTGAAACAAGGTTCTTTGTTTTCCATTGGCAATGGCATTATCAGTTTTAATTTTTTGATGCTCATCATTTGATATTATCCCTCTTCTTTTTTCATTGCAAAAATATATAGGAGACTTCATAGTGCTCATGGTTTGTTTAGGACTAAATTTGGGAGAGGCAATTCTTCATATTTGTTTAAAGCTATTGATATGACACCATATTTCTCATACAATTCATACTTGAAATCATCATTATTGTTATCCTCCTCTTCTTCACTACCCACTTTAGTATCTAGATTGAATCATTGAAAAGCTCATTTGAAAGAGGAAATCGAAGATTATGGACTATATCCCATACTAGAATGGTCATGCATTTTTTGATACTAAGGTTCAATGATATCATGCATGCCCTATTCATGTCATCCTAACCCATATCCTTACCAATTAACCTAATGAAAATATCATGATGGGAAATCAGGGTTGGACATGTGCTCAATATTGGCATAGGATGGCTACCTAGGTTCATCTAGGGGAAATGGATCAGACGATGAATTGACACCCCCATATATGAAATTGACTCTATTTGGTAATGAACCCATGTTGTAAACCACTCTTATAGATAGAGGTGGATCATGTGGGTGATTGTAGTCCCTAATAGTTTCAATGTTAAGTAGTGTGATTGCAACATCTTGAACCACATACTCATTAATGCTAATACTAGCAAGGCAAATTGCAACTTGTGTGGACTATGATGTGGATGGATTGGATATGGAATTTTGGGGCTCAGGGATGACCTATGGCTCAAATGAAGGAAAATATGTATGTTGTGATGGCATCTCATGGTCTATCAAATCAACTTGTGCAATGTTGGTTGGTTGAGGTAGAGGGTGTTTTGGCTAAGCAATTTGATTAATGATTAGAGATTCAAGTTTGGATGAGGTGATGATAGGTACTTGTGAAGTTGGTTGTATGGATGATGATGGATGAGTGATAATGAGTGATTCAAATTATGTGGAGGGATATCCCCCTTGTATGGATGTTGGAGGTGATGATTGGATCTGACCACATGTACATGATTCTAGTTGTGATGAAGATTGAGATGTGGACATAGTGTGATGAGATGTTAAAGTGGAGGCTTGATGTGGATTGGGGATTGAGATTTATTATAGAACATGTGCTTTGGATGAGCTATTGTGTTATGTGGTGGGTGGTGTGGTTGACAGAGATAAGGAAAAGTGGATGGATGAAAGTGAAGGCTCATAGGGATTGGAAATGAAGTTGCAGTATTTGAATGGTTTAATATCTATTGGTATACAATGTATTTATCCCTCACATACATATTTTAAACATTGATGTAATTTTGAGGGAACACATTTTATCTCCTAAATCTAGGGGCATTTAAGGAGTACGTTATAAGCCATGGATCTCTCTAGGATATGAAACATGGTATGTAATATCTTGATCCCCACTTGTATGAGTAAATAAATAGTACCAATTGTAGAGCATAAAGCATCATTAAATGCTCATAATGTGAAGGTGGATTTGGTGATGTGGGAAGAAAAAATATTGAGATGGTGGAGTGTTGATGTGGTAATAATGTTAATTGAAAATCTAGTATCATTTATTACTTATTTGAAAGGCTTATAATCAACCTGAGCCATTATATGTAGTGTAGGATATAGTTATTTTGATGATATTGACTTGATTTCAAAATCATAGAATATAATCAAAGGCTCCATGCATGTTTGGATAATCCCCATGAAATTTTTGAAGGAATTAGAGTCTCGAGTCTAAATTTCAATGGATTTAAAGATATCCATCAATGCCTCATGATGTGGAGGAGATTGTTGTATAAGATCATAAATTGATAGTTTGGCTAAATTCATTTTTAGATTATTTTTGAGTCAACTACTTAATGTAATGATTGGTCTTGGTGGATGACTTGGAATATGAATGGGTTTAGGTAGACAACTTGGAATATGAATGGATTGAGATGTATTAGTGGGATTTGGTTGTGTATACACACTTTTTGGTGGTGTCGTATGATATTAAACTACTTGGGATTGTTCATTTAGTTGTTGTGGATGATTTGTGCTTTTTTGACCTTAGGTTACTACATGAGTAGAACCCACAAAACCTTTATATTATTGTAAAAGGTTAGCTTGGTTAGGGGGAGTTATAGTATTTGACCCTCTCATTGCTTTTTGTGTCTCCTCATGATTAGGAAGTGGTGTTTGATAAATACCAATATTTTGGTTTTGTTGTGCCAAGGGGTTATGCATCTTAATGACCCCCAAGTCTAATAGGTTTTGCACAATATATTTAAATGTAAATCAATTACTAATGTCATGGCCCTTCTATCAATGAAAGGGATAAAACAAATGTTCCTTATAGCCCTTGCCATGTTTGGTCAGATATTCTAATTTAATTTCTAGTAAGGTAATTGCATGTGTATCATACAACCTTTGGAATATGGATGTATATGATTTAGGTAATGACATGTAGTTGCTAGTTTTACGAATGAATTCTCGGTGTTGATTATTATCTATAGTTGGAACTGGGTTTCGCAATTGTTGTGGGGGTGGAGCTACTTTATATGTCATTTGATACTATTGTTGAAGATAGATTTGAGATTGTTGAGTCTGCATTATTGGTTGACTCAAGACCACTTGACTAACTTGCCTAGATTTTGTTTGGCCATTATAATTTTCTTTATTTTGTCCCTTATTTTGCCATTCTTTTTTCTTATATTTTATCTCACCCTCTTGAATCTTGATTTCCTCAATGACTTGGGCTTGTGCAAGAGCTTCATAGAATATTTTGTATTGTTGTAATTGTAAAAACAAGGATATAGGTTTTAAACAACTCCTTTTGAACATTCGTGTTAGTTATTCCATGGGGAGGATGAATGGCAATTTGGGAATTACTACCCTCCAACAGCTTCCAAAGTCATAAACCGACTCTTCTTAAAATTATCATAGATTATACAAGTTAGTTATTATGGTTTTCTTTCTAACATTTAGGGAGAACCTTTCTAAAAATTGGTCTGCCAATTTTTCAAATGTATATATGTTGGGGTGTGGCAAATTATTATACCATTCTAAGGCATCCCCCAAATTTTTTTGAGGAAATTTTTAAAGCATTAAAGCATCATTATCTTGAATCCTGAAACATTCATGGATAAATGCACTTATATGCTCTTTAGGGTCCTCACCCCCTTTAAATTTACCAAACATCAATAGTATAAAATTGACAGGGTATAATGGCAATGGTACCAAAGGATGAATCGAGTGATTGAACAACTATCTTAAGGTGGATTTCTAGTACATCATACAAGGTGTGTGCATAATAAAGATGTCAATTTGGTTTTGAAAAGATTGAATTTTATGATCTTCCACTTGTTTTCCAAAGCCTTGGTTTGCATGATGAGTGTAGGTAGGTGGTGTGTGTCCTGTGATGAATTGCTGAGATGAAATCAGATTTTGGTTGGCTAGTGGGTTGAGGGAAATGGGTATATGATGGTGTTGAATGTTTTATTGTAATTTATTATGAAGTTATTGATGTTTATGAGGAAGAAAATGTGGAGTTTAGGAAATTTGAGTGTTTTGAGTAGTTGTGATGGTATTGATGTGGTTGAATGGAAGTGTAGGTATAGTGATCATTGGTGGTAATGATACCCATGATTGAATGGGAATGAAAATATTATTTTGGGTGGAAATGGATTTATGGTTAAAATTTTCCACATACAAATATTGTTGCTATAAAGGATGGGTGTTTTAATTGGTATTACCCATAAGTAATTGGTTTAAATATTGCCATGCTTGTTGTATAGCAATTGCAGATGTTGTTTGAATGGTTTTATGGGAGGCATAGGTTGGTATGTTGTGAGTGTTAGTGACATGGTTTAAAGTTGGTGGAGGGTAAGTTACAAAGGGAATCACAACCAAATAAGGGCTATTATGCTAGGTTGAATCAACAAACCCAGGTGATGTGAATGGAATGGTTGATGGTATCTATGAAGTATAGTTAGCTTGTACTTCATGGAGTGGTTTGGAATGAATGGTGGTATAGTTATATGGGAGAGAAGTGCATTGGCTAAATGATGATGGAATATTTTGATGTGGAGGTGCAGATGTGGCATCAAAGAGATATTTGGTGATAATTTGGTATGAGTGCAAGGGTTCCTACTAAAATATAGGAACAAATCAGGGTAGAATGGTAAGGGGTTTCAAAACTAGATTGGTTGGTCTCAAATAAGCTTTGACAATATCAAAAAATATTTAGGTGATGCAGTGGTCAAAAGATGTGGATTATTTGGTTTTAGGAATGGATGTGTGGATTACCCTCTGCATCATATCTATATTTGAAGTGGATTCTATGTGTGATATTCCAACGTATAGGTCAAGATGCATTGTTTGCAACATAATGGTTGGGTTAACCATGAAAGTAGTTGGGGCAAGGATTGAATTCTCCATGGATGATGGTGGTTGGTTTATGGGTATCTGACTCATAGCTCTTGCTTGATTATAGTTCAATACCATAAACCAAATATAATTTGGTATGGCAAATGAAAGGAGGCATGTGTGAAAAATGTAATGGTAATGAAAATGAAAACACATAATCACTTAAGAAAACAAGCATTTTATATGTATTTACAAAAAAACATTATTTTTATTTTTTTATATATTTTGATGTAAAACCTAATACTATAAAAACTATGCAATTTGGATTATGGAATACAACTAAGAAGGTGTATTCGAATCCACCCTTCTGACAAAGTATGAATCACGAATGACTAAAAATGACTTCCTAGGGGATTATTGACTCAAGGTAAACCTATGGAAATATATAACCCCTAAAAAGGGTTGCATTTTATAATGTTCTACTATCAGCATATCCATAATTTTCTTAACCCACATGTTTAGGGTGTGAACAAGAATGAAAACTACATCCACTAATTATTTGAAAAGCCCCATGGTAAAAGGGCTTGCTAATCCTTCCCACTCTGGGTGCACCCAAAATTAGGGGACTTTTCGATGATGAAATCTAGAGAGCCACTCACTTGGGGCTATTATGGTGTCAAATGGGTGAGCCAACAGATGGAGATGAAGTCCACCATCACTGGTCTCAATCAACAGTTGGTGATGAAATCCAACTCGTTGATGTTTAATGTGAATCATGTAGTGTGTGATGTTATTTTTAAGGTTATGTTTTCTATATTTTTTTTAATAATAAAGTAAAAAAGCTATCATAAATTGCAACTACTATGTAATTCTAAATTTTTACCTATAATTGTAAGCAAATAACATATAAAGGCACACAAAATAGAAAACAAAACACTAACACAGTAGAAATCTTGAGTAAAAAATGTAGTAAACAAGCTCCAAATAAACCCTAGAACATTTTTGATACATAGGTACAAAAATAGAATATGGTGAATATGGAACCCTAATGCAATCTAAAACATTTTTAAAAATGGAAATATATCCTTAAATGCAATCTATATAACTTTTTTTAATCAGATACATTAATACCCTAAAATACAATTTTTATTTTGAATTCTATAAAAATTCCTAAAATGCCTATAGAATGCTTAATTTATTATTTTTTAAAATAGAAATATGAATATTTCCTTTTAAAAAAGAAAATAATATAGTTAGGGTTTTTTTAAATAACTTACCCAGAAGCCTTACATTTTCTTCCCATAGATTCTCAAATGTTGTGACTTCCAAATGTAGTATGGAATCTCCCAGATGTAGTGAGGCATCTCCAAGACATAGTGAATCATATAATATAACCCCCAGATGTAGTTTGATGTCTATGCAAGCACAAAAAAACCCTAACAGATTCCAAAAACCCTAAGCTTGAATTTATAACTTTTACACGATCGAGCTCTAAAAACCTACAACAATAAAAAAGAAAATAGATCAATTAAACAAAGTATGACAAGACAAATCAAAACACAAAACTCTTTGGGGGTCCTACTATGATCACCATTTTGTAAATAATAAATATTAACACCAAAACAGATAACAAATCAAAACAAGAAATCATGCACAAGTAAAAAGAGTGATTTTATATTGACTTATGGAGCCTTTGATCTCCTCTTTTACACCATTAGTATCCCCTGAATCACATGCTTGTTTTAATGATATAATAATTAAAAGGGTTAAAAAATTTTACTTTATAAAACAAATATGGTGTTTCCAAATCTTATCTGCTACAAATAAGTTGATGAGTGGGATTGTATATCCTCTACATGGTCACTCTAGTTGCAATAACTATCCAATAAATTTTCACTAGTACCTACATAAAAGCAAACCACAAAATGGGTCAATAGCACATGTGGGGCCTCCACTATGTGAGGTCCTCTTCAATATAAAATATAAATATACAAACCCTAGTTGGAATGCTTGTAAAATGTGAAACAAAATATAGAAAACATAAATCAAAATAAAATAGTTGCCTTGTTAATACATAATTACGATCTATGCTCTTGAGGGTTCGAAATGATGCTGCACAGATAGTAGAAATTTTTTAAAGGATAACTAGACATATTTTGGTATCAAATGTATGCCTTGAAGAAAATGCAAACTATGTTGGAAGCTCTACAACATTTGGTAAACATCATGAGGTATCTATAGGTTGTGATGAATGCTTTGTAGTGTCTAGATCTAGTTTGCAAAAGCGATTATAGTCAAATTATGAATGTGGTGGTGGCTAGGATTCATGCAAAATATTGTGTGAATGTTCACGTGATCTCTCTTTACCAATGTTCCACCCTTATTCACAAAAAAATAATAATATTTTATGATTTTCTTGATTCATGTTAGGTTTTTGATGACAACAACGAGTAGCCAATATTAAATCTTAATGAGCGACTAGGATTAAATCTTGATGAGTGGTTGAGATTGCAATTTTAATGTGCGATAAGGATTACAATTAATGAGTGATAAGGATTGCCACATGGCATGCTAATATGGATTTTTTATGGATGGCTCATATTTATTTATAAATATAAATATATAAAATATTTATATATATAACAAATGATGAATGGCTAGGATTTGGTGTCTACAGGTAGGATAGGGTGATGTGGACCTAGGCTAGACAAGGGAGATGATCATGTTGTTGGCAATTTTGGGTACCTTGGGTACATTGCATTTTCTCAAGTGTATAAGTTGTCATTGATGTCAAGAATATTTTGAAGGAATTTGATTTGATGTAAAATAATTTGTTTTGATGAAGGTTCGGCATGACAGGTTCGAAAGAAAGTAAGTTGGAAAAATGTCACGATATCACAACATGTCGCATTTTCGCGACTTAAGCAGGCGAGAGAAAGCTTTTTAGAAAAGTGTCGCGATATCATGACATGTCGCAGTTTCATGACTCAAAGAGGAGAGAGAATTTTTGGAGTCAAAAATGTCACGATTTCGCGACATATTGCAAGGAAGGTTGAACGGACGAAAAAGTGTCACGATTTCACGACATGTTGCAGGAGAGAGAGTCCAAAAGAAAAAGTGTCACGATTTTGTGACATAATTCAGGAGAGAGATTCCGAGAGAAAAAGTGTCACGATATCATGACATGTTGGGTTTTCACGACCCAAAGAAAAGAAAAGCGCTAAGGAGAAAAAGTGTCATGATTTCATGACAAGTCAGAAGACAAAGTGGAAGCAAGATAAATGATGAGCACCAAAAATGCTCATTTTATATACACGGTTAAGGAGAATCATTACTGGTTTAATTAGCATATGAAATTTATTTTTATATAACTTATGCATATAATTGATAGAAAATCCGGTATTATGCTTGATTGGTGTTTTTAGTGGAAAATGTGTATAAATGCAGGTATCGGTACTAATATGGTGTTTTCTAGTCTACATCCACTTGGACCAGGCATACTTCTACTTACAGGAGACTAAGGCAAGAGAGTAGGCGCTTTCCTCTTCAAGGAAGGTGCCCAACAGAAGTAGGTGCCTTATCTTCTAGGAAGGCGCCAATAGAAGGCCAGTGCCTTCCTCTTCCAGGAAGGCACTAAGAAAAGATAAGCGCCTTCCTTTTCCAGGAAGGCACCACTAGAAGGCAAGCACCTTCCTCTTGCAGGAAGGCACCACAGGAAGGCGCGATAGGAAGGCACTGATAGGAAGGCACCATAGGAAGGCACCGTAGGAAGACAAGCGCCTCCCTACAACCGAAAGGCACCGACAGAAGATGAGTGCCTCCCTACAACCAAAAGGCACCTCCATGCCTTCATACTTTGCAAGATTTACCAAGTCAACTTTGACTGGTTGACCAAGGACTATGGAGGAGGTTGCATGTGAAGACAAAGGAGATCTATTTTAATCATGCATTTATTAAATAGAATAAAGTGTTTGTTATTATCAACCGATTGGTCGGTTGACCTTGTAAAGCTCTTAAAGCATATTATTATTTTTAGGATGCATTAGTTTAGGATTTTTTGTTACATACACCTAAGGATATTTATATTTATCCTTCTAATGAACGAACATAGTTTAAAATAGAAGAATAAAATATGTGTAGAATAAATTGTAACTAAATCACATCACGTGATTAAAATAGATTGATTGGTTATTGTAATGAGATCTTGCCGTGCTTTATATAAAGACGCAGGCCAGATGAACAGGGGAGATCAGAGATCAATGATTAATTTTATACAACTTATTTTATTTCATTGTTTAATTAATTAAGAGTGCAACTCCTCTTATTCGAGCAAGCTCTACGTAGCTAGTCGGGCGGACTATCTGCAGGAGCTTGGGCCCACTCCCTGTAGTAGTCCTCCCCTATTTATTTCTGTTCTTTATTTTTTGTAGATTATTTTATTGCTTTAGTTCTTGATTTATTTAATTTAGGTGTGTGCTTTTATTTTCAGCATTTTATTTTCAACATTGTATTTTATTTATTTAAATTCTCTACACTTAGTTTATTTGGTTTGGTTGGAATCCAATTACACAAACCTCCCCACCAAACTAAATAAGGTACAACCAGATTTGTTCCCCAACACTGCAGGCATATACTGTGCATGACACTCATAAGTTTACGAACTTACCGGATTGATAATTTATGGAAGATAAATGAATGTTTTTCAGGACATGAATTTTTGCTCACCATTTTGGCACCGGTGCCAGGGAGTCTAAAATGTAGTGTTCTGATTTACAGGTCAGATAAAAAGTCTATTTAAAATTACCTGTAGATATTTTACCTGAGAAGTGTGAGTCCACCATGGGCCTTTTTATAAGGCCAAAAATAGTTGCCGGCACAATCAGAGCTAAATTCCATTGCCGACTGTTTGCATTTTATAGCTTCTCAGGTAAACGCAGGAATGAACCTGATGTATCATAATTAAGTGTAGCAATAGAAATAAAATGTGTTGTTGAAAAAAATTAGAAAAAAATCTGGCATTGAAGGTTTTCCATCATGTTCTAAATGGTTTCAAGAAATCAAAAGAAAAAGCACAACCCAAGTCTTATTGAAAATTTTTAGGGACGTGTTTTTATACAGAAACCATTGAAAAATTGTGCCTCTAGAAGCTTGGTTTTAAATTAAAAAAATTTTACAGGATTGAAATTTTCGCAACATATTGGTAAATGTTTTTTTTATGACGAAATTAATAATGCAGGGAAAATGATAGGGCATAATTCAAATATAACATCTTGTTATGGACTATGCTCTTCACTTGCGCTTAAGGCGACCTGGTGAATCAGAAACTAGCATGTGTTTTTAACAGAATTCTCTGCCATGTTTTCTTCAGGTTGCTGGCTTGCGGATAGTCATTTACTGGCCTGCACACTTTGCCATTACATTGAAATAATTTTGGTTGCGAGGCCATGAAGGAAAATACTCTTCTCATGCTACAACATATCAGACTAGTTGAAAAAAAAATAAAAAAATTTCGAGAAGACTAGTTCAGATGTAGGCATGGGGGAGACCCCACCTTCATCAAATGCCACCAATAGCACAATGAACGCTATTTATAGTGTTCATGAAAAAAAAAAAGAGAAAAAAAAAAGAGAAAAAAAATAAATCATCTGCTGAAAAGGCTTCAAGTTAATGAAGCAATTCAAAAAATAGAGTTTTATTTTGCTGCTTGTTGAAAGAGAGTATCCTCTTTCCTGAGGACCAGCTTGGTCTAGAAGGGAAATGAGAAATATCCAACTAGTAGATAAATAAAACAAGGAAAAATCTTGGAGGAGATCAGATTTCAAATGTCTACACAAAGGCCACAGGATTAATTTTTTTTTTTATGTGCTAATTGAGGAGGAGCTTGGTGTTTCAAAAATGTGAGTTGTTGGTTGTCATATGAAAAAAATATACAAAAGAGAGGCAGAATCTCACTATGGTGTAAGATAACATAGACTTTGAGAGGATCTGAAACCATGGAGAAATCTGCTTTTCACAAAAAGTGTGAGGGCAAAGATGTTTCAGTACATGGTACATTTTGCCAAATTCTTAGGATGGATCATTGACAAACCTCTAGATGTGAAAATCACCATATAAAATGGTTGAAGTAGACATCATATTATTTGATGCAGATGATGAAAAAAAATGATAATCCAATATCTGTTATGGTCAAGGTAGAATAGACCGAAAAAAAAAAAAAATAGAGAAAAAAATTAGTTAGAATTTTATTTTAACGTCTTCAGTTTAGATTTTTCTTTTATGTTTTGCAAGACAACGTGAAGTGTGAAGTAGAAAAATAAGGAGGTGTCTGTGAAGATCTCATGAATTGAGATTCATACATGGAGTTCGTAATAGCACTATACGGCCTGTCTCGGGTACCTGATCGTATAGCATCCAATCTAACGGGTGAAAGCCAGCAGAGTTTTACCTTGGAAAAATTGGCACTTGAAGGTAGACTAAGTAACCCTGATCAAGCGAAAGGCTTCCAACCTAAGGTGCTTGTGGAATTTGGGGGAAAATTTTGCTAGAAAGTGCATGACTGTTATAGCCTGGATGATAAACAAAGTCAGATATGCTACACCAAGTGCAACATAAGAGTTTTGAGACAACATTCAAGTAACGGTCAATGAGCTCCATTAACCACTGCCTCACATTCACAAGAGTGGATCAGACATCGGCATGGGGGAGACCCCATAACATACCAGTAGCTTGGACGAATGTTCAAACATTCGTCGAAAAAAAAAAAGAAAAAAAAAGGAAGAAGAAAAAAAAGAGAAAGAAAAAGAAAAAAAAGAGAACAAAAAAAGAGAGGGAGGATACGTGAAAAGAAAAAAAAAAAATGAAGTGAAAGACGCCTTGTTTATCAAGAAGGCACCTTCCACATCAAGAAGGCGCCATACATTGGAGGCACCTTCCGCATCAAGAAGGTGTCATACATTGAAGGGGCCTTCCACCAAAAAAAAAAAATGTGAATCCTCCTAGTGAAAAAAAAAAAATTTGCATAGAACATGTCCTGCTTAGCATAAAAATTGCTTTCTTATTGCTTTGCAGGAAATCATGAACCGAATGCAATTTGCAAGCATCCTGAGAGCCAAGGCCTAACAGGCATGGAGTCATGACTCCTGTTTTACTGCTTTCGTGTGTGCAATTTTTGTAGGTGTAGTTTCGCAGTACACAACCATGAGCATGATCTGTAGGTGGAGTTGGCTTAAACTAGGCCTAACAGATGTGACATTTTGTGCCCTGCAATTAGGAGTGTAGCAAAGTGGAAAAGTAACTTACTTCGCACTAGGAAGAGAGTGCCTATGATCAACCCAATACAAAAAGTGCCTTTTTCCACCTGGAGGAAGGCACCAATACGCAATTTTCTTCTCCCTTGGATGGGGGTACCTGTTGTTCAATGTGGGACCTAACGTTTGGAGGGCTGTAGACCTGTTGCACAGAGGGACCTATTGCTGGTGATAAGGGCATCACCAATTTAAGTGGGGGAAGATGTGGGTGAATCAAAACCTCCCGTAAAAAAAAAAAAAAAAGGGGAGTTCGAAAGGCTGTTGTCACGAGGACGTGACAAATTTTAGACATGGAGGGAAAGACGCCTTATTGTGGGTGCCTAAATTACTCGTATGAAAAAGAAAAAAAGTTCAAAAGGCTGTTGTCATGAGGACGTGACAATTTTTAGACATGGGGGGGGAAAAGACGCCTTATTTTCAGCACCTAACTTACTCCTAAGTGCCTTCCTCTTCTAGGAAGGCACCAATAGAAGGCAAGTGCCTTCCTCTTCTAGGAAGGCACTAAGAAAAGATAAGCACCTTCCTTTTCTAGGAAGGTGCCACTAGAAGGAAAGCGCCTTCCTCTCGCAGGAAGGCACCGCAGGAAGGCACCAACAAGAAGGCACCGATAGGAAGGCGCCATAGGAAGGCATCGCAGGAAGGCGCCACAGGAAGGCACCAATAGGAAGGTGCCACTAGAAGGCAAGCGCCATCCTCATAGGGAAGGCGCCCCTATTCTTTGCCCATTGACTAGACAAGCATGACATGGGCAAAAAATATTGGTGCAGTTCCAACTCTACAACATGTAGGTTAATTTGGGGATTGCATCAATGGATGAGAACATCCTACCAATGCCAGCACATACAACACATACATCTCAGCAATGCACTTGACATATGCCATGAATGATGAAAGAAATATTGTTTTTCTTCACTCCAAAAAACAAAGGAATGTCGTGTTGTTCCAATTATGCATGCAAAAGAAATAATTTAGAGGGGATGTCATTTTGGACGCACACGTGTCAGGTATAAATTTTAATATTCATCTTGTAAATGCATTCGGAGAGAGATACATCAATGCAAGATTAAAATATTTTTTGTGTTGTTGAGAAAATGTTGGGTATTTCAAAGTTTAGAGTCACCAACTTAGTTGTTGTGGATTGACTCCATTCTTTGATGTAGAGGATGAAGAAAAAAAAATTGAAAAAAAAAAAAAGGGGAGAGTCAAGATTTGTTCTGTTCATGGTAGAACAGATAAAGATACTTATAAATAAATAAATAAAATCTCCAGGAGCACCAACGTGAAGACATCTCACACCACCAGCATCATATATATCAGATTCTATGAAATTCACCCGGGTATGTACTGATTTTCTTATTAATTATGTGTATAGTTATTTTAAAATCATTTCTATGCTAATACCAGTCAACGCCTCCACGATTTTTCAAAATATCCCATTAGAATTCAAACACATGATGTGCCTTGAAAAAATATATAATTGAAAAAAAAAAAAAGAGAGAGAGAGGCTATGGCATCTACGTGAATAAATTTGGCATCATTTTCATTCCGCGTCATGACAATGGCAACTGGCTTGAGTGAACACATATAAATGATGCTACTCTATACCACAAAGGAGGTTCTGGAGATGTGAAATACATTTCAAATGTGGGTAAAAGTAGCAGCTGGTGACTGCACTTATTTTAAATCAATTTGGTCTCACCAAATATGACCAATGAGCAACATTGGAGAATGTCAGCATTTAAAAAAAAAAAAATGTAGTGGTCATTGGCCCTGAACAGTGTGGTCACAATTTAACTATTTGTTCACAATGATTAGTCAGGATGTGTTTCTAACTTCTGCTAGTGCCGCATCACTCTATGGATGAGAATAGCAACACTTGGCGGCAAAGAAATAAAGATGCTGAAGGCCATTTAAAAAAAATAAAAAATAGTAGTGTTGAATGGAAAAAAATAGCAGCACTCGGTGACAGAGAAACAGAGACGCTGAAGGCCATTTAAAAAAAAAAAATAGTAGTGCTGAATGGAAAAAAATATCAGCACTCAGTGGCAAAGAAACAAAGATGCTAAAGGCCATTAAAATAAAAAAAAGAGGGAGAAAATATATATATCCCAGGGGTTGTTATCACAAAGACATGACAAAATTTTTGGCATGGTCAGCCTGCGAGAGGGATAACTTCACCTTTTGGTGCCACGAGGATGTGGCACATGTTAGGCATGGGGGGATGATAAACACCAAAAATGCTCATTTTATATACACAGTTAAGGAGAATTATCATTGCTTCAATTAGCATATGAAATGTATTTTTATATAACTTATGCATATAATTGATAGAAAATCTAGTATTATGCTTGATTGGTGTTTTTAGTGGAAAATGTGTATAAATGTAGGTATCGATACTAATATGGTTTTTTCTAGTCTACATCCACTTGGACCCAGCATACTTCTACTTACAGGAGACTAAGGCAAGAGAGTGGGCACCTTCCTCTTCAAGGAAGGTGCCCAACAGAATTAGGCGCCTTATCTTCTAGGAAGGTGCCTATAGAAGGCCAGCGCCTTCCTCTTCCAGGAAGGCACTAAGAAAATATAAGCACCTTTCTTTTCCAGGAAGGCGCCACTAGAAGGCAAGCACCTTCCTCTCGCAGGAAGGCACCATAGGAATGCGTTGTAGGAAGGCACCACAGGAAGGCATCGTAGGAAGGCGCCGATAGGAAGGCACCACAGGAAGGTGTCACAGGAAGACAAGCGTCTCCCTGCAACCAAAAGGCATCAACAGAAGATGAGTGCCTCCCTACAACCGGAAGGCACCTCCATGCCTTCATACTTTGCAAGATTTACCAAGTCAACTTTGACTGGTTGTCCAAGGACTATGGAGGAGGTTGCACGTGAAGACAAAGGAGATCTATTTTAATAATGCATTTATTAAATAGAATAAAGTGTTTGTTATTATCAACCGATTGGCCGGTTGACCTTGTAAAGCTCTTAAAGCATATTATTAATTTTGGGATGCATTAGTTTAGGATTTTTTGATACGTACACCTAAGGATATTTATATTTATCCTTCTGGTGAACGAACATACTTTAAAATAGAAGAATAAAATATGTGTAGAATCAATTATAACTAAATCACATCACGTGATTAAAATAGACTGATTGGTTATTGTAATGAGATCTGGACATGCTTTATATAAAGACGTAGGCCAGATGAATAGGGGAGATCAAAGATCAATGATTAATTTTACACAACTTATTTTATTTCATCCTCTTATTCGAGCAAGCTCTACGTAACTAGCCAGGCGAACTATCTACGGGAGCTTGGGCCCACTCCCTGTAGTAGTCCTCCCCTATTTATTTATGTTATTTATTTTTTGTAGATTATTTTATTGCTTTAGTTCTTGCTTTATTTAATTTAGGTGTGTGCTTTTATTTTTAGCATTTTATTTTCAGCATTGTATTTTATTTATTTAAATTCTTTGCACTCAGTTTATTTGGTTTGCATGGAATCCAATTACACAAACCTCCCCACCAAACTAAATAAGGTACAACTAGATTTTTTCCCCAAAACTGCAGGCATATACTGTGCGTGACACTCATAAGTTTACAAACTTGCCGGATTGATAATTTATGGAAGAGAAATGAATTTTTTTCGGGACATGAATTTCTGCTCACCAATAAAGTGTCATGATTTTGTGACATGCTGCAGATGAAAATGTTCCAAGTAAGAACTATCATGATTTTTTGACATACAGCAAAGGAAAGAGTCTGAAATGAGAAGCGTCATGATTTCGCGACAGGTTGTAGAGAAGTCATACAGAAGCTGAAAGCATCGCAATTTCGTGACAGGCTGCAAAGAAAACATACGAAAGCTAGAAGTGTCATGATTTCATGAAAAATTCAAGGAGGAAGAGCTCAAAGGCGAAAGCATTGTGATTTCATGACATGTTCCATTTTTGCGGGCTTAAGGCAGAGAAAAACACAAGGCAACGAAAGTGTCACGATTTCGCGACATGTTTCGTTTTCGCTAGTGCAAGCAGACAAGAGTGCAAGGAAGATAAAGTGTCACGATTTTGTGATAGATTGAGATGGCAGTGTTCGGTTGGAGAAAGTGTCACGATTTCACGATAGAAACAGAATGTAGGCCTTCTATAGGAGAAGTTTCATGATTTTGTGACAAAAGCAGAGAGGAAGGCTATGAAGACAAAAGTGTCATGATTTCATGACAAAAGCAGAAAGGAGGTCGACAAAGGGAGAAGTGTCACGATATCGTGACAAAAGCAAAGTTGATGTTGACTAAGTCAGAAGTGTCACGATATCGTGACAAGAGCTTAGTTGAAGTTGACAAAGGTTGAAGTGTCACGATATCGGGACAAAAGCCAAAAGAAAGTATATGGTTGCAAAGGTGTCATTATATCGTGACATGTTATAGTTTTGCAACAGAAGCTATAGAAGTGTTCCAGAGGCAGTGAAGCCGACAAAGTTAAATTTTAGCCAATGAAAATTAGGGCTTGTAGCCGATGTAGATTAGGGTTTGTTTTTGGTATAATAACCAACTAAGATCAAAGTTTTTGATCTTGAAAGTGTTAGTATAAAAGGAGGGCTGTTTGGAGAGTTGATAGGGCATTGAATGCATTGTTGAAGTGCACAAGTTAAGTCTGCGATGCACAAAGAGTGAGTCGTGCTGAATCGAGCTAAGTGCGAAGCAAGAATGCACAAGGAGCAAAAAAGTGTAAAATTTTTGGGTGCATCATTTTTGCGATGTTCAGAGATAATGGGCAAGCTTTGTGAGAGCTTGTGAGCAGGTTTTGGACAAGTCATTGAGAGGGATTGTTGGACAAATTTGAGCAAGATTTTGTTGATCTTGTGGAGCATTTTGGGCAGGTTATAGTGAGAACTTGCAAAGTAGATCTGAGACAAGTCTTGGTGAAGACTTGGGTGAAGATCAAGCAAGCTTTAGTGAAAGCTTGTGAACCACTTTTGTGAACCAAATTTGAGGACTAGTTGAGGACAGAGATTGGTGCAGATTTGAGGACAGATTTGTACCCAAACCAGAGAAAGAGGACGAGGAAATTTGTGCCAGATCGAAGGACTGTGTTTGGTGTAGATCAGAGAAAGAGAATGAGGACATTTGTGCTAAACCGAAGGACTGTGTTTAGTGCAAATTCGAGGACCAGCTTTGGAGGTGATAGAGTTGAGGACAAAGGTCTCCAGCCAGAGCAAGGAGGACAAGTGT
Organism: Wollemia nobilis; assembly: GCA_028583015.1. Taxonomy (NCBI): domain Eukaryota; kingdom Viridiplantae; phylum Streptophyta; class Pinopsida; order Araucariales; family Araucariaceae; genus Wollemia; species Wollemia nobilis. The sequence continues at coordinate 456,546 of JAQPPZ010000949.1, forward strand.
CTTCTATGGATAGAGTTCCATTTGCTAAGGGTAGCAGAGGTAGAGGTCTTCTAAGAGGATCACCAGCCAGAGTAGAGCTAGGGGATTGGTGTCTCCTGTGGGTTGGTGCCCACGAACTTGAGATTAGGGGATTGGTGTCTCATTTGGGTTGGTGCCCATAAACATTGTAATCAAGAAAGGTATTCCCCAAATTTGGATTGATAAAATTTAGTGAAATATTTTATCCATGGATGTAGCTCACATTGAGCGAAACACATAAATTGGTGTCTCATGTGTGTGTGACAATTTGTACATTGCTTTGGTTTCTACTATTGATATTGCCATTGATATATTGTATAATATTGATTGGGATAAGAAAAGTAAAAAAGTGGTCTTATACTGTTCACCCCCCTCTCAATATAAGCTTGTGTTCTTCAATTTGTATCAGAGCTAGTGCCTTCTAAAAGTTTAATAGATTGAAGGAAAAGTTAGTAAAGAACACAATGGATTATTCAAATGGCAATGCAACACCTATTCTTGATGGGTCAGATTTTGGTCTTTAGAGTGCAAGGATGAAGGTTCATCTAATGGCACTTGTTAATAAAGTATGGGAAGTGATTGAAAATGAGTACACTATTCCTATACATGGTCCAAATACTAAATAAGAAAGGCTACTACATCACAACAATTCAAAAGCAATGTACGCAATCCTGAAAGGCTTACAGAAAGCAGATCTCACCAAATTAATTCACTGCAAAAAAGCTAGTGAAATGTGGAAACAACTATAGGTGGTTCATACAAGTGATACAAATGTCAGAAAGGCCAAGTTGAGGCACTTAAAAGGTATGTTTGAACAACTCAAGATGAATGATGATGAAAATATTAGTGACTACATGCTTCGTATGGATGAGTTTGTTAACTCCATGAAAGACTTAGGCCTTGAGCTTGCTAAAAATGATGTTTGCGATAAGATTTTAAGATCTCTTCCTAATATATTTAGTGAAAATATTTTTGCTATTGAGGAAGCTAAAGATTTGGATAAGTTGAAAAAGGATGAGCTCCATAGTATACTTACAGCATTTGAGTTGAGAACTCAAGTAAAGGTTGATGTCAAGAAAGAGGCAGCCTTCAAGGTTACCAAGAAATCCAAGGGTAAATAGCTTCAAGAGAGTGATGAGTCTTCTAGTGATGAAGAGGCATATTATAGCAAGAAAGGCAAGTTCTCTAGAAAGCACAAAAGCGTGAAAAATATAAGATGTTTTAATTGTGGAAAGTTTGGTCATTATGCTACAGACTGTACTGTTCCCAAGGATGAAAGTGATGAAGATAAACAGAATTCTAAGAGCAAGGATTCTAAAAAGCACATGCATCACAGAAAGAACAAAGATGAGCACAACAATCAAGGAAAAAGGTATTCTCACAAGCACAAGAAGAGTTTCTACCTAGACAAAGCAAGTAAGTGTTCTAGTAGTGATAGTGAAAGTTCTTCAAGTGATATTTAAAATGAGATGTTCATATCAAAAAAAGAGGAAGAACCGAAACATAGATTCATTATCATGAAATGTCTTAGATGTGGAAATTTTTGTCACCTTGAGGATGATTGTACAAATAATGATTTGGTTTCTAGTATGTATGAGGATGCTTCAGAAAACTATAAGGAAGATGCGTGTATGGTTTTTGAAAAAGGTAGCACCTCTAGTGATAAGAAATCTGAAAAAGGCTTTGATGATTCAGAAAGCAAACAAATAAAGGATCTTAAAAGTGAACTTACTAACACTCTTAGTGTTTTGAAAAAGGAAAGAAAGAAGAATTATAGACTCAAGGATAAATTAGATGAATGTTGTATGGAGAGATATGATCTTATAGAAATTCTTGACTTCTCTATGGCTAAGACACAAGATCTCAAGGATGAGTTAGAGTCTAAGGTTCTTGAGTATAGTGAGTTAGAACAGAAAATGGATTCTTTGAAAGAGGAAACTAAAGAGTACAAGGATAAGCTTTACAGGTTTCAAGATAGATCCAAAAAGGTTAAGTCACTCATCAAAGGTCAAAGAAATACAATGGATAAAATAGGCCTTGGTTTTGTTAAGCCACACAAGGAACAAGCTGGAGAGTCTAGTAAGAGACTCTAAAAGGAAGAGAGTTTTTATGAGGAAAGTATTTCAGATCATGAGTCCTTGAATGATAGATGCTCAGAAACAAAAAATGAAATTCAAAATGAGAAAAAGAAGTTTTCAGGACCCAAGAGGTCGAATAAAAGGAAATTTTATGACAGATGTTTTGCATGTCATAGGTTTGGTCACATGGCTGCACATTGCATGGCTCAAGTGAAGAAGGTAAATGACAATTTCAGAAGCACTAGTTTCTTTCAAGGGTATTGCTACTCTTGTCAACAGTTTGGGTACAAGGAAGTCTTTTGCAAGGTTAATTACAGGAACAGGTTTGATCAAAACAGGTTCGGCCAGAACAGGTTTGGTCAGAACAGGGTTAGTCAGAATAGGCGGATTCAAAGAATAGGTATGCCTAAAAGAAATAACATTGTTACTTGTTATAAGTGCAACAATGAAGGTCACACAGCTAGACAGTGTAGATCTGAACTTCTAAGGTACAAGAATAGGAACAGTGGTATGAATAGGTCCAAGGATCAAGGCATGGATAAGAATAGGAATGATAATAGGAACATAAATAGTAACAAGAACAGGAACAGGAATATGGGCAAAGAGTTCAAGAGAAGGCCCAACAAGGAAATTATAGACGCTGATGATGATCAGATCCTAATGGGATTTTTACTCCCACCCCAGAATTAACCACCTCATCAGGAGGTGGGGGAGGGACTAAGCTAAAAGGCCAATTCTTAGTCCCAAGTCCCAAAGGTCGCCCTTTTCCATTGATGACAAAGGGGGAGAGCTTCAAAGTGAAGAGTAAAGCTTCAAGTCAGGGGGGCAAAACTTCAAAGAAATATTCTCAGTTTTGGGCACAGTTCGTCATAGTTGGATTCATTTTTTGGCTTTTGAGAAGCATTTTTAGTAAAGGTTTTCCATCAATGACAAAGGGGGAGATTGTTGGCAATTTTGGGTACCTTGGGTACATTTCATTTGCTCAAGTGTATAAGTTGTCATTGATGTCAAGAAGCTTTTGAAGGAATTTTATTTGATGTAAAATAATTTGTTTTGATGAAGGTTCGGCATGACAGGTTCAAAAGAAAGTAAGTTGGAAAAATGTTGTGATATCGCAACATGTCACATTTTCGTGACTTAAGCATGCAAGAGAAAGCTTTTTAGAAAAGTGTCACAATATTGTGACATGTCACAGTTTCGCAACTCAAATAGGAGAGAGAATGTAGGCCTTTTATAGGAGAAAGTGTCACGATTTCACGATAGAATGCAGTATTCGGTTGGAGAAAGTGTCACGATTTCACGATAGAAACAGAATGTAGGCCTTTTATAGGAGAAGTGTCATGATTTCACGACAAAAGTAGAGAGGAAGGCTATGAAGACAAAAGTGTCACGATTTTGTGACAAAAGCAGAAAGGAGGTCAATGAAGGAAGAAGTGTCATGATATCGTGACAAAAGCAAAGTTGATGCTGACTAAGTCAGAAGTGTCGTGATATCATGACAAGAGCTTAGTTGAAGTCGAAAATGGTTGAAGTGTAGCGATATCGTGACAAAATCCAAAAGAAAGTATACGGTTGCAAAAGTGTCGCGATATCACGACATGTTGTAGTTTCATGACAGAAGCTACAGAAGTGTTCCAAAGGCAATGAAGCCAACAAAGTTAAATTTTAGCCGACAAAAATTAGGGCTTGCAACCGACGTAGATTAGGGTTTGTTTTTGGTATAACAGCTGACTAAGATCAAAGTTTTTGATCTTGAAAGTTTTAGTATAAAAGGAGGGTTGTTTGGAGAGTTGAGTGGGCATCGAATGCATTGTTGAAGTGCACAAGTTAAGTCTATGGTGCATAGAGAGCGAGTCATGCCGAATCGAGCTAAGTGCGAAGCAAGAACACACAGGGAGCAGAAAAGTGCAAAGCTATTGGGTGCATCATTTTTGCGATGTTCAGAGATAATGGGCAAGCTTTGTGAGAGCTTGTGAGCAGGTTTTGGACAAGTCATTGAGAGGGATTGTTGGAAAGATTTGAGCAAGCTTTTATTGAGCTTGTGGAGCAGTTTGGGCAGGTTCTAGTGAGAACTTGCAAAGAAGATCTGAGACAAGTCTTGGTGAAGACTTGGGTGAAGATCAAACAAGATTTAGTGAAAGCTTGTGAACCACTTTTGTGAACCAAATTTAAGGACCAGTTGAGGACAGATATTGGTGCAGATTTGAGGATAGATTTGTACCCAGACCAGAGAAAGAGGACGAGGACATTTGTGCCAGACCGAAGGACTATGTTTGGTGCAGATCAAAGAATGAGAACGAGGACATTTGTTCTAAATTGAAGGATTGTTTTTAGTGCAAATTTGAGGACCAGCTTTGGAGGTGATAGAGTTAAGGACAGAGGTCTCCAGCTAGAGCAGGGAGGACAGGTGTCTTATGTGGATAGAGTTCCATTTGCTAAAGGCAACAAAGGCAGAGGTCTTCTAAGAGGATCACCAGCCAGAGCAGAGCTAGGGGATTGGTGTCTCCTATGGTTTAGTGCCCATAAACTTGAGATTAGGGGATTGGTGTCTCCTTTGGGTTGGTGCCCATAAAAATTGTAATCGGGAAAGGTATTCCCTGAATTTGGATTGATAAAATTTAGTGAAAGATTTTATCTATGGATGTAGCTCACATTGAGCAAAACACATAAATTGGTGTCTCATGTGTGTGTGACGATTTGTACATTGTTTTGGTTTTTGCTATTGATATTGCCATTGATATATTGTATAATATTGATTGGGATAAGAAAAGTAAAAAATTGGTCTTATACTGTTCACCCCCCCTCTTAGTATAAGCTTGTGTTCTTCACATGTGTTGACCATGGGCTAGGTGTAGGATGGGGTTTAGTGGGGAAAAGGTGTTAAGATGGCTAACTAGTGTTCTAATACAAAATTAAAGAATTTTTGGATTTTTTTGCAAATAAATTAATTATTAACACTACACAAGGGATAGAGTGATATTTTAAGCATCTACATTTATTCCTTTTTGTACTATGGTGTGTATATACATGATGTAGTGCAAAAATATATGACACTATATGGGTGTCTGAAAGAGTGGAGATGAGTTTATAATGGATGATCATGGTTGACCATGGGCTTTTGGAACATCATAATAACAATTGAGGGAGAAGACATAAGATTATATCCAATAATAAACAATGTAAGATACCCCAATGATGAAAGGGATGAATATCCATAAAAAAATATCTTTAATAGGGTCTTATGCTTGATTTGATCGAGTAAGTTGACCAACCATAGACATGCATCCTCATGATGCTCCTTTTGATTGTAAGTGGGCTTAGGTTACCACTTTGATCAAGTGAGTGTGTGAGTAACCATACAAACATTGTCATGAAGCATACCAAATTTGGATTGGATTATAGTTTAAGCTGAGATGAGAAGAAGAAGAAGAAAGGATATTCTAATTTTACCTTAATAGAGGAGGGCTAGTGATAGTCTCAGGCAAAGTTCTTAGACAAACATAATTCAAAGATCGAGTGTTTTGATAACAAACATGTTCAAGGTGACAATGATAAGTAATATATTTTGCCTTAAGTGGTTATTTGATGTGTGAAGAAATAAAACATAGCAATTAAGTGCTTGAAAAAAGGTCATTGCGCAACTAGGGAATAGGAATAATTGAAGAAAATGGTAAACATTGCAAGTATGAAGATAAATTTCATAGACAAACCTAGCCATACAATCGAAAGGGAAATTATGTGGACCATATGGGATGACCGTTGACCATCCCATATGGTCATCAACCATATATGATGGTTAAGGAGTTCTAGAATAAAAATGGGTAAATCTCAAGGTGCACACATTCATTTTCATCATGTGATTTTGGAGAATAGAGATTGAAAGAGATGGTGAAAGTGATAAATTGAAGTGAAATACTACCAAATTTGAGACATGGAAAATGATATGGTAGATAGTGGTGCCAAATCAAGTGATGGAGAGAGTGTAGTACCGATTAATGGGTTTTCACCCCCTTTTTCTTTAGTTTTTGTATTTTCAAAATAAAATAAGCCCCAAGGCTTGTTTTTAGTGAAATAAAATCATAGAAGAGTAGGCTATATTAGGAATGAGAAAAAATGAATATGATGTATGTTGGGTTTCCATGTTTACTATTTTTAATTTATTGTTTTTTTGTAATTTATTTAACTATTTTAACATGGTTTTCATTTTTTGCATGTGTGTTGATTTGTTTGTTTTAATTTTTTTTGTTTTTTTTTTTGTTTTTGTTTTTAAATGAAGGATTATGGGGAAGGATATTTTATGGGTGGAATGGTGGTAGGTGAAGATGTTGCAAACTTGACACAAATTTATACAACTCTTCTTTAGGTTGAAGAGAAATTTGGAAGAAGGTTACTAGGATTGGTTGGCTAGGATAGGATTTTGAGGAGTAATGCAAATGGAGACTGTACATATGGATATTTGCATATCTGGTAGTGTTGTAAGAGTTGGGACCTAGATAGGGGTATACTGAAGGATCAAAGATGAGGTTGGAACAAAATTGTAGATAAGGATACTATAGGAGGAGGCAGATGAGGTGGTACTAATGCTAGATATAGATGATGTTGGTATGATTTCATGTGGTGGTCTATGAGGTGGTACTAGTGCTAGATATAGATGAGGTGGTACTTGTGCTAGATATAGATAATTTTGGTATGATGACATGTGGTGGTCTATGTAGTGGTCGTGCACAAGGAGGGTTATGGAGGAGGAGGTGATGGATAGGGAGGAGGATGGTGATGGTGTTCTACTAGAGGGGTAGGAGAGGCTATAAAAGAGATAGGAGTAGGAGGATCCACTCAGGTGATGAGTTCATCATTGATTAGGTGAGGGAGTAGATCCATCCAGGGCAATAGGTGAGGAGGTGCCAATAGTAGGTGTTGGTGGTAGAGAAGCATTCAATTTTTATGACACCATGGATTTTAATAGGGTGACAGAAACAATTGAGGAAACTAAGATGTTGAGGGATCATGTATAATATTTAAATGCTTAGCTAGTATATCAGGAGGTAATAGGGTCACTAAAGAGGATATAATTATAGGTAGAAAGGGATGGGATACAAGGTTGACTATATGTAGTCAATACTAAGTGAGATAGACTCTAAATAGAGAGAAATGAGCTACTAACAAATATATGGATTATAAATAGATATAGATAGGCTATGGAGTGAGAGGGATGAGCTACATAGGTGGTTTAATGTAGTTACTATCAATAGTAATAGTCTCGAGTATGATATGGAGTAGTTGAGGGTGCAACCACTAGCAATAGAGGGTGGGGGATGACAATTATGTGGGTTATGATTACATAGTTGCATCATGCTAATACAAGGTTCTCTAGTTACATAAGGGGTACAAAGTGCATGCCTATGAGGAGGTGATGGTGAGCCAAGGTATGACTATTCCATCATACTCGGTATTCCAATCTCACATGTGTTGGATGATGATTTCTATATGATATGCTAGATGACATGGATTTGATATGCTTATGTGATGGATGATGATTCCTATATAATATACATGGTTTAGAATCACATGTGTTTGTTTAATCACTTTTTGGATGTGTGTATGTGAGTTTTACAATAAAAATAGTTTAATTAATCAATGATAAATTAACAGTCGCAATGACACATTAACACAACATAATACAAGAGAACATACAATGAACACAATGAATGCAATTCTAATAATGATCATGGATAGAATAGTAGGGATAATAAATTAATTATAACCTAATGAAAAGGAACATTGAATATAAGAAACAATGTGAATGAACATTGGAAAAATGACTTAAGGGCATAGATATAAAGTTGAGGCTAGCCTTGATGTGGTTTACCCATATACCCTAGGATTTTTGGATGCTAGAAGAATCTCATGAAAGTCAAACACCCTAGTTTGAACAATCAAACTCATCTAATGATTAATTAATATCTCATTGAAATCTAGACCATCCCAAATAAGATCAAGCCTATCATGGATTAAGGTGTGTGAGATGATGTTATTTTCCATATTTATTAAGGCTGGACTAACCAATTGTGACTTGAGCCAATATAAGCTAGTTCATATACAAGTGTGTAGAGGCCTATACAAAAGCAAATCACTAATATGATAGATATGTCACCACTCAAAAGGTATAATCCACTACCATATAAGTGTGAATAGCCCTGATGGAGGTTAGATCCATAATACTTCGACATAGTTTAACTACCATACAAGTATATATAGGCCCAATGGAGGTGCCTATATTACGTAGGGAAATCAATATTTGGATATCTTTCTCTTTTTCTCTTTTATTTATTTATTTTTTTTGTTAACTTGCAATTTGGATTATCAGGTTCAAATTTTACAAATGATAAGATGAGCAAGAAACTTTTGATTTATGAAAATACTACTCATGGTGTTGTCTTCCCTAAACTCAAAATTTTATTAATGTGTGATATGTAGCTGGTCCAAGAAAGAACTCAATTTAGTCTAGGGAAGCCTAAAATCATATTAGAACACAATGAAATTTGACAAATATTGATTGGATCAACTAGGAATGGTTGAATAATAGAAAATAATTCTATTTCCAAGTAAACTAAAAATGATTAAACAATACATCATGATAATTGGGATAACTAGTGCATATTTTTGGATAACTTACAAAATATGAAAGAGATATTTTTTTTGTGAGATGGTTGACCATAAAAAATGATATAAGATAAACCAAGACCTTTAGACAGTTGACATTAATATGTGAGACAAATGAAAAGTACAACATAAAATATGACAATATGTACAACAAAAAATTTTCATTGATTAATTATGCCAGTAAGGATTAGGAAAATGTGTATCCACACATCCAAATGGTGACAAAATTAGGATGTTATGAATGTTGATTTATTTATGTATGAATGTGTTGGAAGAATACAATGTAGAGAAATGACAAGAGAGAAGCCCAAATGATTGTAAGAATCACCATGAATATGTGAGAAGTGAGAGAATTTAGCAGTGTTAACTCTCCCAGTTACAAAATTGGATGGAACAAGTATCAAACCCCCTAGAAATAAAATTGGTTTGAAGAGAAGATTGAGAAAGTGGAAAAAATGAGGTAAATAAGTTTGAGAAAATGAAAAGAAAATTGAATAATGGGAGAATTTTGAGGGTGAGAAGAAGGTTGAAGAGGTGAGAAAGGAGGATAAACTAGAGCAGATTTAGTGAGGGAAGAGATGATGACAGTGGTTTATGGTGGCTTTAAGCGAGCCACAATGACACTTGAGGGAGGATACATAATATTATATTCAACCATTATCAATTTTAGATACCCCAACAATGGAAGGGATGAATATATTTGAACCTTGACATTGATATATTATTGATATCATTTTATTTAGTAAGCTAATCAGCCATAGGTAGGTATACTCACGATGTAAGCATCGATTTTTAGTGGGCTTAGGTTACCACCTTGATGAAGTGAGTGTGTGAATAACCATATATACTTATCATGCATCCTACTAAATAAGGAGAAGTAGTAGAAGAAGACGATAGATTCTAATTTTGACCCAATAGAGAAGGGCTAATGATGGTCTTAGGAAAGGTTCTTAGATAATTCCAAGAATGAGTATTTGAATTTTTTTTTTTGGAAAACATGCTAGAAGGGGTACCACTTTCAGTTAATACCCAAGGAGTCATGGGTATCTATTTTTTCAAAATCACCCAGGGCTCACACTTGGCCTACCACCTTTGACATACTCAAGGAGGAAACCTGAAACAACAAAAAAAAATATTAAAAAATAAAAAATAAAACAACATGCTCCTTGAGTGTGTCAAAAATATAAAGCACAACCAAAAAAACCATGAACCACACAAAAAAACACAAGAACAACATAACAAAACACAAACATAACAAAAAAAATAGAACACTACAAAGACACAACCAACAAAACATGAAAAAAAACAACCAAAACCTAAAAAATAATAAAATAAAATAAAATAAAACAACCAACAATAGACAACAAAGAAAAATAAAAACATAGAAAACACACACACCAAAACACAAAAATACCAATTAACACAAACATACATAAACACAAGCACAAGAACATCAAAAATACAAGAACCACAACAAAAAACACAAAACAACAAAACACAAGAACAACAAAAAACAACACAAAAAACACAAACAAAACAATACAAAAAAAACACACACATAAAAAGCAAAGCAAAAAGAAAAAAATAGAACACAATAATGACCTTTCTAGACCAAAATATTATTAAGGCAATAATAAATAGAGGAAACAAAAGAAATATTAGTTTTATCTAGGGAACTATAATACCCTAATCGAACTAAAGAAAAGCAAAAATAAAGCAAAAAAAAACTAGGTACCTTCATAATTGGAGCCATCCAAATAAATGATAGAAATAAGAGTTTCCCTTATTTGTGAATCCCACCATATAGGAGGGTGGTCATAGCAAGTAATATCACCTTTGTCCAAATCCCAATTAGCTAAAGCATCAACACTCTTTTTTTGATCTCTAACCACATGATTATAATCAACTTTCAAAAATCCCATCTGGATTAAATGAATAATCTCAATAATTCTTTTTATTATCTAATCAACCTTATGATTCTTAGGAGTATTCAAAAGATTCACCATGAGTTGAGAGTTAGACTTAACTAGTACCTTTTCCCATCCAACCTTAGTAGCCTCTTGAAGGCCTCTAAGGATACCATATCCCTCAGCAAGGCTATTGGATAGAATACCCAAATTATCAACAAAAGTAAAAAGCAGGGAGCCATATGAAAGTATACCGATTCCTCCTGCACTAGATTTTCTAGGGTTCCATCTAGAGGCTGTTGTAATCACAATGACACTGAGAGGGGGGGTGAATTAGTGTGTTCTTTAAAAACTTCTTAAACAATTAGTTTTAAATCCAGCAGCAGTTTAAAGCAGATAAGAGAGATACTAAATGCATCAAGAAAGCATCACACATAACATGGCAATTTAACGAGGTTCACCAATGTGGCTACTCCTAAAAAATGACTTCTTGGACTACCATCCAAATCCAATCAATGCAAAGCTACAACTTTACATAATCCTTTACCAACACCAACTGGAAGGAGCACCAACCCCTTAACTTTATCTGCTTCAACAGAATGGAGCACCAACTCCTATTTTACCAGCACCTACTGGAAAGAGGCACCAACCCCTTGTGCCAAGCTACAACTTGGAAAACAATAATAAAGATTACAGAATAAAAATTTCACCTCATTTCTCACAGTCTGCTATTTTTCTGCATTCTACTGCTTTTGCGCGACACGATTCGCACTATCCGACTGCTAAACTTGCGCAATCGGCTGTTCAACACTTCTGCTTATTCACACGCTAATATTTTGATCTTAGAACTTCATCTCTCCACATTGTGCTTTTCATCCATGCAATCACGATATGCAGACTCGAACTACAACTTTGCACTCTACACGACCGAACTTGTGCAATCACTCTATTCGCATTCGCACATTATCTCAACGCAACGCACTCTGCTCGCTCTCGCACTCTATCTTCCTCATATTTTCAACCGAAGTAACCATCCTTTTATAGACAAAATCTCAGAGACAAACCCTAGGAAACGTCGGTTGTGAACCCTAGAAAATGTCGACCGTAAACCCTATAAGATGATGGCTTCAACCTCTAAGAGCATCCACTGTGAAACCCTAAAAGATGTCAGATTCAGATCCGCTATAAAACCCTAAATGATGTCGACTTCAACCTCTAATAACATCGGCTGTGAAACCCTAAAAGATGTTGGATTCAAACCCTAAAATCTGTCGGCCCTGATTTAACTTTGTCGGCCTCAAACTCTTCTGCCACCTTCGTCACCTTCCTGTAGCTTATTGCTACGAAATAGCAACACGTCACGATATCGTGAAACTTTTTGTGGTCGTACGTCTTCTTGACCTTGTCATCGTGAAATCGCGACCCTTTTGGCCTTCGAACGCTTCACTTCCATTCTTGTCACGAAATCGTGACACTTTGATCAGTTGCTGACATCATCCTCATTCTTGTCGCGAAATCGTGACGCTTTCGGCTTCCAGCAGATTTTCTTGCATCCTGTCACAAAATCGTGACACTTTCAACTTTTGCTAACGTCATCCTCATTCTTGTCACAAAATCATGACGTTTTCGGCTTCTAGCGGCTTTTCTTGCAACCTGTCATGAAATCGCGACACTTTCAGCTTTCGCTGACGTCATCCTCATCTTTGTTGTGAAATCGCGACGCTTTCGGCTTTCGTACATTTTGAGCTTCATGCAGTAGCGAAATCACTACAACTTTGTGCCTTGTGCTTCCAACTTGCTTTTTCCCATGAAAATTTGACTTGAACATAATCGCTGCATCTTTAAGTTCTGCATTTTTGTTTGGTAGCGAAATCGCTACACCTTAGTTCTATGCAACTTTTACCCGTAGCGAAATCGCTACACCTTTTCTTTGTGCAACTTTTACCCATAGCGAAATCACTACACCTTTATTTTGTTCATTTGCAACTCGTAGCAAAATCGCTATGCCTTTGTTTTGTGCCTTTGCAACTTGTAGCGAAATCGCTACAACTTTTTCACTTAACACTTTCTTCCTACTTCGGCCAGCGAAAATTCAACATGTAGTGAAATCGCTACAGTTACTCGACTTAGCTTCTTGGCCTCCGACATGTCGTGAAATCATGACAGTTTGCCTTGCGCCTTCTCTCTCTTTCGACTTGTCACGAAATCATGACATTTTCAACTATGCCTTCTCTCTCCTCCGACTTTTCGTGATATCATGACATTTTCGATTGTGCCTTCTCTCTCCTCTGACTTGTGAAATCATGACATTTTTGATTACGCCTTATCTCTCCTCCGACTTATCACGATATCGTGACATTTTCGATTACGTCTTCTCTCTCCTTCGACTTGTCGCGATATCGCGACACTTTCGGCTGTAACTTCTCTCTCCTCATTTTGGTCATGATATCGTGACATTTTCAGCTGCGTCTTCTCTCTCCTTCGACTTGTCACGAAATCACGACAGAAAACATGTTGCGATATCGCGACAGTTTTCTAACTTGTATTTTTCTTCAAATTTTTTCTATCTTCTGCATTTGAATGACTCCTACACTGTCTGTCCACTGCATCATTGGATTTAATTGCCTGTGTTGTCAACAATGACAAACTTCTTGCACCTCCTTGCTCAACAATCTCCCCCTTTGGAATTGTTGGCAACACCTATGTACATCCCTGTAACTCTTCTCCCCCTTTGTCAATAATACCAAAGGGCTGCTGCAGACTCCCCCTGAGTCCATCCTCACACTTCTCAGGCACAATTTGTTGCATCTGGCACAAATTATGATCATGAGCAAAAGAATAGTCAAATATTCAAATGCTCCCCCTAAGAAAGTGATCACTGTAGCTAGTCACTTCTTAGGAAGTGTGACTACTCATAATTTGCTTCGAAGGTACTTAAATACTTCCTTAGGCAAAGGTTTTGTAAAAATATCTGCTACTTGTTCTATAGTTGGGACATAGTCCAATTTAACTTCTCCTTCTGCAACTTTCTCCTTCAAGAAATGATACCTTATAGCAATGTGCTTTGTCCGTGAGTGCATTACTGGATTCTTAGAGATGTTAATTGCACTGGTGTTATCACACTTTACTAATATTGGTTCACTAAAATTAATACCTAGATCTTTCAAAGTTTTTTTCATCCACAAGACTTGTGTGCAACATGTTGCTGCTGTAATATATTCTACCCTAGCTGTAGATAAAGAAAATGACTCTTGCTTCTTACTATGCCATGCAACCAATCTGTCCCCCAAATAGAATGCTCCTCCACTGGTACTATTTCTATCATCAACACATCCAACCCAATCTACATCTGAATATGATATAAGAGTGAAATATTTGCCTTTTGGATACCACAACCCATACTCCATGGTGCCTTTGAGATATCGAAAAATCCTTTTGACTGCTGTTACATGAGTCTCTTTGGGACTGGCCTGAAATCGGCTACCATGCAAGCGCCTACTGGAATATCGGTTCCGGTTGCGGTTAAATATAGTAAGCTTCCTATCATTGATCTATACATGGTTTGATCTACAGGTGGAGATTTGTCTTCTTTACTCAACTTGCGACCTATTGTCATGGGAGTGCTAAGCGCTTCTGAGTCCTCCATAGTGAACCTCTTTAGCATTTTTTTCACATATTTGATTTGGGAAATGAATATACCTTTCTCATTCTGATTAACTTGTAGCCCTAGAAAGTAAGACAGTTCACCAATCATTGACATTTCAAATTCATTCTGCATCTTGTTTGCTAAGTCTTTACACGATTCATCTTTGTTGCTACCAAATATGATATCATCCACATAGACAACAAGAACAATGAGATGCCCACCTTCTGTTTTTACATACAGATTACTGTCCACTAAACCTTTCTTGAATCCCTGTTGAGAGAGATAGTTATCTAGCCTAGCATACCAAGCCCGTGGTGCTTGCTTTAATCCATACAGTGCTTTCTTTAATTTGCAGACAAGGTTAGGATCCTCACTAATTTGAAATCCATCCGGTTGTTCAATATAGACCTCTTCTTCAAGTTTCCCATTTAAAAAGGTAGATTTTACATCCATCCGATACACCCTGAAGTTTTTGTGAACTACTAAGGCAAAAAACATTCTAATTGCTTCTAATCTGGCCACTGGAGCAAAAGTCTCTTCAAAATCAATGCCTTCGACCTGTGCATATCCTTTACAAACCGGTCTTGCTTTGTTCCTAATGACTCGTCCGTATTCATTTAATTTGTTTCTAAATATCCATTTGGTGCCGATTACATTCTTGTTTACAGGTCTAGGTACTAACTCCCAAGTTCTGTTCTTTTCAATCTGATCTAACTCTTCATTTATTGCCTTCATCCAGCTGTCATATTTTCTTGCTTCATCTATGTTTTTGGGCTCAATCTTTGGATAAAAGTGAGTAATTACTTATTACTTTCTTTCTTGTCTGAATGCCAGCTGTGGGATCTCCAATTATTTGGTCTCTATGATGATTTTTCTGCCAGCTGCCCGTTTTGTATTTTCTATTTTCTTGCACCTCTGAGTCATCTGATAAGTTATCTGCATCAGCTGTAGACATATTTTTTATTCCATGCACTTCATATCCTTCAATGACTTCTTTGTAGATTGGGTAGTTTTCTTCAAAGTTAAATGTTTGTTTCCTCCCTTCATCGAATTTAACATCTACACTATCCACAATTTTTTTGAGTCTCTTGTTGTAGTATTTGTAAGCTTTGCTATTTGGAGAATAACCAACAAAAACACCTTCATCTGCTCTATCTTCAAACTTTCCAAGGTTGTCATCAGTTTTTCTGATGTAGCACTTACGACCAAATACTTTGAGATGCTTTGCTGTTGCTTTTCTACCAAACCAAAACTCATAGGGTGTTTTGCATTCATGAGTTCTTAACATATACCTATTTTGAATGTATACTGTTGTGTGAACTACTTCTTTCCAGAATCTATCTGCTATTTTGTTTTCTGCCAGCATGGTGCGTGCCATTTCCTGTATGGTTCTGTTCTTTCTCTCTACTACTCCATTCTACTGGGGAGTTCTGGCTATTGAATATTGTCTCTTAATACCATATTTTTCATAGTATTCTATAAATTCATTCGAAATGAATTCTCCTCCTTTGTCTGATCGCAAGCATTTAATCCTTTTTCCTGTTTCATTCTCAACTAGCTGTTTGAAGGTTCTGAACATTTCAAAAGCTTCTGTTTTATCTTTTAGGAAGAATATCCATGTCATTCGGAATAATCATCGATACACAGCATAAAGTATTTTTTGCCGTTTATGCTTTGAGTCCTCATGGGTCCACATAAGTCTGTATGAATGAGTTCTAAAGGCCTGCTAGTGTGGTACTCTTTTGTTTTGAATGAAACTCTGGTTTTCTGACATGAAGCACAAACACTTTTTGAAGGTTTCTTAATGGTTGGAATATCTCTTCTTGCTTGTTTAGAGCTGATTTTCACCAAATTATCAAAACTTATGTGTCCAAGCCTCTTATGCCACAACCAATTCTCTTCTTCTTGTCCAATAAAACACGTACCTTCTAAAGTTTCAGAGTGTGTACAGATTACCTGACGTCCTTGAACCAGCTTGCCATCAATTTCTCACTTGTTTATTTTTCCGACTTCACAACCACTGCTTCTTGAATACTACTTCATGACCTTTATCATAGATTTGACTAACACTTAACAGGTTATGTTTCAAACCATCCACAAATAAAACTTCTTCTGACTTGATTTTCCCTTCACTAATTTTGACAAACCCTTTTCCTATAATTTTGGCTCCATCATTATTTCCAAACTTCACAGAGCCACCCTCATATTTCTATAGTTTTTCAAATTTCTGTTTATCACTTGTCATATGACTTGAGCACCCACTATCAAGGATCCACGGTACACATTTATTTTGAGCTCTAAAAGTTGTCTGCACTATTAAAGATTCCTATTCTTTCCCTGAGCTGTTCTTTTTGTTTCCATTATGTTTTAACTGTGGTGTTGGGTTCTAGCTTGGATTTCCCCTTTTCGAGAATCTTGCACATATCCTTCGAAGAAATTCTATTTTGTTTTTCCCTATATGGTTGAATTCTTCTTTTTTGAGATTGATTTTAAACAGAAATACTGCGATAGTTTCTAGCAATATGCCCAAAGTTGTGACAATTAAAGCATTCTCCTGCATAACTCATTAGAGGAGCAAAAGCATTTCTACTAGTGAAACTTCTAGGACCTATATTGTACTTGCAGTCCATAATTTTATGCCCATAACCATTACATTTAAAACAGAAACCATAGAAATAATGATTGAACCTAAAATATGGTTTTTGCCAAGTTGTTGCAGGAGCCTTGGATCTTCTTTTCTTTTGATGTGTGACCTTTGTAAAACCGTCATTGTCAGTTCCTATTTCAGGACTGGAATTACTGCTTTCTTTTGCCTGATTTGTTTTTCTTTCAATAGCCTATTTCTTGTCTTTACTCTTTTCACATTCAACATTGCTTGCATTTGGTCCATTTGATGATTCTCCTTTAGTAAATCCCAGACCAAATTTGATACCTGTGGGTCTTTGATCACTTAGGATTTTGTCCAGCTTCATCGAACTTTCATCACGTTTTAAATGACAGCTAATTTTTTGATCCAGCTCTTGTATCTGTATTCGAAGACTAACATTTTCTTCTTCCAATTTGCAACAGTAATCTATCTTCATGGTTACCTGTACTTCAAGATCTTCAGACATTTTCTTGTACTCCTTTGTCTGTGTTTTTAGACTAGCTATAATGTCATTTGCATCCTCAAGCTTCCTTAACAATTTTTTATTCTTTCTTTTCTCAGATTTCCATTCCATAAGAGCAGAAACCAGCTCACCTTCTAAATCAACTTCGACCTCACCTATTTCAATAGATACTTCAGAGTTCATTCCTTCTCTCTTTTGTGTGTTTTTTGCATCTTCTGATTCTTCTACTTCAAACGCCATAAAGAGAGCCTCACCTGCTCCTTCTTCAGAGTCTTCACTAGAACTGTTCTTTGAAGATTCTACATTTCGAGAGATAAAGCTTTTCTTTTTGAAATTGCCTTTTTTGTAGTTTGTTTTCTTCCTCCATTCACTTCTTTCTTGATGCTGAGTTTCTTCACCTTTGTTCTTGTCATTGAGAGGACATTTGATAGCAAAGTGTCCAATGCCTCCATAATTGAAACATTTAAAAGGTAGATTTCCTTTGTATTTTCCTTTTCCTTTTCTCAGCTTTCTAACAAAATTTGCTTCCATTTCATCTGAAGCATCCTCTTCTTCAGACTCTTGTTTTGTGCTTTTGCCTTTTAGGGCTTTGAAAGCTGCTTCTCTGTTTGTGGGATTAGACCTTCCTATTCTCATTTCAAAAGCAGTCAAAGAACCATGCATCTCATCCATACTAAAACTATTTAGATCTTTGGCTTCTTCTATGGCAGAGACTTTAGAATCAAATCTAGGAGGGAGCGATCTTAATACATTTTTCACGATAGCAGCATCGGTTAATTCTTCGTCGAGACCTCTGATTGAATTTGTGATCCCATTGACTCTTTGCATGAAGGTCTCTATGTTCTCATCATTGTCCATATTTAAAGATTCGTATTGAGCTCGATGTGCTTGAAGCTTGGCCTCCTTGATCCTATCATCTCCTTCATGTATGTTCTCAAGTTTATCCCATATATCTTTTGCTGATTCACAATTTATGACCTTGACTAGCTCATTGTACACTAGTCCACACATGATGGCATTTTTTGCTTTTGAATCATATTCAAATGCATTTTTACCAGCAGTGTTTTTTGGAGCGGTTGTAGGAGCTTTGTAACCATTAACTACCGCACCCCAGATGTCAAAACCCAAAGCACTAAGATATGTTTGCATTATAATTTTCTAGAATGCATAGTTAGTCCCATCAAACAATGGTGCTTTGTTCGAGGAGAAACCTTCACCACTTGCCATTGCGTAACTTCCAAGATCACCTTAGCTGTTTAAGCCTATTCAGGCACTTTGCTCTGATACCAATTGTTGTAATCACAATGACACTTGAGAGGGGGGTGAATCGGTGTGTTCTTTAAAAACTTCTAAAACAATTAGTTTTAAATCCAGCAGTAGTTTAAAGCAGATAAGAGAGATACTAAATCCATCAAGAAAGCATCACACATAACATGACAATTTAACGAGGTTCACCAATGTGGCTACTCCTCAAAAATGACTGCTTGGACTACCATCCAAATCCAGTCAATGCAAAGCTACAACTTTACATAATCCTTTACCAGCACCAACTGGAAGGAGCACCAACCCCTTAACTTTATCTACTTCAATAGAATGGAGCACCAACTCCTATTTTACCAGCACCTATTGGAAAGAGGCACCAACCCCTTATGCCAAGCTACAACTTGGAAAACAATAATAAAGATTACAGAATAAAACTTTCACCTCATTTCTCACAGTCTGCTATTTTTTTGCATTCTACTGCTTCTAAACGACACGATTCGCACTATCCGACCGCTTCTGTATTCTTCTTTGCACTCTCTACTGCAATCGGTTGTTCGACACTTCTTCTTATTTGTGCGCTAATATTTTGAACTTAGAACTTCATCTCTACACATTGCGCTTTTCATCCATGCAATCACGATATGCAGATTCGAACTACAACTTTGCACTCTACACGGCTAAACTTGCGCAATCACTCTATTCGCATTCACACATTATCTCAACGCAACACACTGTGCTCGCTCTCGCACTTTGTCTTCCTCATATTTTCAATCGAAGTAACCATCCTTTTATAGATGAAATATCAGAGACAAACCCTAGGAAACGTCGGCTATGAACCCTAGAAAATGTTGGCCATAAACCCTAGAAGATGACGGCTTCAACCTCTAAGAGCATCCACTGTGAAAACCTAAAATATGTCAGCTTCAGATCCACTATAAAACCCTAAATGATGTCGGCTTCAACCTCTAAGAACATCGGATATGAAACCCTAAAAGATGTCAGCTTCAAATTCTAAAATTTGTCGGCCCTAATTTAACTTTGTCGGCCTCAAACTCTTCTGCCACCTTCATCACCTTCCTGTAGCTTATTGCCATGAAATAGCAACACGTCATGATATCACGACACTTTTTGTGGCCATACACCTTCTTGACCTTGTCGTCACATAATTGCGACCCTTTTGGCCTTCGAACGCTTCACTTCCATTCTTGTCGTGAAATCGTGACACTTTGATCAGTTGCTGACGTCATCCTCATTCTTGTCGTGAAATCGCGACGCTTCCAGCTTCCAGCAGCTTTTCTTGCATCTTATCGTGAAATCACGACACTTTCAACTTTTGCTGATGTCATCCTCATTCTTGTCACGAAATCATGACGTTTTCGGCTTCTAGCGGCTTTTCTTGTAACCTGTCACGAAATCACGACACTTTCAGCTTTTGCTGACGTCATCCTCATCTTTGTCGTGAAATCGTGACGCTTTCGACTTTCATACATTTTGAGCTTCATGCAGTAGCGAAATTGCTACAACTTTGTGCCTTGTGCTTCCAACTTGCTTTTTCCCATGAAAATTTGACTTGAACATAATCGCTGCATCTTTAAGTTCTATACTTTTGTCTGGTAGCAAAATCGCTACACCTTCGTGTTGTGCAACTTTTGCCCATAGCAAAATCGCTACACCTTAGTTCTGTGCAACTTTTACCTGTAGCGAAATCGCTACACCTTTGCTTTGTGCAAATTTTACCCGTAGCGAAATCGCTACACCTTTGTTCTGTTCATTTTCAAATCATAGCGAAATCGCTACGCCTTTGTGTTGTGCCTTTGCAACTTGTAGCGAAATTGCTACAACTTTTTCACTTAACACTTTCTTCCTGCTTCGGCCAACGAAAATTCAACATGTAGCGAAATCGCTACAGTTACTTCGACTTAGCTTCTTGGCCTCCGACATGTCGTGAAATCGTGACAGTTTGCCTTGCGCCTTCTCTCTCTTTCGACTTGTCGCAAAATCATGACATTTTCAACTATGCCTTCTCTCTCCTCCGACTTGTCATGATATCACGACATTTTCAATTGCGCCTTCTCTCTCCTCTGACTTGTCACGAAATCATGACATTTTTGATTGCACATTCTCTCTCCTCTGACTTGTCGCGATATCGCGACATTTTTTATTGTGCCTTCTCTCTCCTCCGACTTGTCGTGATATCGCGACATTTTCGGCTGCAACTTCTCTCTCCTCATTTTGGTCGTGATATCGTGACATTTTCAGCTACGTCTTCTCTCTCCTCCGACTTGTCACGAAATCGCGATAGAAAACATGTCGCGATATCGCGACAGTTTTCTAACTTGTCTTTTTCTTCAAATTTTTTCTATCTTCTGCATCTGAATGACTCCTACACTGTCTGTCCACTGCATCATTGGATTTAACTACCTGTGTTGTCAACAATGACAAACTTCTTGCACCTCCTTGCTCAACAGAGGCTCCATCAATATTGAATTTTCCAAAATCCTTAATAGGATATTGTCAATTCTTTGTTCTATCCATATGAAAATTACTCGCATTCCCTTCAATTTGGTTTCTCTTAGAAGAGTTAATCTTCAATATTTGCATCACTTCATCCCATATTTGGTGGGATTTTTGGGGGTGATTAAGGAGCTTATGGAATGATTCAACTAATTTGGCAATGTTTTTTTCAAAATATAGTGAATATCCTTCCTTTCTTGATTAAAAATTTGGTTGTTCCTTTCATTCCATATATTCCAAAGAAGAATGGTAGAACCCTTCCAAACTAACTGCCTAATAAAATGATCAACACCCTCTTGATTAGGCCAATCCATCTAAAGTTGTTCAAAAGTAAAAAAATTGGACCACTGTAAGCCAAGTAAAGTGGCCATTCTACTTAAAATCCCAAAGGCTAAAGTACAGTCAATAAAAATATGGCTGAGATCTTTTACATTCTCTTCACACATTTCACATATAAAAGGGCCATGCAAACCATACTTCATAAGATGCTCCCTAGTAAGCACCCTATGATGCGATAAAAGCAAAGTAAATAACCTCACCTTAGGCTAGAGATTTTGATCCCACATATAAGAAAATATATCATATAATTGGCTAGGATTATTATGGCATAAGGCCTAATAACCTTGAGCAATTGAATACTCACCCTTAGTAGTGTTGTTCCATCAAATTTTTTTTTTATCATGGGACCAAGAGAGAGATCTCATATGAATGATGTACTGTATATATTGTCTTTGCATTTTAGGATTTGGATAGGTCATTCCTTAATAGGGATCCAATATCTACAAACCTTTGAATTACCAGTATGGTACCGACAATGATTAGCCATATTTATCTAGTTATCTTGGTGAATCTCCTCCATCCAAGGCCTCCAATCAATAAAATGAGCTATCAAAGGATTATGACCATCCCAGGAATCTATCCAAAAAATTACATGTTGACCATTATGAATGATCCAAAATAATTTTTTCTTTATCAAATCCTCACCAGTCTTAAGAACTTCTAAAATGGGAGAACCTTTGGAATGCAATTGATAACAAACAAGGTCTTCAGGACTTTTGTTCTCAATATATTTAGCACATATGTATTGGACCAAAGAACATTTAGGTTATGCAAAATCCTCCAATATAATTTAGAAGCTAAAGATTTGTTGTTATTAATAGCATACCGGAATCCTAATCCCCCTTCATTCTTAGTAAGACATAAAGTGTCCCATTTCACCAAGGCCAATTTTATTTTCTCCTTAGTACCACTCCAGAGGAACCGATGAATAATTTGATCTAGTTCTCAAAGAAAAAAATTTGGAATATTCAACATGGTAAAAACATAAATAGGAATATCTTGAAGTACTAATTTTACCAAGGTGATTCTACCCCCAGAAGAAAGCCACCTTTTGGTCCACTTTCCAATTTTCTTCTTGACTTTGTCCAACAACTAATTCCAATATTTCTATGTTTGAATATTTATGGGAATACCTAAATAAGTTATTGGAAGGGAGGTATTATTATATCTTAATTTATCCAAGACCATGGATTCTTGTCTGGTAGAGCAATGAAATAAAATGACTTTAGATTTGTCTTCATTGATCAATTTCCCGATAACCTTAGAAAAACAACTAATAATTTGCTTAATAGTAGAAGCTTCCTTAACTGTAGCTTTACCTAAAAGAGTAGAGTCATAAAAAAATTGAATATGAGAGAGAGGTCTATCTCCATGAGCAATGGTAACTCCCTCAAGGGTTTTGTATTCTCTTTTTGGTTATAGCCCTACCTAAGCATTCAAAAATAATGATGAATAAATAAGGGGATAGGGGGTCACCTTGCCTAATACCTCTGGAAGTTGGGAACAACTAAGAAGGCCTGCCATTTATAAGAACTAAGTAGGAAACTAAAGAGATACACCCCATAATCCAATCCATCCAATCCTGAGAGAAACCAAATTGCCTCAAAAATTTGATAAGGAGGTTCTAATCCACTCTATCATAAGCTTTGGATAAGTCTAACCGAATGAACATGGAAGAATATTTTTGCATTTCCATAGAATGGATGGCTTCCTTAGAAAGAACTATCTCATCAAATATTTGATTCCATTCCACATAACACCCTTGTTCATGGGATATAATCTTATGCAAAAGAGGCTTCAACCTTTCTACCATGATCTTAGTAATGATTTTGAGAAGAACATTACATATAGAAATAGGTCTAAAAGTTGATATATGTTCAGCCTCTTGAGCTTTTGGAACAAGAGTAATATAAGTTTTATTTATAACCTTTGAAATATCTTTGGCTTTCTTGGCTTCTTCCACTACCTCTAATAAATTAGCATGAAGGATATCCCAAAACTCTTGGTATAACTCAATGGGAAAACCATCAGAACCTGGGGTTTTTCTTTTTTTTTTTACATTTTAAAAAATACATGTTGAAGCTCATTGATAGTAATAGGAGCAGTCAAAATAGATTTCTCCTCAGAAGTGATAAGAGAAGGGATTTATTGAAGAAAATTTTGTTGAGAAGTCGAGTCAAGAGGAGTAGCAGTAAAAAGAATAGAAAAGTAATGAAAAACAATAGAGTTCATGCCATCCCAAGTGTAGACAACATCCCCAGAATCTGATTTTAGGGAAGAAATAAAGTTGTGAGATCTGCGATCTAGAAGAGATTTGTGGAAGAAATTTGTGTTTTTATCACCTTATTTGAGCCATTGAATTCTAGATTTTTGCTTCCATAAGAGTTCTCTTTTTTACCATTCCTCTAACTGAGCTATGAGTTTAATTTCATCTACACTTGTATTCTCTGTGAGGCCATCTAAATGTATTTTATTATTCAAATTTTCAAGATGAGCAATAACTTCAATTTTTTTACAAGGTTATGCATAGTGGTAAATATTCACAAATTGGTCGAATATTAAGATTTTAAAAATTGGAAATTGACAGGTCTGAGGTGTAGACCAATTGGTTCATACAAAACCCATAAGGGGGGTAGAGGTCCAAGGTTCAAATCTCGGGCCTCGCCGGACTGAACACTTTTCCCTTTCCTGGTGCTTTCAATGGCGTAAAAGGTTTAAAATGATTGTGGCATGGTGGTTATAAGGGCGGACTATGCGAAGATTTGTGTGGCGGCTTCTAGGGCGGACAATGCAGAATACTGTGGTGGCCATAAAATCTGGACAGCCTACTCGGATTCGTGGCGGCTACCGATTCCACCATGTAAATTAAAAAAAAAAAAAAATTTAATTTGGAAATTGACGAATATGACCCTTGACATCGGCCCATTCGCCTAAAATTTTTAGGACCAATTTTTTCTTAGGATCAATTCACCACAATATATATCCAAACATAGGTATATTTGTACTCATTGGAAAGCTATTTTTAAGCCTGATATAATGGTGGTGTTTTTATGAATTTATAAGGTGATTTAATAGGTCAAAATGTGTCCCAAATATGACATTACTTTTTAGGGCTTCAAATTCCCCAAATTTTGGTGTGAAGATGAATGATTTTATTTTCTTAGGATTCGCCATGATTCACCTTGATTTTTATTAGGATTTACCATTTTTTTACAAGTACATTTTGATTAGGATTCGCCTCCCTATTTTTTTATGAACATCCCCAAACTCCTTCCAGTTCCAAGTCTTGATTTTGGATTTAATGTATTGTAATATTTCATAAAAATAGAACATCTTAGTCCCATACCTAGGTTTACCTTCCTTCCACCATTGTTACATTTGAGGTTTAAAGGAACTATCTCTAAGCCACATTAACTAAAATTGAAAAAAAAGAGGAACTCACATTGGTTTTCCACATTTCCACCATGACATGCCAATGATCCGAACCAACATTGTTAAGAGTCTTCACTTTAGGAATGTGACATTTTATTAAGAAATTATCAAAGAGCAAGAACCTATACAATATCTCCATTGTACAAGCTAAGCCTTACCTTAAGTTAGACTAATTCATAAGGCCATTATCTAGTTGGATGTACATAAGATGGAGGTTTGTAATATATTTGCTCATGAGGTCAGTGCTTCTGTCCAACTTTCTATTTCCCCATATTTTCTCATCTAGAGAGAGGATGGTATTGAAATATCCTCCGATCAAGATCCAAGCTTTAGGAAAATGAGAGATAATATAAGTAATATTCTTCCACTGTCTTCTTTTTTCCTCCAAATTAGTCGAAGCATAAATAGTAATGTAGAGCATAATTTGGTTGGAATGTCTACTTTGAATAACTATAGCCAAAATATCCCAAATTCTAACCATATGGTGAATAACTACCTCTTTTGGGTTCCAAAGGCAAGTAATGCCACTAGAAATCCCCTCGGAACTGAGGGAAACCACTTTTCTAGTTGGCCAAATTTTACTAGCAATTGATTTTGTATCCTCTATTGACATCTTTATTTATTGAAGGAAAATAAGATGTGGATGATTTATTTTAATCATTCTTCTAATTTAATTTTGTTTTGAAAGACTCCCTTTGAGTCCTCTAATATTCGAAGTTATGATCTTCATTAATACCAAGGCTAGAAATATTGGGAAGGGTATTAATATTACCTTTCTCTACAATATTTTCACCTTATTTTACCATATGATATTGATTAGTCTTGCAACTTACCTTTTGATTAGAATCCATATTCAGTTTTTTTCCTATTTCTTGACTTACTCCAATTGAATTTGATATGGCTTCTAGCCTTGAAGAATGCTTGTACATAGTCAAAATGTTACCCAAAGGTTCAACAGAGCCTATATTGGGACATGTGTTATTTAATGTTTTAACATTTAAAAGATTGTTTTTCTTGTGAATATTTTCTCTTTTTTTTGTTGAAATCCTTTGATTTGTTAGTTTGTCTCTGATTTCTTCTCTTTATCTTTAAATTGTGTTTCTAATATTTCTATTTCAATTATTTTCTCTTCCTCAATTGGGACCTCATTTGTGGAAAGAATTTCAAACATATTAGCAGATACCTTTGATTGATCCTTCATAACTAGTTTTTTTTAGTTTTCTTCTTCTTAGGTATTTGGAAACCTACTAAATTTGTATCTTCTTTCTTTTGATCTAAAATTTATTTGGGCAAACATTAGCCAAATGACCATTTTCATAGAAAATTCTACAACAAAAAGGAATGTTCTCATACTCAACTACTTGCTCCCAAGTGTCCTCCCCAAATTGTAAAGTGATATTTTTAGGTAGGGGTTTGTCAAATTCCATTAAAACACAAATCCAAGCATAAATAATATGTTCAAATTTTTTAGTACAATCAGCAATCATCATAAATGTTCCTAAAGAATTTCTAATTGAAGAAAAAATAGTCAGATTCTAGAATTCAATAGGGAGACCAAAGAGTCTAATCCACATAGGACCTATAGAAGGCATCTCTTCTTCGACTTTAAATATGCCTAGGCTTCATGAAAAGCCCTGACCTTCCAAAGAACTAGGGACCCTCTTGAAATATTTTCTCTCTATCTTCATTTTTAGCAAATAAAACAAGAAAATAATAATTTGGATAAATGGAGATTTGTAACTCACCTTTAGTTTTCCAGCTTTTTGTAGCCCAAACTTTGAAAGCATATAGGCTCAAACAAAAACCCACGAAATGAAAAATTAGTCCTTTTTTTCTAGATCTTCAATGCCATTTTGAATGTTGCCCATATCAAGCTTAACAATAGTAGTTCCATAATAGGCTTTAAGATATCCTAAATCCCTTTTCCTAGGATCAATCTTAGGTATTATTAGAGGTTTATGGGAAGCCCTAAGATAGCATTAGGCTAAGGATATCCACCATGGAGGGCATCCCTAAAATTTATATCTGGGGATGATTCTTTGAAATTCTTACCCTTGACATGGGTTTCCATAGTAGATTTATTTTTTGGGTGCACCTTAGCACCAGATTCACTTGACATCCGAGCCACTTTTTGATCAGATGCTTGAAACTTGTTTCATGATCTCTTTAATCCATGCCCTAGATTTCATGGACATGTATGCTTTTCACTTTTCTTTTGTGAAACAAATTGGAAACCATTGTCACTCAAGTTCACAACATGAAGATCTATTTAAATGTAGATTTCTAACCCATATTAGATCCCCTACAACATTTCCTACTAAAATCTTAAGTAGAAACCAAAAAAATATTGGCCTCTAGGGCTCGAAGGCCATGAAAATCAACCTCTAGAGCTACTTGCACTTAACCCAGATGAAACCCTCACATAGTCACTTGCCAAAAATCTCATTCACACATAGGGATGCACTAGGATATGTGTTCCTCCAAATCATCTAAATATTAATGGAGACATTCTAGGGTTTTTCAGGCATTTACCCTCAAACTTTTAGCTCAATTCGAGTTTGGATGAGTGAAATATGGTCAAAACAAGTTCAAAAGTTTGGGTAGTCCTACGAAAAATATCCCCTCATTTCAATATGATCGACTAGATAAAAATATATTAGTAATGATGTTTATCATCTATTATCAATATTTGAATATTTATCATGTTCTTAATAGCGTGGATAGGTAATGTCATCCACTTCAAGCAATGCATTTATGGGTGATAGGGTTTGAGTTTGAAATCATGATAAGGGTGGCCATTGATAAGAGATGTATGGAGGTGGTTATTGCAAAGGAGTGGGAGGTTAAGTAAGAGTCTATGAATTAGGGTGGGCAAAGAAAGAATTTTGAATAGAATGAACAGGAGGGAAATATTGACGAGGGATTGGAGTAATGTGGAAAAGAAGAGGAGGATGAAGATGAGAAGTGCTAGGTTGAGCATGCTATAAAGAAGAATAAATAATAAGAAGATTAAGGATGAGAATAATCATAAAGAGAGAGAATAATGAGGATGAGAAAAAGGTTGAAGAAGAGAAGTATAAGGAAAATAAGGGTGAGGAAAGGAAGAAGAAGCAACATGCATGCTAAGTGAAGGAATATTGGTGAAAGAATAGAAATGCACAAAAGGAGGATGATTTGAGGGAGTGGAATCTTGAGGCAGAGTTGAAGGATAAAAGGTCATTTTGAAGGAGAGAAGAAGTGGGATGTGAAACAAAATTGACTTGCAAATTAATAAATGGATGAGGATTGGTGAAAGTAGGCAAGGGCGACATCCAGGGGCTATGATTTTGTATAAGGCTGCTATATATGCTCTAGTTTTTAAAAAAATACTATTTAACAAAAATCATCTAGGTCTAGATGATTTATAGAAGAATTTTTTCCTATTTAGATTATTTTGAAACTACCAAAAAGACACCATAACACCTCATTCAAATATTATGGAACTTGTTGTATTTGTATTAATAATTATAAAAGGGTTACAAGAGATGATATCCTTTTACAATTTAGCCATGAAGGCTACAATAGGGTCTTCCATCAGGAAGCCCCTTTTAGATGTGGTACAAAGATAACATGATTCATCTATTGTGGGTTCCTCGATGTAGGTGGGCTTCATGCTCACGAGCCACCGCTTGTTGGAGATATTTCCTTGAGCTTTGTTGGACCTATAGAAACCTTTAAAATCTTATTAGTGCATTGGGGGGTTTACCTCATTCAAAACCCATAGTTATGAAGACAAAAGACTCATAAAAGTGCTCAAAACATGAAATTAACCATTAAAAACTAGCATAAAATAACAAACTAAGTTATTCTTACCTATCTGAATGGTTCTGATGCCTGTTGCAGAGGTTCACACTCCTAGGGTGTGGACCATGAGGTTCACACGTGTGAGGTATGAACCAGCCCTTTTGAAGTTAGATTGCTCAGATGGGGTCACTGGATGCTTTTGATTGGTTCTAGATGTGCACTTTGTCTTATAGAACCTCTGAACAACAAATCCTAATGTGGAAATCAACCTGTCTCACTCACAAAATGGTATTATGCAAGAGATAAACTGATTGTGATGTTCGTATGATGGATGTGATATGGATGTGTGTTGATTGCAATGGCTATGGTGATTTTGGAAGATTTTCGGTATGTAAAATTTGTGATCATCAAAATGGTGAAAATGGACTTCTATTTACAGAGTGGGATAGGGTGAGAGAAAGGGGATGAGGTGTCCTCTATGAGGTGTCTATGGTGAGGTATCCACCAAATAGGTGTCCCCTGAGGTATCGTGGGTCATGAGTGAAGTTGGGTGAGAGAATCCCTCATCCATCCAAAATTAATGATGATTAGGAATAAATATCAATTTGCAACTAATATTCACCTTTATGGAAATATCTTAGCATTAATTAATCATTTTTATGTGCAAAAGTCTCCATCTTGCATTTATGACCTAGGGGTGTGTGATATGGAGAAATATCTAGGATGAGAGGTGGCAAGGCTAGGATAGGTGAGGATAGGTGAGGTGGGAGGCTAGGCTAGTCAAAGTAGACTAGGTGAGGTGGAGGATTTTAATTAAATCAATATTAGATCTAATTATAGGGAATTTTCCATAAAGCACAATTAGATCAAAATGTTTATTTGTTGACCATAAAGTGGTTTTTGACCATGGTGAAGGTTTCAACCTTAGTTGAGTTGGCATGAGGTCACATGAGGACCTAAGGTTAAGCGTAGGAAGGGGCTTAGATAGCCCAAAGGGGTTAATGGTGATGAATAGTATTTTGGGTCAATTTATGCAATTTTCAATGGTTTTGCACATTAATTAACCATGGATATGGGGAGAGGGATAATGTGTGACTTTTCGGTGTCTACATTTTACCCCTTTTTGTACTGGAGTGTGTGAAACATGGTTTAGTACAAAAAATTATGATGTGGATTGATGATGATTGGTGAATTATTGCTTTTGGAGAGAATCGTATGATTTCCTTGTACTATGATCAACTAGAAATGTTTCAATTTTTGGATGAAACAAGATGCTTTTATTAACTTTTGCTTTCGATTGATTAATGAGGTCATTTGATGACATTTGATAAATCATTGGAGCCTAAGGAAGAACTTCAGGATCGTCATTCACAAGTGGTCTTATGCCTACCACTATGATTATTGGAATCCATGTGGCATCTATAGGCAGAGGCATTTTAAAATTTTACAAACATCATTTTGTTTTGAATTGGAATTTTAGTCTTTGAAATAATCGTTAGCAAAAAAAAATTTAGGCATATGTTGAATCTGTGATTGGAATTATTTTTGTTTTTTTGATCGTGTGTAAGGTAGCTTTTGTTATGATTGATGATTACCCCCTCAAGTTGCGAATTGGTGACGATAGCGAAGGAAATTGGTGATGTGACAGTTGATGAAAATGTGGGGCAAATGTGAAATATTGGCACAAAAATTGATGAAATTAATGATTGGACAATGTTTATGGTGAAATATGTGGTAAATGGGAAAATTTGGAGGCAGTAGGGCCGGTTCACATGATACATGTTCGAACCAAAAGTTTTGCACCCTAGGGGTGCGAACCTATCGATTCACACATGTGGGGTGTGAAACCACCCAAAATGGAATATGTAAGGTGAAAATTTCATTTTTGGCATCATTTTTGCATGCATACAAAATTGGAGAGGTGGACGAGAGGATAAAAATGTAACATAGTGCTATCGAATTTTGGATCAAGCAATGCGGGATGGCAAGCATGTTAGGGAGATTCGGCATGGGTCGAGGACGCCTGAGGTGTTAGGGTAAAATAAGGTAGTGTATTGCATTACACTACGTGGGGTTATTACATTTACTTTTCTATGTAATTATGTAATTACCATGAGATATTTTCCTCATGGTTAAACTAGGTAAGTACCTAAATATCCTATGTTAGATATTTAGGTTAGTGTTATGGTTAGAACTCTCTACCTAGGTTAGTGGTTAGCATCACGCAACTCCCTCCCTATTCTATTGTTAGAGGGTAGTTAGCGCTATATCCTCAGAACTGTTGGTTAGTCTATTATTTAAGCATAGACTAAACCTTAGCAATGGTTAATTAATCTATTGATTATTTTGTGAACTTACCTTCGGACCTACATTGGTATCATTCGCCAAGGAGGAGAATACGAGCTTTCGCTCGTTCCCCATCGACACGGACTCCCACGGAGCAGCTGAGGTGCTCGACGCAGGGAGTCCCTCATGGAGCAGCCGCGGTGCTCGACGTGGACTCTCCCTCATGGAGCAGCCGCAGCGCTCCTACTCTGGCCCGCACGGTCGATGCCGACCAGGGCCCGCGTGTTGGCCCGCCGACCTGGCCGACGTAGTCGACGTAGGCCAAGGGTCCATGATCCCCTAGACCGGATGTGGTCGACGTCCCGAGGCCATCAATCCTCGGCTCCCGCATCGGCCCAGGGCCCGTAGAGCCACGTAGGCCAAGCAGGCCACGTGGCCCATTCATGGGAGAGCAACGAGGGCAGGAGCGCCCTCCCCTCCCCACGGACATAGACCCAGACCTCGAGATCTGAGAGGGCAGGCGGCCCTCCAATCCTTGACCGACACGTGGCACTTTTTTGTGCCTAACCTGCATGCACCCCGAGGGACACGTGGACTGGACCCTGGCATGCACCCCGAGGTGCTGACTAGACTGGACCGAGATCGGACACGTGGCGGACAACCACTAGATGATGATCGACGTAGACTGGACCGAGACCGGACACATGGTGGATAGCCACTGGACGACGCACGATGCTGATCGAACATGACTCGACACGTGGCACATCGCCACAGGACCGACCCGGACTGACTGGCCTACCCCTGGCGCCACGTGGCGGCGTCCAAAAGGGCAGGCGACTCTGGTCGATTTCCCGAAGGCAATCGACGTACAAGGGGAGGCCTCCACCTTAAAAACCACTCTGCATCCCACTGCGGGATGCATGTGGGATAAAAGTCCAGCGACTTTTAAAAAAAACTCCCATCGTCCGCAGAGTTTAAGAGGCACATCGTGTGCCTCAGTACCCATCGGGCTCTTTAGCCCGACCGGTTGATCGGGTCGAGCTAAGGCCCTAGGCGGGGAGTCCAGGGTTCGACTCCCGTCGGGTACAGAAGGCAATTTTTTGCCTTCGACGCCAAGGTACATTAATTTTTTTTTTTTTTGCATTAACATTAAAGTTTTTTTAGTATTATTTTTTTTAATAATTTAAACTTTAAAAAATAATGTTTTATTTCATAAATCAATTTCTCTTTAATATTTAAGTTGATTTATTTAAAACATATATATTTTTTTAGTTTTTTATTATTCATTAAAATGATTTATTAAACTTTTCTTAAATATTGCAAATTAAAATTAAAGAAATATTTTTTTTGCAACTTTGAAATTTAAAGGTGCTAGTATTTTCTCACCAAATGGAGATATGAGACATAGCAAGAGCACATTTTTTGTTGCAAATTAGACAACTCTTCTCAAACCTTGTTAATTTAGCATACAAGAAAGGATCACACTTGATTTTTTTTTGCAAATTAGACAACAAGGTTCCTGAAATTTTTTGTAAGAATCAAAAGTTCAAAGAGTGCATTTGTTTTCTCCAAGGAGATATAATACATAAAATTGCACATCTATTTTTTTTCTGCAAAATTGAGAAGACCTTGTAACCTTGGGTCCATAAAAACTAAGTCGTGTGTCGACTAGTTCTGGAAGCCTTTCAAACGCGGGTCGTGTGTCGACTTGTCTTGAAAGGAGTGCTCTAAATTCTACATTTTGTAAACATTAAGGGGGGATAGAATTCAATTTTTTTTTATTCTATAGTTTGCAAAATTGTAACGAAAAAGGGGGATCTTTCAGAGTAAGAAAGGTGCATTCTCGATTTTACTCGACACCTTCTCTTAAAAATTGCTTGTACTAGGTGCATTTTCGGTTGCATCCGACACCTAGAGTGATACAAATTTGGGTTGCTCTCATGTTTTGATTATTGCACTAACACCCATGTTTTTTGTGTGCAATTAAAAAGTCAAATACAACATTAAAAGAAGCATTTCACAAAACCCAAACTTCACTCAAAAACCATGCTAAACTTTGCATAGGTTAAATCAAGTCATTTTTTTTACTCCCCATCAAAAGGTCAAAAATCCAAATCACCTTGATTCACTCTCTTTGTTTGGCTTAATATCCTCAAAATTTTCATCCTTCTTCAAGGGTGTTAAAGCAGGTGCCATTAAATATCCTAGAGGGCAAAATCAAAAGTTTTAAACAAACCTACCCCTGTTTCATTTGCTCTATTTTGTTTGGCTTAAAAATCCTCCAACTTTTCATCCCTTGGTAAGGGTGTTAAGGCAGGTGCCATTAAATATCTTATAGAGGCAAATTGAAAACAACTTCCATATACTCTTTTGAGGGTATAGTGCAAGATATAACCATCTTAGTCCTATCAAATTTGAAACCTAAACCATGGCCATGATACACAAGTATCTCACTGAGAGCCAACTGCTCAAAGGTTCAAATTATTCAGCTTGGAAGACTAAGATGAAAGCTATCTTAACTGTAGAGGATTTGTGGTCAATAGTGGATGGAAGTGTCACTAGACCTCAATCACCTGGAGCAGATCAAAGAGACTTTGATAAAAAGGATAAAAAACTATCCTTAATGATCTTGCTTGCTATTACTGATGATATCCAACCTCATATCAGTGAAGCTACGACTGGTAAGGCAGCATGGGATGCCTTAAATACCATATTTGAGGGAAAGAATCAATCAACGATTCTTAACCTTCAAACACAAAAAAAAAAAAAAAAAAATTTTTTCAAACACAGTTCATACTCTACATATGAAATCAGGAGAAACAATAGAGCTATTCCTCTGTAGAGTCACAGAATTGAAAACAAAACTGCAATCCTTAGGAGAGAAAGTGGAAGACCAAGTCTTGACCTCAATCATTTTGAGAGCTCTTCCTGACTCCTACCGAACGTTGATCACCTCACTACAAGTTTCTGGAAGGACAGTAACTTTTGTCGAGTTGGTAAACATGCTTCAAACAGAAGAAGCTAATCAACTCCAAAGAGATGAGGCATCCAACAATGCTCTTTTCTCAAAAATACAAGGTGGTAAGAAAAAGTGGAATCAATAGAAAGGTTCTTCTTCTAATCAAGAAAAAGGTAAAACCAAAGAGATTCTGAAGAAGAAGCAGTATTGTAAGATTTGCGACAAAGACACTCATGAAACCAAAAGATGTTGGTTTAAGAACAAATCGCCCAATGAACAAGGAAACAAAAAGGGCCAAGGCAAACCTAAGAACAAGAACAAACAACAAAAGGGACACATTGCAGTTGAAGATTCTAGTTCAGATTCTGAGAGAGCACACAAAGTGCTCATGACACATACAGATTCCTCCCACAAGGACTCTATGTGGTACATAGATTCAAGCGCTAGTAAACATATGACTGGCGATAAATCTTGGTTTGCAACATTTGAGGCTCGAGAAGGTAGACCGGTCACCATTGCTGATGATCAGACCTATCGAGTTCAGGGAGAAGGAAGTGTTTTTGTCTCCCTTCCAGATGGAGAATGTAATATTCAAAAAGTTCTTTATGTACCAGGATTGAAAAATAATCTCTTGTCAGTTCCACAAATCCTGGACAATAACATGAATGTCAATTTTATAGTGGACAAAGAAAAGAAACGTTGCTTTATCACTAAGAAGGGAAAACAGATAGCAACAGGTTCATACAAACATGGTTTGTTTGTCTTAGATGCCATTACCTCTACCCATACTGCAATGGCAGTAACCACAAAGGAGGCCACTTCTCTTTGGCATAAGAGATTTGGGCATTTGAGTTCAGGATATTTACTAGAGTTGAGTAAATATCAAATGGTGAAAGGACTGCCTACTCTTTCATCTACTTTGCCAGTGTGCTCTGATTGCTTGTCAGGAAAGCAACATAGAGTACCTTTTGAACCTAGCTCTTTTCGAGCTAAGGTACCTTTGGAGTTGGTTCACACAGATTTGTGTGGTCCCATGTCTACAAGTTGTGGAGGAAAATGGTATTTTCAATTGTTTGTCGATGATCACTCACGAAAAATGTGGGTCTTCTTCTTGCAGTTGAAGTCTGAAGCATTTTCCTATTTTCAACAGTTCAAAACTCTTGTTGAGAAGGAATCAGGATGCTTTATTAAGACCCTCCATTCAGATCGAGGGGGGGAATACACATCAAAAGAATTTTCCTCATTTTTACAGACACATGGGATAAAGAGACAGTTAACAACAGCCTACACTCCTCAATCCAATGGGGTTGTCAAGAGAAGAAATCGGTCCATAATGGAAATGGTTCGATGTATGCTTAAGGGGGCCAACCTTGAGCAAACTTACTGGGCTGAAGTTGTTCAAACTATAGTATATCTTCTGAATAGAGCTCCCACAAGGGCTCTTGAAGGTATGACTCCTCAGGAATCATGGAGTGGTAGGAAACCCTCCATAACTCATCTAAGGGTATTTGGGTGTAAGGCATTTATGCATATACCTAAGGAGAAAAGAAATAAATTAGATGAGAAGTCCCTACCTTGTATATTTCTTGGATATGATGAATTTTCAAAAGGCTATCGGTTGATAGACCCATTTACCAAGAAGATACATGTAAGTAGAGATGTAGTGTTTGATGAAGCTTTCACACCCAACACTACATCAGTATACCTAGATGATGAGGAGGAACATCAACTTCCTTCTTCACAATAGAAAAAGCCACCCAAATGGTATACAAGCACAGTGAAAGATTCTAAACTCACTTCCCCACCTGATCTTACTCTCAATCGTCCAAAGACAAGAAGCATGACACAGAAAGAAAAGAATGAAGCATCCACTTCAGTTGATGATCTTTGTGCAGATTTTCAAGATCTTTCTGTTGATAGAGAGTTACCAAGGGAAGATGAGATGGAAATAGATGAGGAGAGGGTTTACTTATCAGCATGTGATGAGAATGAACCTTCTATAGTTGATGAAGCACTTAGACTGCCTCAGTGGAAGGCAGCTATGGATGCAGAATATAACTCCCTCATAAAGAATAAAACATGGAAGCTAGTGGATTTGCCTAAAGGAAAGAAACCCATAGGCTGCAAATGGGTTTACAAAGTAAAATATAAGGCAGATGGCACAATAGATAAGCATAAAGCCCATCTTGTGGCAAAGGGCTATGCTCAAAAGGAAGGACTTGACTATGAGGAAACCTTTGCTCCTACAGCAAGGATGACCACCATTCGAGTGCTTTGTGCTATGGCAGCACAGTTCGGATGGAAATTACATCAGATGGATGTAAAAAGTGCCTTTCTTAATGGTGACTTAAAAGAAGAAGTGTACATGACTCAACCTCCTGGATTTGTAGAGGTAGGCCATGAGCAACATGTTTGCAAATTGGTCAAATCATTATACGGGCTAAAACAAGCCCCAAGAGCATGGTACATAAAAATGGATAGTCACCTACTGCAACATGGATTTAAGAGAAGTCCATCTGACGCAAATCTCTATATCAAGAACACAGGTTCTGAGATAGTGATTCTTGTGTTATATGTAGATGATCTGATCATCACTGGAAATTCAGAGAACTTGATTAACACCGTGAAAGATGACTTGAAAGAGTCATTTGATATGACAGATCTAGGACTTCTCCACTACTGTCTTGGCCTTGAGATAGAACAGAAAAAGAATCATCTAAGGGTGACTCAGACAAAGTATGCCAAGACTTTAGTAGAAAAATATCGTATGACTGATTGTAAGCCCAAAGCAACATCGATGGAATCAGGGCTACAGTTATCATGATATGAAGACTCACCACAGGTAGATGGCACACTTTATAGATAGATGATTGGAAGCCTTATCTATCTGACTAATACTAGACCAGATATTACTTATGCTGTAAACTATCTCTCACGGTTCATGCAAGAACCAAAGGTCTCCCATTGGAAAGCAACTAAGAGAGTCTTACACTACATTCAGGGTAGTGCCGATTATGGTCTAGAGTATAAGAAGAATAACTCATTCTTCTTATAGAGTTACACTAACTTTGATTATGCTGGATCCATAGATGACAGAAAATCAACCTCAGGCTATGTTTTTCATCTTGGATCTCGGTCCTGTCTCATGGCATAGTAAAAAGCAACAGGTGGTTGCTTTATCTTCAACTGAGGCAGAATATCGCGCTGCACGTGGAGCTGTGTGTGAAGCGATATGGCTAAGTCGCATCTTGGCTACCATGGGCCTACCAAAGAAACTTCCCATTCACATGTTTTGCGACAACTCAGGTGTTTTGAACTTGGTCAAGAATCCAGTGCATCATGAATGAACTAAGCATATTGATACAGATTGTCATTTCATTCGTGATGAAGTTCCTAAGCATAGAATCAAGCTCCAACACATTCCCACCGATGAACAAGTTGCAGAACATTTTTACAAAGGCACTTGGACGTGTCAAATTTCAACTATTTTGGAGCAAACTTTGTATATCAAAGTAATGTAATAAAGGGGGGATGTTAGGGTAAAATAAGGTAGTGTATTGCATTACACTACGTGGGGTTATTACATTTACTTTTCTATGTAATTATGTAATTACCATGAGATATTTTCCTCATGGTTAAACTAGGTAAGTACCTAAATATCCTATGTTAGATATTTAGGTTAGTGTTATGGTTAGAACTCTCTACCTAGGTTAGTGGTTAGCATCACGCAACTCCCTCCCTATTCTATTGTTAGAGGGTAGTTAGCGCTATATCCTCAGAACTGTTGGTTAGTCTATTATTTAAGCATAGACTAAACCTTAGCAATGGTTAATTAATCTATTGATTATTTTGTGAACTTACCTTTGGACCTACATGAGGTAGGTGCTTTATCTTGTTTTTTGGCATGTGTGGGTTATGAAGGGTTTTAAAATGAATCATTTTGCTTGTAACACCACAAAACATGGGTGAGGGTAGA
The DNA here is from genome assembly GCA_028583015.1 of Wollemia nobilis. Taxonomy (NCBI): domain Eukaryota; kingdom Viridiplantae; phylum Streptophyta; class Pinopsida; order Araucariales; family Araucariaceae; genus Wollemia; species Wollemia nobilis. The sequence goes on from JAQPPZ010000949.1 coordinate 494,517, forward strand.
AAATGATAAAATTTTGTACACGTGTAAAAATAGCGAAATGGGTATCCTGATCTGTGTTTATTTTTTGTTTTGACTTTTTTGGTGCATCGAAATGTGTGCATGGGATGGGATGTGGATGATAGGTGTGAAAAAGTGCATGTGGGTGAAAACTGAGTGATGATACATGCTAACGGGCCAAATAAATATCCTGATCTACCTTAATTTTTTGGATTTGACCTCATTTTGACTACTTTGTAGTTCATGCCAAGGAGGGTTTTTTCATCATTTTTTGTATTTTTGACATGTGTCTACATGTTTTCTAGGTATGTGTTTGGTACGACTAGAATCAACAAAAATTTTTACACCCAACCATAATTTTTTTCATCAAATTTTAGAGGTTCGCACGCTTGGGTTATGAACCGTATAGTTTGCATGTGTGGGGTGTGAACCATGCGGTTCACATGTGTGGGGTGCGAACCAACATTTGTGGTAGTTGTTGGATTTTTAGGGTCTAGGTTTTGTTTACGTTGGGCAGATTGTTGATTTTTTTTCTGTTTGTTTTTTTTTGTGAAGGTCTACATGTGTTTTTAGTTTGCGTGTGAATGCAAAATGGGATGGAATACAATGTGTAAATGAGCAGTGGAAGTAAGCATATATGTATACAAATAAAATGTCTATATAATGAAGACGAGAAATAGTAAAAAAAAAATGCATGCATTTATGTTACATTACGATTTATATGAAATATGTATAAAAATGAAAATTATTTCTAACATGTGGTGTGTGTGATGGCAGGTGAAGAAAATATTTACACACCATCAGCTTCAGACTTGAAGGAAGGAATTGAAGGATTAGTGGGGTGAGGCAAATGTGGTATGGCTGAGGAGAGTGGGGTTGTATGGTGTATGGGTGATGCATGAGGTTCACGTGAACCATCCGTATATGGTTATGTTGTGTGAGAGGTGGGATCCTGATAGGAACACGTTTCATTTACCTACAGGGGAGATGACAGTGACCTTGGAGGATATCTATCGGATATACAAGTTGTTGATTTATGGAGTGACCATGATGGTGGTGAGGAAGGAGGAGCAACATGGTATTTTGGAGAGGGCCTTTGGTGAGCAGTGGCGGCAGTTGATGGAAAAGAAAGGGGTGGATTATATGTATTATTATAATAAGGAGTGACTCTCATCGTGTCATGCAATGGGTATGTTATTGATAGCGAGCCATGTATTACCTGATGCTTCAGGGGTAAAATTCCCCTAGAAAATGATAGGGATTCTATGTGACATGGTGGAGTAGGGGTAATGATATGCATGTGCACCTGCACTATTGACATAGGTGTATCATGAGTTACACGGGGTGGTGAGGATGAACAAGATGGGGCAAAGTATCCTTACATTGCTGCAGATATGGGCGTAAGAGAAGAAAATAATCTTGAGGCCTACAAATTTACCATATGATGCACATGCACTTGAAGGGGATGATATACCCTATGTCAAGATAGGGCAAGCAAAAATGGAGAAGAAGAGGAGGGAGCATGATGGTGTTTTGATGCACCATAAGGTGGAGCTGGGGTGAGTGACGATGGAGCATATTATGTGGAGGCCATGGTGAGGAGGGCCTAGCTAGGATCAGGATGCCTTGCATTTGGTATGCATTCAGTATGGTAAGTGGGTTGTGGGGAAGTACTCATCAGAGGTCGAGTACTTTCTATTTTCTAGGGTGTGTTGATAGTTCAAATTGGTATAGGGGTGATCAGATCCTCATGTTGATATCTATAGGGTTAAGGGAGATAGGGGGAAATAACCTATAGTGCCACCACTAGACTTGATTCTATATGAGGTGATTGATATCCTGAATGTGGACAATGTCGGGATGATAGCTAAGTATAATTTGTGGTGGTCGAGGTAAACATGGGAGCCTAGGCAGGGTGTGGTGGATGGATGGGTGGATGCAATAGGGCTAATTCATGTGTTATGGTTTCAAGGAGGAGTAAGAGCAACGACACTTAAGGAGGTATAGGAGAGGTCACCAGATCCTGGAGAGGAGGAGGATGCTGAGTTAGACTAGCTAAGGACGCGAGTGAGGCCATAATTTGATGACCAGGATAGGCTAGTGAGTGGTAGCGGCATGGGGCCATCAGTCGAGGGTGGTAGGAAGATGGGAGTTAAGGCCGAGGAGAGGGAGGATGTTCCCTCAATGTAGGTAGATGATTGGATGTTTAGGTCGATGAGTGGTGGTATTGGGAATATGGGAGATGTTGGGGTTGGGGATATGGGGGATGTTGGTGTTTGGGGGATGGGGGATGTGCCTTTGGAGGATGTGGAGGAGGATTTATATATCTATGATTTTGGTGGGGATTTTACAACCATAATCATGGCTAAAGGTGAGGTGGTGGTTTTGAGGAGGGATCTGAAGAAGCTTAGAAATAAGCTTCTTGATACCGAGTTAGATTGGGTGGTGTATCGCTCTATGATAGAGGCAGAGAAGAAAGAGGTGTAGACGGACATGAGGGCTACTTTAGATGATCATGATGAGGCCAGGGTTCACATGGAGTAGATGGTAGAGGAGATGGAGGCACTCAATATTGATCAATATGGTCTTAGTCTTGAGCATGACACCATTTGAAAGAAGCAGGATGATATGGTCGAGACCGCAGGGTAGTTTCAACAGTTTTTGGATGAGGTGAGGGCTGAGATAGATGCTGTGAGAGCTAGCCATGTTGTGAGAGTGGCTGAGCTTAAAAAAAAATTGTGAGAGGAATTAGCCTTGAAGTCATGGGTGGAGCAGGAGATTGAGGGGTTGGGTAATATAGTGGCCTAGTTAGAGGTGGCACAGAGGGAGGTGGTGCAGTTGAAAGGGGTGAATGCAAAGTTGTTATCTAAAAATGTGGAGGATGGGAGGAGGAGCAGGTGCGAGGATGAGCTTCTAGTTAATGGATTGGAGATGTTGACATATTCTAGATCATTGGCTCTATCATAGGCATAGTCGCAACATATCAAACCATCAGTTGGTGGGAGGGATCAAGAGATAGTGGCACATGTGATATCATAGACACCAGAGATGATGGGCCACTAGCATGGGTGGGTAGGGTAGGAGAAGTGGGAGTCAAAGAGGTAGAGTCCTCATAGTTGGAAGCTAGAGGAGGTGTAGCAGTAGTCGTGAGGGCTTGTGGGAGCAACTAGTGCGAGATTGTTTGAATTTTTTGTTTTTTGTAGGTGCTCAGGAGGAGCAGATTATTTTTGTGGGGGGATGTACCTAATGATGGTGCATTCCTTATTGTAGTCATATGGTAGTTTTGTGGATGGTGATATATAGACATGGATATGTGATTATGTGCCCATAAGGGCCCACACATTTTATTATATCTTGATGGCATCGATTTTTGATATATATATATATACACATATGAGATTCTGCGGCACTTGTGTCTATTTACATTTGTGTGTTTATTTCTTTCTGCTTATGGTAGTGTATGATTAGCGTATATGTGATAGTAGATAGTTGGATGGAAATGGAATGATGATATGCTTAAGTGATTAGGAACTAAAAAATAAGTTGTGATATGAAACAAAAAATAAGAGGATATGCATGAATTTCCATGATATAAACACTTTTCTTAGGGATAGCATTTGCATCATTACATTACTCAAATTATGTGATCCATTCTATTATTCCAAGGAATTTGGATATGGGGAATGTTATGAGGAGATTCAGATATTATAGTTTGT